>CM051350.1:53241232-53686232 GCA_028015215.1 Gynostemma pentaphyllum | reverse complement strand
GATAGCATTAAAAAAACAAACCATAAAAATGAAATCAGACAGTAACAGCCCTGTTTCCTGGTTCCACAACATTAACTTCATCATCTCCTTCATTCTCCCCACTCAATTCCTCCAACGATTTCCCTTTCGGCTCTGGTACCAACAGTGTACATAATGCTCCAATAAAATTAATACAACCCAGAGCTATCAGTGAATTCTTTATCCCAATCCCACCCGGGTAACCCGGCTCCGGTTTATGCTGATTCTGTGCCGCATATAAAAACCCAAATGCTCCTATTATTGCCCCTGCTTTTCCCGCCGCTGCTGATATTCCATGACACGTCGACCTCAACCTCGCCGGAAATATCTCTGCCGGCACTATGAATGTCGTCGAATTCGGCCCGAAATTCGCGAAAAAGAACGTCAGTGAGTACATTACGATGAACCCAATTCGATTTGGCTTCTCTGTCCAATGATCGTAAGGAAAAGCAATGGCGAACATGAAAATGGTCATCATAATGAACCCGACTAGCTGGATTGTGAATCTTCCGATTATATCGATTAGAGCGACGGTGAACCAGTATCCGGGAACTGTCCCGCAAAGAGCGATGAGTGTTTGAGCTTTGGCGATTCTGTAACATTCTTCCAGAGCATTCATTGTGGGTGGCGGAGGAAGCCATCCGACAGCTGTGAATATGTCTTTTTGGAAAAGGTTTTGGCTGTAAAATGCGATGTCGAGTAAAAACCAGGTTGTTGTTGTTCCGACCAAGTGGAGGCCGTGTCGTTTTGCGAATTGCCTTGAGAAAAGACCGAATGAGTTTTTTTCTTGTGTTGTCATTTGTGCCACTTTGGCTTCTTCCACTTCCAGTGTTACTTGTAATACTTTTGACATGTCCGCCGCCGCTTGTTTCGCGTTTTTCGCCACGAGGGCCGTGTAACGAGCGGTTTCCGGCATTTTCATACGCCAATAGTATGTCATACCGGCTGGGATTGCGCCGAACATGAGGACGACTCGCCAGACGTAGTCGGCTTCTGGTACGGTGGAGCCTGCTGGATCATCGGTGAATGATGGAGCTGGGAAGTTGTTTTTGAATCCAGCTGCGATGACGATCGTGGATATTTTTTTAGCATTAGATGGCTAACATTTGCAAATACCGGTAGAGGGACTAACTCCTCAAGTATTATCTTATACAAATGATTTTAATATTCATGTTTTGATTAGGTTCAATTTTATTTGGGAAATTTATTAAAACAATTTTATTTTCTTCCATCAAATGGGGGATGCGAAAAATGGTAGATATGACTTCTAAAATTTGAAACTGGGTTAAAAATAATTGACGAAAGAAAATAGATTTTTAATCTAAAAGAAAATTTATTTTTGAAGATGAACCAATTAAGATTGAAGAAAGTACCTGAAACAATCAAAGCGACAATCCCACCAGCCAAAATTCCAAACCCTTGCATGGCAAAGACAGCAGCTATGAACGCACCACGAGTTTTCTTGTTTGCATATTCCGACATGATAGTGGCGGAAAGCGGGTAATCGCCACCGATGCCGAAACCGAGCCAGAAGCGGAAAAAAACATAGAGTCGTTATAGTTCCTTTAGCCGAATGTCCAAAACTAAGTCCAGAGGCAAAAGAGCAAAGAACCATTAGAATAAGTGTTATTCCATACACTTTCTTCCGACCTAACTTATCGCCAAGCCACCCGAAGAAGAGTTGTCCGGCAAGAGTACCACAAAGCGCGACACCGCTAACAGCAGCGGAGACATTTGGAGGGAGGGTTCCGGGCTTTTTCGTGCTCGGATCGTAGTAGTATATACGGCCGATCAACTTGGAGACAACGGCGATGCAGAAAAGATCGTAAGCGTCGGTGAAGAACCCCATACCGGCGATGATGATGGCCGTGAAATGGTACCATTGTGTCTTGGCAAGATCAAGTGCATTTAGCACTCCTAGTTGTTGAGACATTGTTTCTTCAAATCTGTTTAACAAAAAGGGAAAAGGAAATGCAATGACTTTAATTATTGTTTTTGAAATAAAATATAGTTTTTAGATTAGATATACGTATATTTGAAGTCATTATTAACAAGTCAAAATGTAGTTTTTTTAGGTTATCTACAGAAAAAAATACTGGAGAAAAACATCGTATTCTTTTATTAAAATTTGGGATAAATGCAAAATACACCCTTGTATTTTGTGTTATTATTAAATCATACCTCTACGCTTTTTTTGTTGTCATAAAATACTCATGCACTTTAGTAAAATTGCAAATTACACCCTTCAATTCATTAATTTTTACGAAATTTTGACACATCTATATTATACGCATAGCATGTGTTCCAAAACCATTAAAAATTTAGAAAAATGTGAACATTTGAGTGTGATTTATAGGTTTTACATCTTATTAACATAAGTGTTTATTCTAAAATTCTACACATCTGTCAATTTTTTTTTTTTTTGTATTTTTCATGAAATCATAATATATGACATACGTAGAATATAAATATATCTCGATTTCGTTAAAACTAATCGGTTGAAGGGTGTGATTTGCAATTTTGTTAAAGTGCAGGGGTATTTTTTGACAAAAAATAGTGTAGGTGTATGATTTAACAATAATCTAAAGTGCATTGGTATATTTTATATTTATCTATTAAAATTTTGTTTTGAGAAAATTACACTTGAAAACAATATCAGATTTCTCTCTCTCTCTCTCTCTCTCTCTCTCTTTTTTTTTTTTTTTAAATTTGCACAAAACGTTGAAGGTTTGGTTAATTCTAAAATATTTTTTAAATTTTTTTTCAGGAAAACGTATGGAATTTAATATATTTTGAAAAACAAGATCCAAACAAATTGTACTGTGGAAAATGAAAGAAAATAATTTAAAAATGGTGATAGTTTTACTTTTTAAAACGCAACATTGCTTTAATTTACGATTTAATATTGAGATATCCCAAGAAGGTTGTGCAAAGAAGAGAGAGAGATTACCTGTTTGAAATTTGCAAAGGAGGAAGAAGAAGGTAGGAGATGTTGGAAAAATTGAAGATTTGGAAGGTTTTTATAACAATTAAATCTCAGAATCATTTTTAGCATCTATGGTATATACCCACTTCATTTGTCAACTTCTCTACTGTCTCTCCCTCTCTTCCCCATTTAAATAAAGATAGAAAATAATAAAACATCTAATTCATATCTGTTTAAGGCTTTAAGCTAAGCTCATATACTTTTATATTTCTAATTATATATATTTTTCAAATGCTACATATAATTAAAGGAGAGGAGGCTTGAACCTACGAACATATAAGGAGTACCAGGTGTTTAACCATTTGACTTATTGAATATTTATTGGTGACAGGAATCTGAGATACATCAGAGCATCCCACAATTTAGTTGGCATAAATTTAAACCTTCGACATTTTACCCATTTAAATTTTTTTTAAAATATTTAAAAATAAATAAACAATAAAGAAGGTTTGCTACAAAGGATCATCCAAAATAAAATGGGAGGAATCAATACTAGGACTCCTGAACTATTTAACAATACGATTGTGTTTTAAAAAATATGAGTAACCACAAATTTCATATGAAATAACATACATAAATTAATTGAGTACTCAAGTTAGTAATTATAGTCAATATGAGCATAACTTAATTGGTTAGGTAAATACTCCCTTTTTTGAGGTTGAAAGTTTGAGTATTCTCTCTCCCAATGTAATATATCTAGAAAAAAAAAGAGTAATTATATATTTATTTTAACAATCTTAATACTCTCTCTATTAAAGATTTTATTGAATGTGGCTTTCAATTACTATAAGCACGGAAATACATTATGTCGAATAACTTGCAGATCAGTTACAATTTCTCAAATTATTTATTTATCCATATTGCAAAACCACTACTTTTCGAGTTGGCATTTTCCTATTTATATGGTCACGACTCACAAGCATTACCATTGTCAATCACATTAATAATCAAATCTACAAATAAAACAACGTAATTACCCAAATATAAGATTTTACACCCAAATTTATCTTAACACCCGTTTAGGATAGTTTTTTAACAACATTTTTAAACACTTTAAAAAACTATCACAAACAGGTAGTTATATACATAAATCAAATTATCAAAATTTGTTATTAATGTTGTGGTACATTCAATATCTACAATTGATGTTTAATTGAGAGTAGTGCTCTTGCCATTCAAATAATATCTTTCTCCCTTTGAAGTTTTTGTGAACAATATATCCTTTAAGACAAAAATAGTTTAAAAAATCAATCAACCATATTATTCGAAATCACAAATTTAAGTATTATTTTTAGAGTATTAAATGTACAATAAAAATTATATATTTGTTAAATGTAAAAAAATCTCTAATATGAAACTTCAAACTCGAAATGAATAAAATCATATCATAGCATCAGCATATATCTATCATCCATGATTAAATAATTTTTCTATATCAACATGTTCTATCCATTTGCAATACATTAAGACAATAGATAGTAATAGCCCACAAAATTGACAAAAATAAATAGTTTAATCGGCGGTTATTGTTGAAAAGCCGTAACTGCTAGACAATTATTTTCACAATCTTAATCTCGTTGACCATAACAAGTGATCTAAAAAAATATTCCAAAAAAAGAAAGTCAGCGTTTGACATTTTTTTTTATCAACCATCATTCTGCAACATGTACGACTCGACAAAGTTAATGTCCTTCTCATTTTCTGGATAATTTAGCTTATAAATTTGTTTTAAAAAATGATAAAAAATAATAATATTAAATACACATATCTATGACCTACTTGTAAGCTCTTTGGCCAATTTGAACTTAAAGAAAATGCCATTTTATGTTGCATGGATTTTTTTTTTTTACTTATATAAATATTAAAATTTTAAATTAAATATATTTTATATAAATTATCTTAAATAACATATTATAAATTTAAATACTAGAACAATAAATTATTGAATTTAAGAATAGATTATCAAAATTAAATTAACAACAATTAACTTGTAATAAAATGAGTTTAAATTCCTAAAAACCTTTTCAGATGACAACCTAAAATAAAATTATATTTTATTGAAATATAAATTTATTTTAATAATTTATTGAATTAGATGTAATATGTTATTTTGATAAAATTTTAAAAATTATGTTATATAAACAATTATATATTTTCCTGTTATTTTGATAATACTCATTGTATTTTAATTTTAGCTGTTAAATTAATATTAATATATTTTTATAAAAAAAATTACAACTCGCAATATATCAATAATCAAATCTGCCAGTTTGTGTTTGGTTTCATATGGCCCATGGATGCAATTTTTTTAGCATCGAAGTGATAGAGGATAGGTATTAAAAATAAATTATATTACCATATAATGTATAATAAATTTCGATTATTAAAATATTAAAAAGAGAGAGGATTTTTAAAGTCTTACCAATAGGCATATGCCAACAGGATAATTAACGTGGAATGAGAGGGACGAGGGACATTATTTTAAAAGTCAACTCTTAAAAATCAACGTCGAAAAGCCCTCCACGCGAACGAATTAGATATTTTTCTATCCATGATCGTTTCATACGTGCCATATATCAAATAGTATATTATATATTTATTTTATTATTAATAACAAATAAACAGTAGGTCTACCACTTTCACGTATCTAATTATTACTAAGATCAGTATTTGAAATTTGCCAACATAACCAGAGCCTTGTCACACAATTATGACAAACGTTTTAGGAATTATTTGATATGTAACAGGGGCAGATCTACCTAGGGACCAGGGGGGGCACCCTCGATTGTTAGATTAATTAAAAATATATATGGGATTTAATTTGAAATTAATTTGGGCCCCTTCAAAATTAAATAAATATACAAAAAATAAGAATATATGTACAATGATATCATTGTAGTACAATGGCTGAAGAGCGCTTTTTGCATGCCCAAGGCCCGAGTTCGAATCCAGCTTTCCTTTTCATATATAGTTTTGTTCAATTTTTAAAAGTTAAATCTATTCTTTATATATATATATATATATATATATATATTTACTATATAAATTAGATTTAAAAAAACCTTTTATTTTTTATATTTTAATTTATAATATTTCAATGTATTATATCACTAATTTAAAGATTTTGAAATCATAATATAAGTTTTAATATTTTATATTATAAATATTATTTCTAATAAATTTTTTTCATTATTCATTATCCATCCATCTATAATTATTAATATAAATAGAATGATTTTTAACCAAAAAAAAAAAATAAAACGTATTAAAATTCATTAATATTTATTTACTTGACTTTATTTTAGAGATTAAATACAACTAATTAAGATTTTATTTTCATAGTTATAGTTATTAATATTATAACCAATAATTAAAAAAAAAACTACATGTATTGTATGTTAGAGGTGTTTTTAGTTCGTTTTATGGCACTTTTGGATAAAATCGACCCTAAACCGATTGAAAATGAGAAAAAAAAAATTCAAACAAAAAATGAACCACTTTTGTGTAAAATTGAAATTGACATGTGAATCAGTTTTGACACATCAACAGTTATTGAATTTCAACAGGTTTTAATCAGTTTTGATTCAATTTCTAACGGCTTGGAAATTTTATGTTGAAGCTTACTGCGTGCCCCCCCTCGACTTAAATCCTGGCTCCGCCACTGATATGTAAGGTCTGTTTGGTCTTAGTTTGTTTAGTATGACTGTGAATTTTATACATTTGAAAAATTTAAAGAGTAGCAGAATTTTATACAATATTTATAATTGTTGCGTTTAAAAAGATATTGTAAATATATAGTAAATTTTGACTTGTTTATTAGTGATTAGCATTTATTATAGTTAATAATCAGTTCACACAAGTTAAGTCAATTGTTAAAATATCTAGATCAATGGTTATAATATAAAGTTATTATCATATATCATAGTGAATCAGTGACTTACTTATTCTAAAAATATGTAAATCAATACTAATCAGTAATTGACACGCTTAAAATTTACTATATTTATAAATAGGGAAAAAATCAATTTACACCCCTGAACTTTACATGTTGTGTCAATTTAAACCCTAAACTTTCAATTGAATCAATTTACACCCTGAATTTTTTTAAGTGAATCAATTTAAACCCACATAATACTAAAACTATAAAATTAATCAAAATTCAATTACCAAATCACCGAAAGATAAAAATAACAAAACGTCTATGACCTCATCATAAAAAGGCCCAACCTCAACTATGAAAAAACTCAAATCCTAGTTACCTATTTAAACAGTACAAAAATGTTCAAACCCGACACCAAAACGGTCAAATTTAACCATAAAAAATATTTAACGTAAACTTAAAATTAATTTTCAAAAAATTAACTTTATTTCGATATAAAAATGTCTATGTCTAATTAAAAAAATTCAAAAATAATAGTAGATTTATTAATAATGGGTGTAAATTGATTCATTTATTAAAGTTCAGGATGTAAATTGATTCAATTAAAAGTTTTGGGTTTAAATTGACACACCATGTAAAGTTCAGGGGTGTAAATTGATTTTTTCCCTTATAAATATTAAAAAAAAACTTCCTATATTTATACTGATTTTTTAAATACTATTTTTATAAATAGTATTGAAATTTAGCTAGATTTACAAACACCTATTTAAAAAAAAAATCAAAGACAATCACCCCTTAAACTTGGAAATTTAGGTAAATTAATCTCTAAAATTCATAACTAAGGATTATTGACCTCTATTCTCATATTAACCTTTTTTGACTCTTTGATGATGTCATTTTGGGGTGAAATATCAAAAATACCCTTCACTTCTCTTCTCCAACTCTCCACTCAACTTTTCTCTTCTCCATTGAAACTAAACTAAAGTTCTCTCATCTCACTTCTCTTCCTTCAATCTCTAACGGCAACGTTAATGACAAAGACTACACGGCGGCGTTAAACATATATATCTAATATTCAACCCTCTCACTTTGAAATTTTATTTTCTCTCTCTAAAATTTATCACTCTCTAAAATTCTTAACTCTCTCAATTCATCTTCTCAATCTCTCCCTTATTCAAGCATTTGATAAGTATTCAACCCTCTTTTTAATCTCTCCATTATTAAAGTCTTCAATCATTACAAGGAATGAAAAGTTATATCTTACTTTCAAATAATTTTTTTGAAAAAAAAAAAAAATTGGGTTGCTCCAGAATTTGGACCGGTTTTTACATTTTGCCCCGGAATTTGAATTTCCCTGGAATCAGGACTGGTTTTAAAAATTTTCCCCGGAATCCGGACCGGTTTCTTGCATTTTTCCCAGGAATCCGAACCAGTTTTTAAAATTTTCTCCGAAATTCGAACCAGTTATTAAAATTTGTCTTTAATATTATATTTAAATTATTAAGTTTTAAGCCAAAAAAATTTAAAAAAAAAACGAGGGGGCCCCTTTTGGAAAAAAATTTGGAGGACCGGTTTTAAATTCCGGTGTAAATTCTAAAAAACCGGTCCGGATTCTGAGGCAAATTGCAAAAACTAGTCCGGATTCCGGAGAAATTTCAAATTTCAGGTGCAAATTTTAAAAACCGGTCTGGATTCCGGAGAAAATTGTCAAATTCCGGAGCAACCCGGATTTTTTTTTTCTAAAAAAATTGTTTGAAAGTAAAAGATAACTTTTCATTCATTGTAATGATCAAAGACTTGAATAATGAAGAGATTGAGAAGAGGAATGATTGAGAGAGTTGAGAATTTTAGAGAGAGAAAATAAAATTTTAAAGTGAAAGGGTTGAATATTATATATATATATATATATATATAGATATATTGTTTTAGGCCGTCGTGTATTCTTCGCTGTATTCCGTCGTTAACGCCGTCGTTGGAGATTGAAAGAAGAGAAGTGAGATGAGAGAACTTTGTTAGTTTCAATGGAGAAGAGAGAAGTTGAGTGGAGAGTTGGAGAAGAGAGGTGAAGGATATTTTGGACATTTCAAACCAAAGTGACATCATCAAAGAGTCAAAAAATGTTAGAATAAATATGGAGGTCAATAACCCTTAGTTATTAATTTTAGAGGTCAATTTACCCAAATTTCCAACTTATACTAACCTATGTTTGGCACGGATGGTAGGAGGATGAGAAGAAATTATTGAGTCTGCCGGGTAGAATATACTTGTTTCTCCATTACCCGCCACGTGTCTTTTTAAACTAAAGTTAAGGAGAAGGAAAACCGGTTAAGGTTTTTTTTTTTTTGGGTTACATTTATTTGACCCTGAAGGGCAATTCACCGGTTTTCTTGTTTTTTCCCCCTTAATTATACTTGCATAATAGTGTGGTGATAGAACATAAACGGAAAAGTGGAAAAATTAATCAGAATAAAAAACATTAATTTCTAAAAGAACTTTTTTTGAAAAATTAATCAGAAAGTTTGATAAAAATGTAATGTTTCATTAATTTAATAAGAAATTCAAAATCATAGAAATTAAAAATAATGAATTTAAATGTTAAACATCTTAAGTAAAAACATAGAATACAATAATAATATTGATCATTCAATTATAAAAGAGAAAACTAATTTATGAAAGATTTTTATTATTCTTATTCTAAATATAAAGAACGTTTAAGAAATATTTTTGGACTATTTTATCCCTACATAATTTATATTATGATATTTATTGAAGGTGAAAAGTTATAAACATGTTTAAACTATACAAATATTAAAAACTCTATTTACATATAGTTTATTTACTAATTATTACATTAATTTGTTAAATCAAGAATACTCAAGCAATAAATTTAACAAAACAAATTGTTCTATTACTAATAGAAATACAAATTGTAATTAAAAAATTATCCATTGAAATATTTTCTTTTTCTCCCATTCCCAACTTTTTTTTAATAAAAAATCTAACTGAAAAAAATACATTGCGTAAACTGAAATTGAACACCATATGAACTATTGTAATTTGTAATAAATAGATTACAAAAAGCTACTAAGTTCATATAGAAATTAATTATTATTTTTTTGGGATTAATCGAACAATTTATTTTATTTTTCAATTATTCTGTTCTCTATAGAAACTAAAGTGGAAAGAGGAAAAGATTCGATCAAATAAACATGTTATATTGAAGGAAATTACAAGTATCAGATTCGATATTCAGTGTCCACTAAAGAAAATCATCCAGATTAGAAAGCTAATTTTACACACAAAATGATAGAACCAGATACCAGCCTTTTCAATCCTTGACAGACAAAAATCATCTGAGAGGGAAATCTTTTCGACCAACCAATACGAACCGTGACTGTCAAATATTCTTACCCGATCCCGCCAAGAAACGACTGCAAAATGCGAAAATGTTGTGAAGTTAAATAATAATGTTGCAAAGATTAGAACTTATGTTCTATTTTGAGCTGGTTATCAAATGAATCTTGTTAAATTTTGTTTCATTTGAGAGTGAAGAATGTACCTTTACTCTTGTCGGACCACCAAAGCCAAACCTTGGCTTCTTATCAGCAGGTTTTAATATTTGGAAAGAACACATCAAATTTTCATCCACATGCATCATTGCACCAGCATTGTCAAACTCTCCACAGTAGTTCGGAGCGGAAAATATCGTTACAAGCTTTCGATTTGCGAAAAACTCGTATCCGTCCTCCACAACCTGCACTTTAAAACAACAGACTTTTAAGTAGCAATATCTGCATTATGCAATCACAGGGCATGAATTCAATAAGAGACATTACAAACCTGGTGAGCTCTACAAATCAAATCAAGATCGTGCTTTTGGAGGAACTCAATTACCCTATCAGAGCCGAAGGTATATGAAACCCCCCTGTCATTGGGTCCCCAACCTTGTGTATTTACACATGGATCAGACCAGAGAATATCACATAGTAAACCGGATTCAGGAACGTCAGTAGGCCGCTTTAAATTCCGAATCTGATCCAAATTGTAAAAATGAGGAGAAAGCCCACCATGCATACAGAGTATCCTCTCATCAATCAGAGCAGCCACAGGCAAACAATTGAAACTGTCTGTGAATACTTTCCACAGTTTGACGTTGAATCTTCGTTTACATTCATCATAAAAACCATAGATACGGTTCACGGATGCACATTCGTGATTGCCTCTCAAAAGAAAAAAGTTTTCGGGATATTTTATTTTATATGCGAGGAGGAGGCACATTGTTTCTAAGCTTTGTTTACCACGATCGACATAGTCGCCTAAGAATAAATAGTTTGAACGAGGAGGCAATCCACCATATTCAAGAAGCCTAAGAAGATCAGAATACTGACCATGGATATCTCCTGAATGATAGTGAAAAGTAATATTCTGTCATATATACAGAAAATGAACAACTTGTGACAACAAAATATTTGACTTTAACCAAATTTTCAATCTATATAGTTGTTGAAATATCTAACAGGGAAAGAGACCCAACAGTTATCGAGTCACACTTTGCAGACGAAGAAATCGATTGACCGTATTAGAACGAAATGCCTTTTAAAAATATCTATGGTATCTATTAATCAGTATGCTAACATAATTATCATTCATTTGAAAGTACAAACTAAGAGTAAAATCAATAGGTTTAGATTTCCCCGTGGTGTTAATAATGTTAGAAGATGACTAGAAATTCGTCCTGAAAGAAGAGACTCTCAAAATAAGACTTGAATATGGTTTTATATAAGTTTACAAGAACTAATTGATAAATTAATTAACTGAAATCAACAACTCACAAAACCAATTAACAAAATCAAAATTAATCGACTACTTATATCCCACGTCA
Source organism: Gynostemma pentaphyllum (assembly GCA_028015215.1). NCBI lineage: Eukaryota > Viridiplantae > Streptophyta > Magnoliopsida > Cucurbitales > Cucurbitaceae > Gynostemma > Gynostemma pentaphyllum. The sequence continues at coordinate 53,674,466 of CM051350.1, read as the reverse complement.
CGATCAAAGATTGTTTCGCCTTTAGATAGTTAGACCATGCCAGTTACTAATCAACTTAGATACAGTAATGAACTGCACAAAGCTCAAAATGGCAACCAATTGACATTTGATCAAAATCAAGAAACATGTTGCATTCTCTGATAACATTTCATAATGAGTAATAGAGCATAGCTGTTTAGTACTCCTCAATCATCAATACCTCTTATGTCAAATGAAGTGTACTAATTCGGGCTGCAAGTTAAAACCGAAACACCAACCAAACTTTTGCCCCTGAGGCCAGTCGGTTCAAATTGTATAATTTTAAAACAAATAAAAGTCAGTCGGTTTTGTTTTGGTCTCTTTTACTGTTTTAATCGGTTTGAGTGGTTCAATTCGGTTTGGTTTTTCAATAAAAAAAAAAAATCAATTCATTGTCAGTTTTTCGATTTACATAAAATCGATGTGTCGGTATCTAAACCGAACCGAACCGAACTGATCGAACCGCTGTACACCCCTCAATCAAGATCACATCACATGGTAGCTATATACAAGTCTAATCAAAGCAAAAAAAAAAAAAACAAATCAAACTCCAACCCTAAAACAAGAAATATAATTAAAAAAAAAAAAACAGATAACGAAAAAAAGGAAGGAAAAGGAAAACCGCAGATATAGATGGGAGCTTCAATTTCCAAGAGATTAGGCTGCCTTAAGAAAATATCCCTAGAAACAAAGCATAGCTGAGTAATCTCAGTCTCTGAAATCTGCATCTGCTTCCCTGGTTTGTTCCTTATTTCAAGCAACTTATTAATTATTCTATTAAGAGTAGAAGAATCCATTTCAATCTCCCAAAGCTTTTCCTTCAATCCAAAAAGAAAGAAAAACGATATCTTTGAGATCTAACAAAATAAAGTAATGGGTTTTGATCTGATTTGAGAAACGAGCATGGTTTTTTGGAAAAGAAAGAAAGGAAAAGAGAAAGAGAAAGAGAAAGAGAAGGGATTTTAAAAAGAAAGAAGAAGGGAACAGTAAGAAAAGGATCTGTTTTTGCTTTATGATTTTGAGTTTCTGGGTTGGCTTCATCAATTGAAAAAGAATGGTGGGAATTCAATTGATGAAAAAGAAGAATATATTCCATTTGGAAGAAGATTAAGTTGAATGAATTCTGAGAAAATTTAATAGAGAAAGAACGAAAGAATGAAAAGAAAAGTGAAGAAGAAGATTTCTAAAGTGGGTTCTCTTCTTGCGGACCCCAGAGAACTTTGTTGCCACTTACTCTCCGACCCACGGCGGCGCGTGAATCTTCAGACTTCCTCGGTTGAAATTCTAATTTAGAAATAATGTTTATTTTGGTTTAATTATTTTGGGACCCGTGCCAATTTAATTTATTGATTGTGTCAATTTAGTTTTTATAGTTTTAAAATTTTCAATTTAATTTGGATGAAAGTTCACAAAACCTCAATCCCTTCTTACAAGTTAACAAATCACTTATTTGAATGTTTTCTATAGACTTAACAACCATATAAACAATCATATTAGCTTATGGAAATGACACTGACGTCTTCTAAATTTTTACCAGCTAACTCTTTTTAAGTATAATATTTAAATTAACACAAACATAAATAATAGGGACTAGAATAAAATTTTAAAACTATGGACCAAATTTATAATTATATCTTTTGGTTTTTAGCAAGTATTTTTAAAATCTTAATTCAATTTTAAAATCTATAAAAATAATAATGTTTTTCGCTTTCGAAATTTTAATAAGATATTGAGATTAAAAAAAAAATCCACCCTATACTTTAGGTATTTCAAATTTTAATTTTATATATTGATATGAACTATGAATTTAAATGAGTAGGTAATTAATATCTTTTATTAGTAAAATTACTATTATTTTAAAGATTTACATTTATTACATTGAATATTAAGTTTTTTTTTAATGATTTTACCTCATATTGGAAGATGGGAGATTTGACGTGCGACCTAATGGAAAGGAGCAAACACATATTTAATCACTTGAGCATAATTCATGTTCACATTATTTAAAGGTTAGATTGAGGTGTATTTGGAATAGGAATTTTTTTTTTCCTAGCTTGGTTTTGTTATTTTATTCAGGTTTGAGATTGAGTGTTTTACAATTTTGTTGTTAGGAATAGTATCGATTGCACTACTTACTCTTGATAAAATTTAAATTAAAGAAATTAAAAAATTTAAGTTATAAATGTTTCACTGCATTACACATATGGGTGGTAAACATTTTTTTGTTTAAAATATTTGATCATATTTTCTGAAGATGAAAAACAGATATAAACTTTTCCCATCCATGTACTCTCTTATACCATTTAGATATCTGAACTTTTATTTATACTAATTTAATATTTATAATTTAAAACATATAAGGGTAAAGTACCTCTTTGATCCCTGAATTTTAAAGGTTGTGTCTATTTGATCCCTGCGTTTTGGATTTGTGTCTAAGTGGTCCCTAAGTTTTGGATGTTGTGTCTATTTGGTCCCTGCGTTTTCAATTTGTGTCTAAGTGGTTCCTGAGTTTTGGATATTGTGTATATTTGGTCCCTAGATTTTCAAGAACTATTAGAAATAAGTTTAATTGGTTTTTAATTTGGACTCTTTTTTATGACTAGCCTTTTTTTTCAAAGTATCTGGGAATATGTTAAAAAGCTGAAAGTAACTCTTATTTAAAAACAGGTTTTAGAAACCCGTTTTTAGTATATGTTGTGTGGAAGGCTTGAAATCCGGTGTTTAAAACTCGACTTTAGAGTAGTAAATTTTGTTTAGCTTGAACACGGGTTTCTAAAGCCGGACTTTGCTTGTGTGGCAATTAAAAAGTCTTGAAGTTGGGTTTTAAAAATCGGACTTCTCAAAAAATGGACATTTAGCCAATTACTTTCAGCTTTTAGAAATATTCCCAAATACTTTGAAAAAAAGGGCCAGTCAGCAAAAAAGTCTCTTTAATTTAACGTATTCGTTAACTTCTTACCAGATTATTGACTTAACGCTGACATAACATGTTTAATTGGTCAAAATACGAAGATATGATTAAATATTTCATCAATCTAGGCCTAAATTTTGATATAATTATTAATCTCATGTCAGTATTTTGATCAATTAAATATTTTATATCACCGTTAAGTTGATATTATGTTAATGAGTTAACAAATTAAGGAAGAATTAAACTTGTTTGTAATAATCCAGGGACCATTTAGACAAAACTTGAAAATTCATGGACTAAATAGACACAATATTTAAAATTCAGGGACCAAATAGACATAAGTTGAAACACGGGGACCAAATAGACACAATATCCAAAACTTAGGGACCATTTAGACACAAATTAAAAACATATGGATCAAATAGACACGACCTCTAAAACTCAGGATCAAATGTGTACTTTACCCAAAATATAATACATCAGTATTTGACAGTAAAAGTCTTATTAAAATTTATATCGAGGAGTAATTCATGCGTGAAATTTAGTCATATAAATTAAGCAGGTAGATATTTGAAAAATATGATCAAATTAGAGATCTAACCATTTAGTCGTCATAACAAGCTTTTTTAGTGTCAGTGACTTAATCAATATATGTCTAATATTATAAATAAGTTTTTTAAAAATACTAAATGAAATTAAGGGAAATTTTCATAATTACCATCAACCAATAATCCATTATCAAATGTATCCCATCAATATAAACAATTTCAAAAGTTCCCCTAAATAAATCACTTCTTATCGGGAGTTATTATAAACGAATAATTAAATAATAAAAAATAAGATAATAAGGGTATAATTACCAACCAAGACATAGCCTATTGGTTAAGATAAATAATTTCACACTAAAAATATGGTTTAATCCTCATCCCCGGTATTTTGTATATTAAAAAAATAATTAATAATGGTATAATTGAAAATGTTTTTAAGGTATAGGGAAAATTTGAAATCCGCCGCTAAAGAGGGTATTTACGGTAATTGTTCTTAAAATAAATCAAGGGCTATTAACATGTATATTCAATTTAACAACCTTAATTACATAAAACATAGAAAGTAGGAATAAATTACAAAATTGGTCGGCGCCACTCTGGGATGAAATTTTGTACGAAAATACCCTTGCACGTGGGACAACCCCCGACGCAGGCCTGTAGTGCATCGAGCGTGATTGACGTGTCATTAATTACAAAATTTTGAAAATAAACGGAAAGAGGGGAAAGCAAATCATGGGAAGATCGCTTTTTGAAATTGGTTAATTTAGGAAAATCAAAGGAAAAACATATCCAAGGAAAAACAAAACGAAGAAGCACAGTCAAAAAGGAGGAAACATGTTATCAAGAAGGCGATTTTTGGAGAAAAAGCGAATATGATGAAAAACAAATCAAGGAGGAAAAATAATGAAAAGAAACGAAGAAGGCGACGGAAATCAAATGAAGATGAAGAACAAATGGAAAACAAGAAAACCAAGAATCGAGGAACATGCGAACCCGAACCAAAAGGTAAGATGTTTAACCTATTTTTGAAAATATTACCACATGATATAATTTTTAACAAAATATAAATAAAAACAGGAATCAGAATCAGAGGATGATGAGGAATATAACATAGGAGATGAAGAAGAGACAGACGAGGATGTTGATAGTGAACAAAAGGATGAAGAGGAAGATATGTCGGAGGAAAGTAATGAAATATCAAAAAATAGTGAGGAGGAGGAAGATTTTGAAGAAGTGGATTCACAAAAAAAAAGGAAAAAAGCTGGAAGAAAGAAAAAGACAGAGAACAAACCAAAAGGCAAAGTTATTAAGAAAACGCCTAAGAGGGGAAAAGCTACAACAAAACAAGAACGGAGTCAAAAGAAGATGAAGAAAGTGAACAATGCAACACCAAAAAGACATCAAAAGGTAAATATGGATTTGAACAAAAAAACATTTAATAATATGCAATATGTAAATATTCCTGAATAATGAATCGAACCAAAAAGAGCATTTGATAATATGCAATATATATGTTTAAATTGCATGATGTTAAATATTTCTAATAGTGGATCTGAATAAAAAAGCATTTGATAATATGCAATATGTATGTTTAAATTTCATGATGTTAAATACTCCTGAATAATGGATCGAACAAAAAAACATTTGATAATATGCAATATGTATATTTAAATTGCACAATGTTAAAAATTCTTCCCGAATATTGATAATGGAGTAGTAAAAGAAAAGGAACAGTTGATCTGGAAATAAGAAAAACAAAAGGAAACAAGAGTAATATGTATATTAGAAATTTAATAATGTTAAATTTTCCCAAATATTTAATTTTATACAATACTAAAAAATAATGAAAAAAGCAGTCATGACTACAGACCAAAGTCACCAGGCTCGGGATAAAAATCAAGATCAACCAAAAACCTACCCCCCAGACCGAGGAATTTGGATCGAAGGAATACCGATTCATTGACTCAAGAATTGAAAAGATCAACACCAACATTTCACATACTCACTTAAGTCCGAAATAAGGATTCGATGTAAACCGTTTGATTCATGTTAAAGTTTAACTTTTGAATTCGGATTTGGCAAGGATTATATATACTTTGTTTTAGTTATATTTTGAAATTTTAACTTTTGAATTCTCGTATTTGGAAGGGATTATATATTTTGGCAAGATCTGCCCAATGATCAAATTGATCTTTTTTAAAGTTTGACAACTCTAAATGATATACATATTGACGCCCCCTATAAATAGTATACATATTAACAACTCTAAATGTTGGACAAAAATATAAAAGAAAATAATTTGATTTTTATACAACTAACATCGAACATAGTTAGTTCAAATTAAACATGAGTTTAAAAAAATAGAGAATCTATGTAACTTAAATAGTTTGACAAAATTAAATTATCGAACTATTTGACAATATACAATAGATAAATGTAAAATAGCTATATAATTAAAAATGTTGGACAAAATTAAATTATCAAAATATGGATAGCAAAACCCTAACTTACAAAAAAAAAAGAAAAAAAAGAAGGAAGAAACGTAACAAAACAAGGAAGAAAGAGAAAAAAAAAAGGAATCAATACGTAACTTAATGAGAAGATATAAAAATTTTGAAAATAAATTTTTTAATTTTTTTCTTCAACAAATACCAAATCTGAAACGATTTGAAAAAACAAGTTAATAATATTAATTGGAAATTAAGATCAAGATTTGGTAACAATAATTAAAATGAAATCATAAATCAAAAACAACAAATCAATGTCAAACTCATTTATTATTCAAATAATTAAAGAGAGAGAAAACAAGGGTAAGTAGGAGTAAAATTTAAAAACCCCCAAAATCGGCCTACAATGGATACTGTCGAATTAAAATTGAAACCTAATATTTTTGTAAATTCCATTTGATTTATGTTTCATAAATCAAAATATATTATCCAAATTATAGAAGGGCCGAATATGTCGTAGTGCGTACGCTGGACCATAGTTGGGCCCAGTAAAAGTCAGAGCAGCTTCCATCAAACCGATCATCTTTTAGCTCATGGGCCTTAACGTGGAACTGAGTTGGCCCATTCAAATACTATAATACTTTTTGCATTGTATTTCAAGATTATTTTCTTTCAAAATTTTTTTATGGGTAATGAAATTTTAAGGAATAAATGTATAGATGACTCTGTTTTTTAAAGATTTTTCAATCGATACATCTGTATTTTTAATTTGAAAAAAATCACCCCTACACTTTTAAAAGCTAAAATATGTTACAAATTCAATCCAAAAATAACCATGATGATTTTTTTAATATTTTTTTTAAACATTTGAACATTATATAATTATTTATTTCACTTAGGTTAAAATTCTCTATTCTCCCTCTTTCTTTGGCTTTCTTCTCTCCCATAAAAGCTATTGGAGCACCTTTAAGCTTCCAATTATGGTCTCACTCTCAGCCACATTTTCTTTACTGTGTGGTTGAAGAATGATTTTGAACTATATAGTAAAAAATACAAGGGGATCTAAAGAGGATTCAATGGGAAAGACGAGATTTGAGCCAAAGGATCAGAGATAGTTGTTTAGGTTCTAAACTTTAGAGGGAAAGAAAAAGAGAATGAGGAAGCAGTCTGAAATCAGAACTCAAGTTAACAAACTATCTAAAAAGGTAAAATTTGTAATTTTTAAGCTTTTTTTAATTGAATAAAAATTTATATACAGAAAATAAATGCTGAAGAGGAAATTAAAACTTGTTTGGATGATCAGGTTTTAGGTTTTGAATTTGGAAAGATTTATGATTGGCGGTGGCAAGATAGTAGAGGAGAAGGAAGTGTATGTCTATTGACAGCGTTATTGGTTGTGTTTAGGGTTTACGAGAGACTCGAACCTTCAACTTTATGAAAAGAGAATATTAATGTCCATCATTTAAATTATGTCAGGTTAATAAATCACCTTACCCTCCATTCTTTAATATACACATATATATAATCTCATGGAAAGATAGAGATCATTTATATGCTTCTAAATCTATTTTTACTTGTTTTTGTTATTTTCTTTACTTTATTTATTCAATCTATTACCATTTATTTTTTTAAGAGAAAATATTATAAAGAAATCAGAAGCATTAGATAAATAGAAAATTTTGAAGGTGGTTAATGTTATTACTAGTAATCCTTTCATCTTACTTTGATTTTTAAATAGTTTTTAACAAATACAATATTTAAAATTAAAGTCTCTTAAATCTGATTATTTTCTATTCTTATCAATAGTTTGTACCATTCTTCTAGAATTCATCTTCAAAGGAAATCAATATAGAAAAATAAAAATAAAAATCTATTTGGAAATTTTGACCAGGCTTTTGACCGTGAACTTTTAGAACAATCAATAATCACGTGATGATAAACTCAACGGTTCTGATTTTTGCAATTCAGACAAATTATTATCATTTTACCTCCTTTTTTTTTTCCTGTAAAGTAGTCCATGAGTTTTGGACTTATTTAGTCTCACGTTTTCAATTTGAGTCTAAATTGTTTATGAGTTTTGGACACTTTACCTATTCAATCCCTGAATTTGCAGAAATGATTAGCAATAACTTTAATTGATCCTTAATTTAACATATTCATTAACTACTTAACATAATGTTGATTTTAAGCTAATATAACAAGTCTAATTGGATAAAATACTGTCATGAGATTAAATATTATTCACATCTTTCATCAATCCAAATCTAAGATTTGAAATAATAACAAATCTCATGTGAGTATTTTGACTGATTAAACATTTTATGTCTGTGCTAAGTCAATATTTTATTAAAAATTATTAAATTAAGGACCAATTAAAGTTATTTCTAGTAATTCATGAACCATTTAGACACAAATTGAAAATCGATTGACCAAATAGACACAATGTCTAAAACTCAGGGACTACTTAGACACAAATTGAAAATGCAGGGACCAAATAAACACAACGTCCAAAACTAAGGGATCACTTAAACCCAAATTGAAAACGCGGGGACCAAATAGACTCAAGGACTAAAAATATACTTTACCGCTTATTATTTATTTGGGTAAAATAATGTGTAGTGAATTAGTAGAAAAGAGTTAACGTATTCAAATTTTCTCGACAAAATGAAATAATATGTATGTTTAACTATATTTTGATAGATCCCAAAATATTTAAACTTTAGGTTACTTACCATTTTTTAATAGTTGAGACTTAATATATAAGATCAAAAATTTCATGGATACATCTATATTTTATATATTTTGAGATCTTAATTTGCGGTCATTTTGTATTAACTTTTTTTTAACCTAAAAATATTTTTAGATCTCTTAAAAGTTATTTCAAACGGATATTAGTCTTTTTTTTTTTTTTTTTTTGTGTGAGAATAGGAGTGATAAGTGGAATGAAAGAATAAAAAAGGGTAAAAAAGTTACTTTTTTGCCTTGAATTTCCAGTTTAAGATTTAGACTTTTTGCTTAAAAAGATATTATTATTATAATTGAAATTGAGAAAAAGCAAAAAGAAAAAAAAGAAGAGGAAGACAATCTTGAATCTGCTTGTTGGCTGTGGAAATGTTAATGGACAAAGCGAAGGAAGTCAAAAAAAAAAAAAAACAGAGAGAGCAGAGCACGCAATATCATAATTTTGAATTATCCCACGTGAACATTTATCTCTTTAATTTTTCTTTATTTAATTCTATTTCTCATCAAAGTCTTTAAGAAGTAGATATAAAAAGAGATTAGCATTTTCATAAAGGGCAAAAAAAAAAGATGCGAAAAAAATTAGACCAAATTGAAAGGAGATGGAAGCTTCGTCAAGTTTGATTTTGACCCAAATTCATGTTGAAGTATTTTTTGTATTATTATAATTCTCAAGTTGAAGCAGCAGCTGTAGCTCGCTACTCTTTATTCCTATTTTTAAGTTTATTTTTCACGAAAGTAAATATGTAGTTTAGTTATGATTTATTGACTTATAATTATATGTATGATTTTAATGAAAGATAATAAAAACAATGATATAAATTCAATAGTTATGATCTGTTTAATTACAAAATATGAGATTTGAGAATGATAATTATACTTCTTTATTTTCAATTTTTAGTATGTTTTATAACTTATTAAATCACTAATGATCCGTGATTTTTTTGTTCTCACATAAAAAATAAACTAGGAATAATTTTTAAATTTATTTAAATCATAAATGATTTAAAAACTTGTGAATTCTCTTTATTTGAAGTTTAAAAATATCTTCACCACTACTATTATGATGGTAGTAGAATTTAATTTAATTTGATGTTAGTAAAATCATTATGCATTTTTTTCCTATTTTTAATAGTTTTAGTAAACAAAATATGAGAATTGTTTCAATTCCATCATTTTTAATTTTTTATTCTCACTTTTGTTAAATAAACGGGCTCTTAATAAAATGATGAATCTGTGTTGTAATAATAACATTCAACAATATCTCTTTTTCTCCCACTTTTACATGGGTGACGTCTCTCTAAAAAGGCAACTTCTTTTACCCCACCAACCTAATTTGTGTCCTTACTTGATAATTAATTCATTGGTATGGTATGTGATCAAATATATTAAATTAACGGATAAGATTGATTATTCAACTGTTGTAATTAAAAAAAAAAAAGACTAAATAAACAAGTTCGACAGAAATCTGGTTGTGGTTTTAGAAAACAATGGGAGTGTAATACTGGATATTTCTATTTCGTATTTGTGAATAACAAACTTATTGCACTTAATATATTTTTTCAGAGAACATATTGAACTTAATTAAGCAATAAGACATGTAATTTTTTACTTAACCAAGTGAATGTTTCGATTTCTTTCTCCTTTATGATATTAAAAAATGTAGTGTAAAAAAAAAAAAGGTAAATACGATTAAGTGAATCCATTTTTAAAAATGGTATCTTTCACGTTTTCCATTAATTCACTACAGTCTTTTAATAGAATCAAATTAGCCGGAGAGAGCAACTATTAGACCACTTAAAAAATGTTCTGGTTATCGATTAAATTTGCTAGTTTTGCAATCTCAAGATCGTGACATTCTTACTCATTGGTTAATTCAATGGTAGTTTACTATATGACAAGCTGAAATCCAAATTTTCTTTGGAAAAAAAACCGACAAAAATCTTAAGCGGGCGTTTGGAAGACGGGTTAAGATTAGGTGAGGTGGGCTTTAATAGCCTAACCCATGTTTGTTACATAGATTTTGAAACCCTAGGTTTAATCTATTAAATCCAGAGATTTTGAACAGTAACATTGGTGGGTTTGCTAACGCCTCATAACATAATTAAACAACATAAAACTCAAACTAAAACCTCTTAATAAACATAGGTTATATAACCCCAAGTTTATATAACTCATACCCCTACACATCTAAACATAGACTATCTAAACTCAAAATTCACAATCCCATACTATCCCCTACCCCTCCTTCAAAAGACCCCTTAAAAGTAAATTTCAATTTGAATTAATTACAGATCTTTATCTTCTCCCTCACTCAAGCAATTCAAATTTGTCACTCCTTCTAGTACACACGTGTGACCCACTTTTGTTTCATTGAGAAATAAATAACATATGCCCCAAATTCCTTTGACAACATTCGTTTAATAATTGAAAAAAAAAAGACATTTGAATTGAGCTTATCTAGAAGATCAGATAACTCACTTTCTTTTTCTTTTTCTAATTTACAATGTCACAAAGAAGAAAGATTTTGATTGAAAAAATAAAATAAACATTAAGAATTTGATCAATTTGAAACATCATGATCATCTTCTCAAAAGCTATTGCTCTTGCCTTCATATGTGAAATGGGAAAAAAAAAAAAAATATTAACACGATTTTTTTCATTCGTGAATGTATCAGTTTACGAACATCTCGACTAATACTCATGATTTGAAATCATTGTTGATCATAATAAGAAATATCACTTTGAGAAGAACCCAATAGCTCTTCTAAGTAATCAGCTCCTAAATCTTCCAAAACCATCACATTTTGAATCCTCAGTTCTCTCTCTCTGCTTTTCTTACTTATTGTTTTCCTTCTAATTGAATGTTTTCTTTTCAAAGCCACCACCGGTGATCCGCCGTCTTCAATAATTCCTCCGCCGCCGCCGTTCATCTCTATAAGTGATTCTCTAACTCTCTCCACCGGAAAATTAAGAATCGCCGCCGATCCCCTCATCGAAAAAGCCGCTTGATCATAAGCCAAAGCTGCAGCTTCTGCACTATCAAACGTTCCTAACCAAACCCTTATCCCATGTCTGGTGGAATCTCTTATCTCCGCCGCGAATTTCCCCCACGGCCGCCGGCGAACTCCTCTATAAGACTTCTTCTCATTTTTCGGGCTTTCGTCGGCGATCGAATCAACTTCTTCTTCCTTAATTTGGGAGCTCTCGGTAACGGTTTCCGATGAGGCCCCGGAAAGTAATCCATAGAGAAGCATTTCGCCGGGGTCATTTTCATTGAAAGGGAGAAAATTGAAATTGTGATCAAAATGGAATCCGTCCCAAGAAAAAGATTCCGGGGAACCGAAAGACGATTCTGATGAGAAATCCGAAACCGAAGAACCGAAGCCGAAGCTGGAGCCGGAGGAATCCATTTGAGTCTGCTCGAAGAAGATTGATGGATTGAAAGAATTTGGTTTTGTTAGAAAGAGGCAGCAGCCAGCAGCTCTTTTTTTTTTTTTTTTTTCCTTTCTTTTCAGTACCTCTTTGATCCTATTTATACACCCAAAATTGGGACTGTTAAAAAAGTTATAAGTTTTAATATTTTTTTTAACGGATAAGGGTAAGAAAGGGAAATTTATGAGGGTAAAAGAGTAATTTGGACGTTAAGATGATTTCATATTAAATTGGTTTATAATGTTTTCGTCGTTGAGAAAAAAGGTGCAGATTAATTGAACACGTGCTTGAATTAGAGATGGCGGCTGAAGGAGTTATGCTGGCGTCAGCATGTGATTGGGGGTTTTTGTCGGGTAGTACGAGGAGATGCTATTGGTTTTGGAAGAACACGTGGTAATCACGTGAGTGATGGGTATGGGACTTTTTTGTCTTGTTATTGTGGACAAGTCAGATTGGTAGTTAACGGACAGTTTTTGGAGAGAGAATGAGCAGTGCTGAATCATTGGTATTGTTTTGACGATGTGTTCTGTTGTTGATTGAAAATGTTTTTGTTTTGTTTTTTGGTTTTTTCTTCAAAATTGTTGTGATATATTTCAATCATGGCTACCCATAATTTTTTTTATTTTTTTTATTTATGAAACATTGATTTGTTATTATTTTATAATTTATCTCAGTCTCAATACTTTTTCTATTTGTTGTAAAAAAAAAAAAAAACCTTTTCTATTTCAATATTATAGGTTTTCTATTGTGAAATAATTGAGAAATGTTATTAGAGATCAAAATTAAATGTTTATATCATTTTTAGGAACTAAAATGGAACATTTGAAAGTCTAAGAATCAAGATAGGGTTTAAATTTTATGATTACAATTCTATGAACTTAGCATTCCCCTGATTTAGTCTCTAAAATTATCAAGCAAAGCAAACAATCAGGAGAGATCAAATATTAAAATAATGCAACATCAATTTTTTGTTAAGTCACTAACGGAAAAACTAATGACGAAGGTAATTAAAACTAAGATATCAAATTTGAAAGCTAACCAAAATTCATGAACCAAAAACCTATCTTACTTAAAAAATATACAAATTGGTAGAGGAGATTGGAATCAGATTCCTAGAAATCACAAAGCCATAATTACTATTTGGATTGACATCTTAAACCCACAATTCATAAAATATAAATGTTCGATTTAATTTATTCTTTTTTTTAATTAAAAATTATTTTAAAATTTATTATAACTTTTTTTGGGGGCAATTTATTATGACTTTATTTTTAAGTAAAATAAAATTGGTAAATTAAATTTATCTTCATACCATTATTTTATTAAATAAATATATAATAAATTAATTAAATAAAAATTAAGACACACTTTATAATTATGTATTCCAATATATCTAACAATGGTTTAGTCTTCCCATAAAAAACACATGTTTAGTATTCTCAATTATCATAATTTCAGACATTAAATTCACATTATCATATACCAAGCAATCCTATAAATGAAAGATTAATTATATTTTTATAATAATTGGAACCAAAGTTTTGGACTCACGTGAAATCATGATACAAACAAGCCAAGCCAATAATGATTCAATTTCGAGGCAATTTCAAAGCTTTACCAAAAAATGAAATTCTTGGGCGTGATTGGAGTTTTCAAAACTTTTCTTTCTAAAAAAAATGCCATTATAACATTGATAACATCAAAATCGCTATCACTGTGATAAAAAATTGGTTTTTGGGTTACGTCAAATTGAAAAATTGATGCTTTTGAAAGGTCCAGTCTAGATACAGGTCCCCTTGAAACACTCCCTTTCTCAAAATTAGGGATTGGAAAAATAAAATAAAAAAGTCATCAGAAATTGGATTGGGTTCGTATTTTAGAGTAGACTCCCAAAAGAATGGACAGTATTTTGTCGGATAGCGACAGCCCTTTCTCAGTTTTTATTTTTACCATAATTCAGTCATTGTTTGAAGCTTCTTAGAAAGGCTCCCGTTTTAGTTTTTTCTTCCTCCTTTTTCTTTCACCGCTATTTGTCCATATCAGATGGCATGACAGGTGGTTTGGTGGGCGGATTAGAATCACATTCTTAAATTTTTTTATAACTATAGTTATTATTTGTATTTACATTCTTAACCCACAGTTTATAATAATTGAATATTAATATGCTTTCCTTTAATTTTAATTATTTATTTCTTTTAATTAAAAAGTCATTTTAAAATTTATTATGATGTAATGTTAGAGTAAAATATTGTTTATAATTTTAATTTAATCTTATACCATTAATTAATTTATAAAAAATATAATAAGTTACTTACTAAAAAATAAAATAATATTTCATAATTCTATTTTATACACTAAATACAGGTATCCTAATATGAGACATTTGAATCTTAGGCATCTTATTCCCATTTCATGTACCAACAACTAAAATTTCATTGAGAGTAAAATTGTATCACCTTTAAAGAAATAGTTCTTTTTTAATATTTAGTTAGGTGGATCAATTTGAATTTTGTTAATAATATTTATTTATTTAAAAGCATTGAAAATTATTGTTAGTTATAAAAGATATAAAAAAATATTTTAAGTCTTCTTACATTCTTCACGTTTTTTATAAATATTTTTCTTGTCAGTAGGATTTTTGTTTTTGTTTTTGTTTCAATTAAGAGGGTGAAATCAATATTATATGTTAGTTAAGGGGCTGTTTAGTAATATTTATTATCTTTTGTTTCTTGTAAACAGTTTGAATTTCAGGTTTTTAAAGAAAGAAAATATAAACATGCTTGATAATTATTTTTGTTTATTAAAAAAAAGTATAAAATGTAACCCATGACAATTTTTTGATTTTTTTTTTACAATTATTTAGGGTTTTGTATGAGAATATCTATCCAGAGGAGTATATAACCATAGAGTTAAAAATTCATTTCAAAATTTGGAGAGAGAGAAATGTAGTGAAATTACCTTTAAAAAACCTTATTCCTTTTCTAGACTTGATTAGTTAGATAATAGGCACAATTTATAAAATACATGCATTTTTTTTCTCTCTCTTTTTTATTTCCTAAAAAATCTCTTTTATCTCTCCATTTTTACGTATTCCATTCCCTCACTCTCTCATTTATCTTCTCTCTCAAGTTCTATCATCTTCTTCATTGTCTCCTTAGCCGTGAATGAGTTTTAGGAGATTTTGAAGCGAAAACACAAAAATCTTAAAGGTTTGAAGCATATTTTCTAAAATGCAATAACAAAGCAGAGGACATATATATTATGCATATTTTTTGTAGAAAACAAATGTACCAAATGTACAAAATTGACTATTGAATGAGAATGCGATATAAATTGAATAAATATACTATGGTAGTAAACAAATGTAACGAATGTACAGATTTATTCATTGAGTTGAAATGCAATATAAATTAAATTAAAATCAGAATATAAAAATAATGAGATAGACATGAAAATTAAGATAAAAAGTATATAAATCATGAGACGCACAATTAATTAGGATAAGGGTAGATTTGGTATTAAAAATGAATGAAAATCTGGAGGTGGCTATACACTAATAATTGAGATGGCTGTGTAGTGAAATCTGGCCATTTACTTAATTAACTCTTGTTTATATATAAATTTGGGAATGAAAGCAGCTGAAAATAGGAAATCTCTCTATATATATTGGCAGGAGCCACCCTTGAGAAGGAGCCCCCCCGGAAATATAAATATAATATTAATTGATTTTTTGGTAATTTGATTTGTTTTTTCTTTTTTCCTTTTCATTTAGCTTTATATAATTTTTACCCCTTCAATTTTATTAAAAATAAAAAAATGTGAAAATTGAAAAAATTTGGATGAAAAATTATAATTTTTCTATTTTGTCTATGCTTCTTTCTTAAAATTAGCTTTATGCAATTTTTGCCCCTCTAAAACAAAATTTCTAGCTCTTCTCCTACATTCAGGACTAGTAAAAAGAATACGAAAATAATAATATTTAACCACCCTTCTTGTAGAAAATAGAAAATAGTCATTTACAGATTTGAAGAGACCAAATGGCTCCTCGACTAAATCTCTTTTATTTTGGAACCAGAAAAACCATGGATTCTTTCAAATCTCCACAGTTTCATCTTTTAAGATATGCCAATTAAAAAATAATTTGAAAAGTGAAATTTTTGTATTGATAAATATAAAATAATTAAAAATAGTTCATATACACAAATTTACTATAGATTATTGATTTAAGCCTTAACCCTGCATCAAAATTAGGAACCCCTTGCTGAAAAACGCTTTATAAATTTACATCTTAAAATATTGGATACGATTTATACACTTGAATAAAACACAATATTTTTTATAATTATAAAAATAAAAAGAACACTTACATGAGCTAGAATTTAATGAGATGATCACAAACAAGAATGATGGAATGAACTTTTTTTTAATAGAAAAACACAAAAGAAGATGAACCAGAATTTGATAAGATTTGAAAAAACAAAACAAAAATAAGTAAATAAAAAACAACAATGCAATATGTATAATTTTAAAAGACCAAATAAAAAATAGTTAATTTAAGGAAATACTTAAATTTTGAAATAAAAAGGAAAGATATTGAAAAAACAAAGTAAATTAACTAAATCAACCAAAGAGAATACATAAAATTTGAAAAAACCCAAATAAAAATAAAGACATTAAATTAGATTAATAAGAGTTAATGAGATAAGGGATAAATTGAGAAGATTCATTTATGAAATCATAAAAAGTGGTTAGATTTAAATTTAAAAAAAATATTTTGGTATATTTTGAATTGATAGGTCCAATCAACAAAATTAATTATTTTACTCATAGTTAGATACTTGTTCCTTTTAATTAAGGTCGAGGTTCGAGTCACACTTTTCTAAAATTAATTATTATCGAAGTTATTTCTAAAATAAAAGGAGGTGATTGCGTGGCGTTACAAACCAGCACTCTTCGACTAAAGGAGAGTACGATTTAATTCGTGGCTTTCAATGCTGGCGAAAGGGGACAAATGGTTTGGCTAATTTAGCTGTCGTATTCGTAGCTTTACATTTCTGACACTGAAACATTGATCATTGCAAGCAATTAGTAAAGTATCCACTTATTCTTTAGACGATGTGTCGTTTTTTTATACTACAATTAGCTATGTATGTTGAAAAAAAAATATTTAAAAAAAAAAAAATAGAAATGGTAAACTAAGAGATAGCTTTAAAATGTATATGATTTATAAATCACATATATATAGTTTTAAAAATCATCAATAATCACATGATTTGTAAAATTATAAAATACATGTTTATTTTACCTTCGTCGCATTTTTTAAATATATTAAAAAATAGTGTAAAATCTTAATAAATGTTCCATTATTTTTAATAGTATTGAAACACGAGAAAGACGTAATATAAGCACGAGTTCTGATTTTGTTAAAACTAATTGTTATGAAAAACCTCTCGGCTCTAATTTTTGAGATCAAAGAATGAATCTGAAGAAGACATTCTATTTTTAATTTGCTTCGTTTACTTGTTTGAAAATATTTATTTGCATAAAAGAAAAGTAACAGAGCCGGTTTTTCTTCCCAAAACAATTTGAAATAGGTCCTACGCATTTAGGTTTATTTGATAGATTCTAAAAAAATATGTATATAAACTTGATAGACTAAGTTTGAATAACTTTCTTAACTTAACAAATGTTTAGTAGATAGACGAATAATCGTAGGTTTCGAATTCTCAAATCCTTTTAAGGGACTTTTGTATAAAATATATATATTAAATCACCAATTAACCCAAAAACTTAAACCAATAAATAAAGGTAAATTTAATCATATATCTCAACAATATATATATATGTCATACTTAAACACAACTATTCATTATACGTTATATAAACTCAAGTTTTAAAAATTCATTCTCAGTCAGATAGAGAGTAAAAAAAATAAAATTGGGGGTAAAATTTTTATAATGAATAAATGAGAGATAATTTAAAAATATTTTTTAAAAAATTCAAATATAAAAAAAAAAAAAAACTGATTAATTAAACTCTCTTTGAAAAGTACATGTATATTATGCCATTCTTAAATATGATCTTGTTCTGGCCCGACTCTGTCACTGTGCTAGTGGCCACCCCCCCCGGCCCCCCAATTTTTGGAAAAAAACCCCCCCTACAAAAAAAATAATAAAAGAAAACTATAAAAAAACCCATTGTCCTAAAGCTTGGCCAAAATCCCTGCCCTTGCCGTTTCGAATCCCATGGACTTCGCTTTCCAAATTTTATTTTTCTAATTTTATATTATTTTGTATGGGTAAGGTTTGAGGTGTTTTATTATTATTATTTTATTTTTTTTTATTTAGTTAATCATGTTTTTTCTTTTATTTCTTTTTTTTTACAATTAACATAAATTGAATGACGTTAATTTTACGCTCAGTAGTATTTTTAACCTTAATTTATTATATGGTAAAATTTTGATTTATTTTTTAAAATAATTTTTCCCCTTGAATTGCAGATTTACATACCCAAAAGTTGTTTTTTTATAATCAATATTGAGATGTTTTGAACTCATAATTCATTTTTTTTCAAGTTTGTTAGTTTGAACTGTTTTTATAAATTCATTAATTAAATGTTTTTTTATTTAATTAGTGAATGGTAATAAAAAAAATTGAGATTAATATCACCAGTATCCTGATTAATTCATCCAATTTTAATATTACCGGTTGTTAAGATTCTATTACATTTGTACCCAAAAAACACCATTTATGGTTGTTATTCTGGTTGTTTCTGATATCCAATTTACTTTTTTACCCTTCACTTTCTTTTTTCTTTTTTCACGTTATTTGTTTTTTTTTTCATTGATTTCATATTGCTTAAATTAAGGGATTAAACAATCAATTTAGATTTTGTCTTTATTTTGAATTTAGTGTTTGTTAAGAAGAGGTGTTTATGTAGCTTAATCTCTTATCCACCGTCTCTCCTCTTCCTACGGGAGTCTATTACCACGATCGGGTCCAACGAGATCCTGCTCTTTTGAGAATGAATTAGAGAGGATAGCCATGGAGATCGGAAAAGTGGGATACAGAACCGAGGTCCGAGATTAAAAGGTGATGTGAGAATGTAGACAAAGAGTGAGCTGAGAATTGGGTGAATTTTAGCGAAGAAGGAACTGCCATTGGAGACTAAAATAAGCACAATTCAGATCATGATTCAAATTCATTGCGAGATCTGGGAGTTTAAGAACAATTCAGATCATCGCTTTTCCTTCTTCGATTTTATCAATTTTGAAACGAAATCGGCCTTCTCTGCATCTGAGAAATCGACGAAGGTGATCGTTGTTGTGGCTCGTGTTGCTGTTCAATCGAGGAAGAAAGCAGCAACAAAGGTACTTTTAAGTAAATGTTTATTTTTGTTCAACATTTATTTTTATTTTCTATTTACATATCTATAGAAACTTTGATCTCTTTTTCATCTTCAATTTTGTGTCTTCGCTCTATCTCTGAATGAATTGTTTTTCTATTTCGTTTTTACTTTTTATCTTTGTATTTTGTAGGAGGGCGAATAGGAAGGACATTCGAATTTTCCTAAATAAATGTTTACTAAAAGTTAACTGTTTATAAAAAAATTTACCTTTCAATTCTCGGCGAACTCGCTTTCTATGTATTTTGTAGATAAGTCACTTTTAGTAAAATGTTTATTTTTATTCAATGTTTATTTTAAAAGCCTATTTACATATGTTTTCAAAACAGTTTCATCAATTTTTGTGTTCAGTATCGATTTTAAGTGCACATTAATAATCTGTTTACTTTTTATCTCTGTATTTTTTAGGATGACGAACAAGAAAGACATTCGATTTTTCCTTGAAGAAGAAGTCAGAAGGTTGAAGAACAAGTTAGAAGTTTGAAGATTTTTTATTTTATTTTTTGTTATAGTTTTTATTTTTGTTTAGATTTGATTTTTCCATTAATTTTGTAAAATTTAAGGGATTTTATAAATTTCCTTAAATTTTACACAAATTAAGGAGAAATTAAATCAGGGGTATGTTTGTCCTTTCACAATGTAATTTAATTTAGTCTGCGGTTTTGAGTACTATTGATATTTAATAAAAACATCCGGTATATTTGATATATCCATAATTTTTTTGATTATTAGTGAAATTAACCCAAACAAATTTATGACATTCTAAATTATTTAATAATAATATGAAATATACTAATATTAAAAATTTACCATATTTTAAAATGAAGTGTTATAGTGTTTTAATAAAAATTAATATTTTTAAACTTTAATAATTTATAATAGATGACAAAAATTATATTTTAGGACTGGATCCCTATTTTTTATAGGACCAGCCCTGATATTGTTCTCTCCCTATCTTCAATCTTGCATATAATATTTAAAAAAAAGAAAAAAAAATCTTGCGTATAAAGATTTGGTGACGAATGAAAAAAAAGAGATAAAAGAAACCAAAGACCAGATTCATTTTGTTCTAGTCCTCATTGAAATTTCAAGATTTCGTGCTGATTTGGACCAATTTGGCCTATTGAAAAAACAACATACAAATACGTAAATCCAATGACAGAACCTACTAGGAACCTTCAACTCATTCTAGAAGAAAATTATTTATTTATTATTTATAAAATTAAAACTAAAAATCAAATAAAGAAAGAAAGAAAGGAAACTTCAAGGACATTTCTGTTCCCCAAAGACTTTGCATTGCCTGAAATCATCTCTTACAAATTACCAAACCCATACCCATTTTAAGAGATATATATTTGGGTGATTATAAATATAATATTTACAGAATATGTCATTTTTATTTAGTACATTAATTAATAATATATTATATATTAAAGTCAAATACTAGTTATTTCAAGACGTTATTATTGTATGTCACGGTCAATTAACCATTTATAACAATTCATAAATTTAGTAAATTTTTCTATAATATTTATAAATATATCATTTTTATTTGAGTACATCAATTAATAATATATCATATATCAAAGTCAATCAATAATTATTTCACTATTTAGTCAATTAACATATAATAGTTCATTAGTGATAGACTTGTTTTTAAAAAATAAAGTATTTATAATTACTTTTAAAAATGATAAATTTATAAATATTAAGTAAAATTTTGACATCCATAATTTTTTTTTTATTGTTTATGTATTGAACTTGATTTGGTGCTGCCTTTTTCTTCTTCAAAGGATCGCTGTAGCAATCATTGTCTTGACAAGTTCAAAGTATTTGATACATTTAAAAATGATCATCTTCAAAATTATGTCATTTTCTTTTTCCTTTTTTTAACTAGTTTAAAATTTCTAAGAATATCAGGAAGAAAAGTAATGCTATTGAATACTTTTGTTTATTTTGGATTTTGTAGGGTGGTCCCATTATTAAATGATCGATATTCAACTTGATTTAAAATAAAGAATTAATAGTAAATCAAACTTATGAAGAGAAAGAGATTGCCAACCACAGCCAATTTGGTGGTATAAACTAGAGTAAATCATCTAATTTAAATTGATCTCGATGTCATCTAATTATTTTTTCAAACTGTTATATAGGAATTTAGAGGATAATTAATTTATTTTAACATTTTTAATTTAAAATTTATTTTTATAATTTTATTTTTTCTTCAAATCATGTAATGACACATGTGAAGAGACTTTATATTTTCCCTAAAGCTTTTTTTTTCTCTCTTTCTCTTAAATTAACATTGTTGAGAGTATATTAAAAATATTTTAATTTTACTTTAACTTGATGATTTAAATTTTGAACACAAAATATACTCAGTGAAGTGGTAAAATAATTGTGAGGGTGAAAGCTCGAGTCCCACCCCTTATTAAAGTCCCTTGTCAATCAATTGGAAAAAAATCATTTAAGTTTTCAGATATAATAGTAATTTAAATAATGATAGGAAAATTATGCGTGATAGCCAACTTTTGAGTCTTGTTTTCATATATACCACACTTTCATGTTTATATCAGATTTACTAATTTCTAAATATTCTATTAATTTAATGATATATCAGTAATGTAAATTTATTACAATAATATGAAATTTACATCAACAATGTGTAAATTCTAATATTAAATTTATATCAGTAATGGAAATTTACAACAATAATATATCAATTATATTTAAATTTTCATAAAAAATGTGAGTTAATTATGAAAGAATGATATTATGGTAATAACTTATGTCTCCATATACGCACATGCTCATGTGCTCGGTAATTTTGATATTTTTAAATCTTTGTGGTTTTTTGTAAAAATTGAGTCTCAATATTGGCTATGTGTGATAATGCCATAATGATATATATCCTGATTTTAAATTCCTATCATTATTTCTTTCTCATTATTAATATTTCATACAATGGGATCTGATAGCGCTTTAATTGATTTATCACAATTTTTGTGAATCAGATCATTACCATTTAACTTAACTGGTAATTCTATCCGTTTGTTACTCATATTATGGGTTAGAATTACAAAGCTTTTCGTCAATTGAATGCAAGTAGATATTTTCGGATCTAATTTTAATACTTTATACAATAGGTTAATAGTTTAACTTAAAAATTTAAAGGTGCGAGTGTTACTTGAAAAAATAGATATAGAAAGGTAAAATAAAATAAAATTGGGTCACAGTATAAAAAAAAAAGAGTGGAGGAAATAGAGAGGGACCCAGCTTCGATGGCTGACGCTTTGAAGATACATCGTACTTGGGGTTTTTTTTTTCTTTTTTTTTTTTGCAAAATTTGTCACATTCTAATTGCAAATCAATTACCCTAATTCTTTATTTCCCAATCAAACGTGAATCTTTTAGTCACTTTTCTCCATTTTCTCATTTAAAAAAAATTATCTATTTGCTTTGACTCACTAACTTAACTATGGTAACCGTTAACTTCTATTTTAATTAGTTTTTTTCTTAGCACCTAGAAAATCATGCTTAATTCTAAAAATATGATGTGGCTCTTTATACAAATTTGCAAGCGCTAAAATATTTATTGCACTAATATTATTTAAGTTTGAATGAAATTCAATATTATTTTCAAAATGAGTTTTCTACTTTTTATTTAAATAAAAATTGAGTAGAAACATGTTTTGATTTTTTTCTTTTAAAAATTTAGACTGATTATTTTTTAAAGTTAACCTTCTAATGATTGGAGAATAACAAAACTAAAATTTTCAGATGAATTATATTTTACAATAAATAATAATAATATTTATTGCTTATTTCTTATATTTTATTTTAATTATGTTCTTTTCAATATCTCCATAGGATAATAATAAAATAATTATGTAAATACGAATGATTTATTCATTTTTAAGTATGTAAATATTGTATTTTTTTTAATGATGGGAGAATACAAGGACAAAATTTAAAAAAAAATGTAATTTAATATTTTTGTTCATACAATAATTATTAGAGAAATTTTAATGAAAAGATCATTTTATCAGTAAAATTATACCTACAATTACACCATGAAAAGAAAATATTTTGGAATATAAAAATAATATGAAATTATTTAAAATAAATTAATTATAAAAGTAGTTTAGAAAATTAAAATCACAATATATTTTAAAAAAATAACCATTTGGAAATAAAATTTCTATAACTAACTAGATAATTGTAAATTATTTGCAGCATTGGGGCATAGGTAGAGAGCATGAACTAAAATCCAATGGTATGGCGGCATCAATGTACCTTGCCATTAAAGCCCATTCATATATAATTGAATAATAAGCAACGTCAGCTCCATTTTAACAAGAAATATTTAATTTATTCTTATTAACGTTTTTTTTTTTATTTTTATAATGAAATTAGCTAATATTGGTGACATGGTAAATATCTTTGCCTTCTTAAAATATTATAATCACAAAATCTACTTAAAATTCATTTGCCATCTGCCGATTTAAAATGGACCAAATGCATCCCAATATTAGTGATCGTGTAAAGTTAAAATTATTTAATATTGCCACTAAAAAAAATTATTTAATATTGTTGACGTGGTTAAAATCCTCCCGTTTTCAATAGATACATTTTACTACAAATAAAGACAATTTTTTTTTTAACGTATAGTTTAACCTCACCTAATTTATTAGACTTACTAACAATTGTGTTTTTAATTTTCTATTTTAAAAACTTAATAAATTTTACTAAAAATATTCCTATCAAGGCATCTCTTATGCTATGACTATTATAATCGAGTCTTTGAGTTAAGACTATAACAAAACTTTGTTTGTAACAGATAGTTAAATATTAAAATTTAAAAAGAATAATTATTAAATAATAGAGGTGATTTTTCATTTTCCCTTAATCTAAATACCAAATTGAAAAGATGCTATAAGCCTTACGTTAATTCATTTTTCCGCTAAATATTAAATCATGATTATAGTTAAAAGTGGATTAATTTACTTGTAATGAACTAACAAGGAACTTCACTTAGTTAATTGATTTCGCCATAGGCTGAATTTAAAAAATTTGATCATTAATTAACTTTTAAACGGTTGGAACACTTTCATATGGATAAAAATCCTTAAAAAATTGAAAATGGTTTTGAAAACCGATTATAACTATAAATATAAAAAATAAAAAATAAAAAAATGCCCCTTTCTCGTGGTAGAAGTAAAACCTTTATCTCAAACCCAATGGGCCACTTATTAAAAAGTGGAAAGCCCAATGGGCCAAAAAAAGTTAGTGAGGACCTTTAAATCATATCATGCTTCTTACGTTTAAAGAGAATGAATAACTTCAAGAGGACATTGGTGTTACATTTTCTAAATTAAAGAGCTCAAATAATTAACTGCGTAAAATGATCTAATTGAATGAGAATGAGATGTGATTATGAAACAAAAAGTTGGTTGATAGAATAATGCCGCGTTAATTGTCAATTTTGGTTAGTTATAATTGCTCTCTCCCATAAAATTGAAGGTTCAAGCCTCCCTTCTTCCGTTGATGTAATATTTATAATAAAAGAAAATCTTTTTGATCTGTCCAAAGAAAACAGCCATAAAAGAGTCGAGAGATAATATTTAAGGAAAACATATGTAGAATTTCTTAATTCAAAACTATCGTTTTGTGTTCCATAGAGTTTGGAATTGCCTTTTACGAATGACAAGTAGTCAGCCACAAAGAAAGAGCATTTTTATTTTCCCATTTGACAACTTATAAAATTTTAATTATTGAGTGTTCGTTTTCTTTTCGAATTAAGAGATAAAAAGATATTTTAGAGATTGTAGAGTAGGGATGGCAAAATTCCCCACGGGTTAGGGGCCCCGCGGGGACCCGACCCTATAGGGGCGAGGAATCCCCTTTTTATAG
Source organism: Gynostemma pentaphyllum (assembly GCA_028015215.1). Taxonomy (NCBI): domain Eukaryota; kingdom Viridiplantae; phylum Streptophyta; class Magnoliopsida; order Cucurbitales; family Cucurbitaceae; genus Gynostemma; species Gynostemma pentaphyllum. The sequence goes on along the minus strand of CM051350.1, from coordinate 53,649,051 downwards.
GGTTAGGGTTAGGGTGAGAAATTTCCCCCCGATTTGTTATAGGGTAAGGGTATGGGAATACATCCCCCGCCCCCGACCCCGAACCCGAACCCGATTTTATAAGAATATCTTATGTATTTTGTTTACTTTTATCTTTATTTATTGAAAAATATATGTAAAATATGATTATATTAACTAATACAATATAAAATGTTAAGTGTTATGTTTTATTTTTTTACTTAAAAATGTATATTTTAAATTTATATTTCTTTTTAAATAAGAATTAAAATAGAAAACGGGGAATTTTCCCCGCGGGGAACCCGATCCCCTAATGAGGAATCCCCGAACCAGGCCCCGATTTTTTGATTAGGGGATAGGGTAGGGTATGAGGATTAAAAATCCCCGCGGGTTAGGGGATGGGAAGGTCATCCCCGACCCCGCCCCGCCCCGCCCCGTTGCCATCCCTATTGTAGAGTTCGAAGCTCTACTTTTATAGTTATAAAGAGCGGGATTTTAGGATAAAACTAAATGCTATAAGCTAAATTAATAATGATTTTTTTAGTTTTTTAGAATTAAGTTTGTTTATTAATTATTTGAGTTAATTTCACTAATAATAAAAAAAATTATGGATATATCAAATATATTGGATGTTTTTATTAAATATTAATAGTACCCAAAACCGCCACCGGCCAAATTAAATTACAATATGAAAGGACAAACATACCCCGATTTAATTTCTCCTTAATTTGTGCAAAATTTAAGGAAATTTATAAAAATCCCTTAAATTTTACAAAATTAATGGTAAAATCAAATCTAAACAAAAAAAAACAATAACAAAAAATAAAAGAAAAATCTTCAAACTTCTGACTTCTTCTTCCAAGAAAATTCGAATGTCTTTCTTGTTCATCATCCTACAAAATACAGAGATAAAAAATAAACATTTAATTAAAAGTAACTTATTCTACAAAATACAGAGAAAGGAGAATTGGAAGGTACAAATTTTTATAAACTGTTTAATTTTAGTAAACATTTATTGATGTGTACTCAAAATTTATAGAAGGCACAAAATTGAAGATGAAAAAAGAGTCTGATTCTAAAGATATGTAAATAGAAAATTAAAATAAATATTGAACAAAAAAAACATTTTAATAAAATCCTTCAAATCTGGATAAAAAAAATCAAAGAAATCATCAAATATATAAGCGAATAAACGATAGATCTATCACCAGAACCCTAGATCCGACTCGATTTAAAGATATGAAAGTAGAAAATTAAAATAAATGTTGAACAAAAATAAACATTTTTAAAAATTCCTTCAGATCTGGATAAAAAAATCAAAGAAATCATCAAATCTGGAAAAAAACCTTGAAGTTCATTTCCATGGCAGACGGAAAAGAAAATCGATGGCGACCTCAGAGCATGCTTCTCGAACAGCGCCTATTATTCGTTTTCATCGGTGTTGCCATATAAAGAACAATAAGATCAAGAGCCATACAAAAAGAGGTAAAAAGCCATCAACCCTTGTTTATTCCAATATGCGCTGACAAATCCGGATAGGGAAACGAGGACCACCGGCCACCGGAATAAATGGAAGAGACTTACCACGATCTTCATCATCAAGAAGACCTTTTTCTTCAAGGAAGTGTTGATCTTCGTGTGAGGAAGAAAAACGGTGGGGGTGTTGGTGTGGAGTTCGTAGGGGAAGAATTAAGTTAGATTTGATTTGAATTCAAAATACAATAAATTTTCCTATGATTAAAAAAGATTTGATTTGATTTGATTTGAATTCAAAGTAAATAATTATAAATTAAATGAAATGTATTTATTAAGATATATTTATTATGAGAGATAAAAGGGTAAAAAAGACAACATTAAAAAAAGGTAACCACCAGATTACCACCAAAAATGGTGTTTTATGGGTATAAATGATAAAAAAATCATAACAACAACCATTATTGTAATTCGGTGAATTAAAGTGGCTACCGCTGTAATTAATTATAATTATTTATTCTAAGAATCTATTTTTTAAAACATTTTTGGGTAAAATACGTTTTTGGTCCCTATAGTTTCACTTTGGTTTCATTTTCGTCCTGTACTTTCAAAACTGACTTTTTTCGTCCTTGTACTTTCCAAAACCCACTTTTTTAGTCCTTCTGTTAACTTTTCTGTTATTTGACTGTTAGTCACTCGCTGACAAGGTATTTTCTATGACGTGGCAAGCTGACATAGTAAATTTTAAATGATGTGGCATTTTATTGATTTTAAAATTACCTCATCTCTCTACATCTCTCTATCTCTATCTCTCTTTCCTCTCTATCTCTATTCGTAATAGCAGCTTTTTCCTTCAAAATCATAGATCCTGTTTCGAGAATCCTCAACAATGGACCTAATCCGCCTTCCTCAAACCTTCTTCCTCGATTCATATCTCGAAATCGATAGAACGGAGACAGCCGAAGCAGCCAACTCTCTCACCCGAAAAGTTGACTTCCAAAGTGTACATTCAGTAAGTTAAGTCCAACCAGTGCCAGTAATGACAGTGCTAATGGAAGTGATCAGTTTATGTACATTTCAAACCCCATTTTTGACAATGATGCAATCAGGCAAAGCATTGGAGACACGCCATTTGAAACACCAAATTCATCACCTTCTAAATTAGAAAGATGTGGTTCTTCTGGGGAAGATGAGATTGTGGCATCTCCTTCAAGTTCTCATTCGCTCCCAAATACTCCTCCTTTGACGCCAATGAAGAAGCTTCCAGCCGAGGCCTGTTCGATTACATTGAGGGATGCCAGGTTTTTGGGGACTTCAGGGAGTGAGTCCCATACAAACAATGGTTTATCATCATCCTCATCAGGCTCTCCTTGTACTTCACCTTCATGGTCTTCACTGGATTGATGAAGAACTCAAGATCTGGGTTTCGTCGTCTTCACTAAACCACAATCTGGGTTTCGTCGGCTTCTTGATGAAGAACCCTAGATCTAAATCAAGGCGTTGGATTGATGAAGAACTCCAGATCTGGGTTTCGTCGTCTTCACTAAACCACAATCATCTTCCTCCACATCTTCTTCTTCATCGACTTCTTCTTCTTCGTCTTCGTCATCATCATGGTCTTCTTCTCCGTTTCCACCGATGATTGGATCGAAGGCGTCTGCTCGGTAGGGAAAGGATGAGGTTCATCTCTCGCTTTCATTTCTCTCAATTCGTTATTATGAGAAGATGAATTTTAGTAGTAGAGGTAGATGAATCGTGAATTCTTTTCACGAGCAGCGGCGATGGCGGGGGGAAGACCAGAGGGGTTATGTTTTTGGGAATAGAGAGGAAAGGGAAAGTTATGAGAGAGATGATAGATGATAATTTTAAAATAAATAAAAAATATTGTTGTAAAGTACTAAAATGCCACATCATTTAAAATTTACCTTGTCAGCTTGCCACGTCATAGAAAATACCTTGTCAGCGAGTGACTAACAGTCAACTAACAGAAAAGTTAACAGAAGGACTAAAAAAGTGGGTTTTGGAAAGTACAGGGACGAAAAAAGTCAGTTTTGAAAGTACAGGGACGAAAATGAAACCAAAGTGAAACTATAGGGACCAAAAACGTATTTTACCCAACATTTTTTGAATACTATTCAAAATTTAAAAAAATTAGAAGTTTTTAAATTTAAAATTTTTACTCTAAAAATTGGGTTAAGATTTAAAAAAAAAAGTTATGACATGTGGTTCAAAATCTAGTGGTAATTGTAATCTCGAACCATCAAAACAGTAAAACGAATTTTAAAAATAATTAGACATTCAAGATTCCTTGTCGAAGCAAATTGGCAAATCCATTATCTCAACCTTTGATTCTGTTCTGACAGTTAATTTTTTTCACCTTTGAGTGAAAAAAATAAATAATTAGATTCTTATTAAAGAAAACAATACGTTATGTTGTTTTATGAACAATCTTTCTCGGTCAAAGGGATAAACTTTTGAACGTAGAAGATTTAATCAACAAGGCTTTGCGAGTTGCTACGGCATCAAATCTGAGTTACTTTGTCTTTGCTTTTAATTTTTTTTTTCTCTTTTAAATATAAATTTAACATTAATTAAGGAAAGGAATAATATATTTTCTTAGTATATATACACTTAATATCCTTGCTTGTGAAAAATATAGAAGGCATATTTGGGAAAAGAGAAACTTCATTAGGTTGCAGATTTTGATGTAATATTTGTCAAAATCTCAACTCTAAAAAGTATTTGTAAATATAGTAATTTTTACTATGTTAATAATTGATTAACAATAAAAAATGTATGTATAATTGATAAATTTAGTGTAGAAATATGTAATTCAATGTTATTCACACTATCAAAATTTGCTATATTTACAAATATTTTTGAACCACTATTTTTACAAATATTACTAAAAAATTGCTAGATTTGCAAATACCCTTGCAAATATAGTTTTTTTTTATTGTATTATAAATTGTTTTGAGTCATCAAATATCGTCTCAATAAAATATAGAGATCATATATCAACAGTCTTCTTCACTTTATGTGTCACTTAAATGCAATGACAAAATAGTACAATAATGATTTTGAGAGAAAAGGAGAGGAGATTCAATCAAAGATGATTCAAATGAACTAGAATCGTGCAAGTTTCATATTTGGCTTTGAATGTTATACTATTTTCGATTGTATCATAAATTGTTGTGAACCATCGTCAATATCGTCTCAATATGATATAACGACAACGTTAGAAATGAACGACCAAGAGTCTTCTTCACTCCGCATCTCAATCAAATGCAATGAAAAAGATAGTACTAACAATGATTTAGAGAGAAAATGAGAGGAAATTTTAATAAAAGATGATTCAAATGGCTTGGAAGCGTGTAAAATACACTTAGTAATTGAGGACCCGTTTGGTAACCTTGTCGTTTTCATTTCTTGTTTCTTATTTCTATTTCTTGTTTTTGGAAGAAAAAAGAAACAAAAATGTGTTTGGTAACTATTTCTTGTTTCAGTTTCTCATTTAAAAAAATAAAAATATTTTGAAAATATTACAATTTTAAATGACATATTTAAAAATATTATATCAATATAATTTTTGGATATTTATAATATATTTTATAAGTCAAAACGGGACAACGTAATAATTTATCAATGTGCTGAAAATTTTGGAAACAAGAAAGAGAAATAAGAAACTAGAATTCGATGTTTCTAAAATTTCTACAAAATGTTGGGAAGTATTTCTAAAAAAAAAGAGAAACGAGAAACAAGAAGAGTTACCAAACAACTTCATTTTAAAAAAATGAGAAATAGAAGTAAGAAAAAATAATTGGAAAGATTACCGAACGAAACCTGAGTGACATAAAGCTACTCTGAAAAAATTATAAGGCACATGTTCAGACTTCACTCTCTCCAAATTCAAATCTTTTAGTTATCTCTCTATTTTTTTAATATATAAATATTGATAATATTTTATTTAACATCTTTAAAAGCTAAATTTTAGATAATAGATCCACAAATATAAATAAATAAATATATATATATATATATATATATATATATATATATATATAAATAAAAGAGAGGGGTAAAATAATTATCTAGATTCTATTAATATCTTTCCATATATTATTAGATAATGAGTCTAGCTAGATTTACTTTCTTAATTCAATAGTGCATTTGATTTGAATAACTTCGTTATTACATAAGACTTAAATGTATATTATTAATAAAAATCTGGAATAAAATTGTTTTTAAAGGGAAAAATTATTGATACTTAAACACCAATTAGATAAAGTGACTTTATGATGAGATTTGGATTAGATTCTTTCAAACTTGGCCTTCCAATTAGAATTTTCTACATGTATTCTACACACACACATATATATATATATTCTCATTGACAGGCACCCTACTGTTATATAAAAATTTATGTTTTTTATTTTTCAAAACTAATGCTAATAGCTATTTTAAGTTTATAAATATTTAATTAGAAAACAATTTTTAAGGTGCTTCGTATTAAAGTAATCGATTTATTTAGTAAATAGTTTATCTTCTCATTGATGAGATGGAGCTCTTTGTGTGTGTATATATATATATTTTTTTTCTGTGTTTGATTTCTATTAAATTAGAAAAGTCAAAGAGGTAAGAACCCTTCATTATTAGTGGGATAATATTTTCCTCGATCAATTTTTTATTATAATTTCTTCCTTCATTATTATAATATAACATTTATTATTTTTAAATAATCTTGACCGATGAAAATTTTTTGAGAAAAATATCATTTTAGTCCCGAATTTTTTCCATGTTTATTTTCGACCCTAAACTTTTTAAAAGATATTTTTAGTCTCTGATCTTTATGATTCGTTTCGTTTTAGTCTTCAATTTATGTTTATTCATCTAAAACACTACTAGATGACTTATTTGACATGTAATTGATGATGTGACTTATATAAATATACAATGAAGGTTAAATGACATGAAAAAACGAATATGCAGTGAAGTTTAAGACTACAAACAAGGAGAAAATGATGAGATTAACTTCACTGTATATTCATTTTTTCATGAGATTTAACCCTCACTACATATTTCTGTAATGTCACATCACCAATTACATGCCACATAAGCCCTCTGATAGTGTCATAGACGAAAACACAAACAGAAGAACCAAAACGAGTGAAGGTTCAAGGACCAAAATGATATTTCACCTAAAATTCTTTTAAATTTTATATGCCACTTTTAAGCGTAATTCATTAACCACGTGTCCTATTAATTTTTTAAACAATTATTGATAATAAAATAATCTTTACATTTGACCAGTCAATAAGGATTGGCTTTTCTGATCATGACCCATCAGTGAGGTAGTTATTCTCTGTTTTCTATTAGTCCCAATCAAACTATTTAAAAAAATAGACTTCTTTCAATAGAAACTAATTCAAATAACAAAATCAAAACAATAAATTTTTTAGATTTAGAATAAGTAATCAAAATTGAATTATAATTAATCTGTAATAAAATGAGAGTTTTAGTTTATAAAAAATTATTCAACCCAAAACAAAAATCAAAATAGTAATTAATCTGTAATAAAATGAGAGTTTTAATTTGTAAAAATTATTCAACCCAAAATAAAAATTAAATTAAGGAATACTAAAAACTAACTGTTTAAAAATTTATTGAGATAGATGCTATTTTTTTTTTTTTAAAAATGTACTATTGCATATTTTTTTATGCTCTTTTGATAATCCTACAATTCTAGAGAGTAACACACAATTCTACAATCAACGTTTATTTCAAACAATTACAACCTCAAATATAGCCTAATTAGATCAATTAATAAATTTAGAGGTATAATTACTAAAAATTTGAAAGGATAATTGCATAACCAGCTAGTTTTTGCAATAATGAAGTTATTATATCTGCTAAATTCTTCTTCGTACCCAAGAAGGAAACGATAAAAGTAAAGAATTTAGGATCAAAATCGCATTTTAAAATGCTTATCAATGGGGAAAAAAATTACAAAATCCTTTTTCTAAATTTCATTTTCACATCACAAAAAAGATACAAAAAGATCTGAGAATCGAATTTCAATCCATTGTACTATTACACCAAGCAAACGATTAGTTTTAGTCAAATTCCATTTTCATCACTATTTCCATTCCAAATCCAAAACACCTATAAATACCAAACAATTTCATAAACTGAAATTAAAAAAAAAAAACAAAAAACAAAAATCCACAGAAATTTTAACGTTAGAAAATTTCTAACATTTCAATATAGGTAGAATGGAAGATTCTCGTAGAGGTAAGGAACAAAAGCAATGTGAAGGGAGGGATGAGGTTAAATACCGTGGAGTACGGAGGCGTCCGTGGGGGAAATATGCGGCGGAGATTCGAGATCCGTCAAGGAACGGAGCGAGGCAATGGCTCGGGACATACGACACGGCCGAGGAAGCGGCTAGGGCTTATGATCGGATGGCATTTAACTTGAAAGGTCATCTTGCTATGCTGAATTTTCCTAGTGAATATTATGCTAGGGTTATGGGTTCTCCTCCCCATCCTCCTCACTTAGTGTTTCCGACCGCCAATCACGGTGTCGGCGCTATAAGTAACAACAAGGGTTTTGAGAGAGGAGGAAGCTCATGTTCAGGAGGTGATCGTAAACAAGATCAAAGGCAAGTGTTTGAGTTTGAGTATTTGGATGACAAGGTTTTGGAAGAACTTCTTGAACAAGAAGAGGAGAAGAAGAAGAGAATAAATTAAAAATAAAATATGGATCCAAATCCGATTTTCTAATAATAACAGATAACCCTACTTTTATTGCTTAATTTCCTGTATTATGTATCTGGGTTTTGCCCTATATTTGAAGATCAAAGAACAGCCATCTTTCATAATAAATCTTTACGCAAAATATTTGCAATTACTTTGGAATCAACAAAACTTGCGTTCACGCCCACAAGTATGAGTTTCTTACTTTCTTATGTTAATTTTAGTAGGTTAGGTTTTATCATGAAGGGTTAATATATCATATTTGTGTTTTAAGAACACGATGATGTATTTTGTCATTTAAAAATTGACCAATCATACATTTATGTCCGTTAGTTTTAATGAAATTGATACAGATAACACACTAATAAATTATATGTACTAATTACATTAAAATAAATAAAAACAAAAATAATAGAATGATATGGTTTGTAGGTTTCCCAAATCACGTGGATGATTACAATATTTTTTTTAACAAAAAATTATAGCTCATGTTTTTCAATTATCTCAATATTTAATGGGAAATTTTCATGGGTAACACAATTTCCCAAAATATTTATAAATATACTATTTTTTTAATATGGTATTTTTTTAATAAGTTAATTGATCACAAATTAATTGTGATAGTTTATAACCACTTCATGCAATTATCATTTATATAAATAAATCAACAAAATCCATAGTTTTATGTTTTGTAAAAAAAATAATAATCCATAATAATTATTGATTCTCGAGTGCAATAATTTATCATATTTATAAATAATTTTTTGAAATTGTTTTGAAATTGAAATAACCTTTAATAATTTTATAGATTTCATTATTATTTTATCCCATAAGTAAGTAAGAACTCTTATATTTATAGAGTCAGATCTAAGAAGATGGGAGGGGGTAATTGCCTCCTTTATTTTTTGGAAAATATTTTTTTTTTATTATCGTACCGCCCCTATCTAATGGTGTACTGTAGAGAGGTTTTTTTTTTACACTTACCATCAGGGCCGGCTTAGGGGTGGAGCAATTGGAGCGATGGCACTAGGCCCCTAAATATTGGGGCCCCAAATGTGTATAATATATATATATATATATATATATATATTATATAACTAAAAGCATATTCCTTCATGCTGTAAAATAAAAAATAATCTTTAAGATTATATCAATGGCCTCTAGATGAGATCAGGAAGATAAAGGAATAGAAAATTAAAATTTCTCAAGAATGTAGATCGAAGAACAGGAAAAAGAGAAGAAAAATAAAATTCCTAAAATAAAAAACCTAATTGGAAAAAGAAGAACAGTGGAAGAGATCGGAGAACATGAAAGAGACACTCAAGATAGGTGTGGGAACGCAGCGTTAGAAACTTGATATTTTCTTTTTAACCTCTTTTTAAGTTCTTATTAGGAAAGAAAATATTGTAATCATTATCATCAAGATACAAATTTTTTATTTTTTATTTTTGTAATTTTTTCATATTAAAGTTATATGCTAAAATGTCCAAAAATATTTTTCGCACCGGGCCTTTATTTTCCTAGGATCGGCCCTGCTTACCATAGAATTTAGGATGGCACTCCAAATCCGAATGCATGGGTGATAGATATATAAAGGGCTTTAGTGTCACGTCCATGCAAAAAGAATTATGTATTATGACATAACTCAAAACTTAAATCAAGAGAGAACCAAAAGATATGTTTCATTCTCGATTATGAGTTATGGGTTTAATTTGAAATCTAAATATTAAAAAGAGAATATAAGTTTGAAAGAATATTATTTTCTTTCCAACTTGGCTTTTTCTCCCAACATCAAACTCGATACATTGCCAATTAAAGTTGCTTTTTCAAGATCTCATTCACAATCACGTTCCTATATTTGTCTGGCAAATCCAACATCGAATTTTCAAAGGGAAGTCATGATTTATTCTACGCATAAAATTAGTTATATATTAAGATTAAATTGATTTTCTTGCCTTCCGTCTCATTTTCATTTCTTATTTATAAAATAAAGTCATAGTTTCATGCACCTAATTAAGTATTAAGATGATTTCAGTTTAATTTATATTAGGGTGCAACCAACCTCCCAAGGATTAGTTTTCATTCTTTAACAATTTGGTTTTTTAACCTTATAATAGTTTCTCTCCACATGCGCGCGCACATTTAATTTATGTATTAATGTTATATACTTATTTTAATAGTTGGAACCTTTCCATATAGCATAAAAAAAAGATTAAAGATTAAACATGAAGAAGTTGAAGAATATCGTTGTAGTTGTAGAACATCATTGTAGTGGAGAATTGAGAACAAATTGCCGCAACAAATTAGGTCTAAGTCATCACGCTATGTGTATGGTGTCTACACGATAAGTATCAATTGATTTGACACAACACGTCGACATGACAGATAATCTTATAACTAGAATTTTGTCGTGTGCACATTAAATGGCGCAGACTGATGATTTGGACATAATTTACGACGATAAATGGTGCAAATTCTCCACTAGAACAATGCTTGTTGAATTTTTCAATTACTTTCTTTTTTTGATGTCTCTAAATCTTTTTACACCAAAAAAAAAGAGATTGAAAAAGCATCAAACATTGTAGAAGTATTGAAAACTATAAAATACAAGGGGTATAAAGATATAAAAATTATGAGTTATCATTTATGCTGCAACACTTACGTTTAAAGCAAAACTACAGATCAACATCAAATCAAGAAATTTGGAATTTGAATTGAACCAATTCATTAGTTTAAGGGTGGAAAATAATTTTTTTCTTTTTATGACAATATTGATTGCAGAAAGAAATTTATGGGGATCAATAACACAAGAATTGACTCAAGAATAAAATAAAATTTGGATTTGGAAGATTAATAGTAACTCATTTAAGATTTGGCCCAATGATCTTCACTTTTTTGCATTGACCAAATTCAAAATTAGCTTTTGGCCACTTGGGTATTAAAGTTAAGGAATTGCATAATGTATGGGGTCTAGTTCCACGAACCCAACATCGTGATTCGTGGGATAAGGATATTCTATATGTTGTAATGAAAATCTACTATACAAAGCTGACAAATTTGTGTATTTAATTGATGGGTAACTCTCTACTTATTCTAATAATATTTAGTTTTCTTGGTTTCTAACAGGGCCGGTTTTGGAACTGTTTAACCGATGCAACGGAACGCCCCCAAATATTGGGGTGCCAAATTTAGGTTTAGTCTGAATACTATTAAATAAATAAAAGTGAGACACGATTTCGAATTTTTCTTAGTGGTACGTTGGCTTCCGTAATCCCTTTCATTGAGCTATGCCCTTCAAGCTTGAGTACGAATCCTAGTAAATGCATTTATTTTATTTTGTTGTTTTTTATGCGTTTTTTTTTTTAATTTAAAAATAGATACATATGATTGAAAGTTTTTGGGGCATTTGCAAATCTAGCAAATTTTTTAATAATATTTATAAAAATAAAAAATCAAAAAAATATTTACAAATATAGCAAATTTTGATCAAGTTGATCAATGATAAACATCGAATTATATATTTTTACACTATGTTTATCACTGATAAACACATAAATCATTGTTTATCACTGATAAACATGATAAAAATTGCTATATTTGCAAATACTTTTTTGAGTTGATATTTTTACAAATATTGCATAAAAATCTGCCGCCTAATGAAATTTCCCAAAAATTTACACCTCATTTTATTTATTTAAAACTTATCATATATTTAAGTTTTATGGCTTAAATTTAGAGGATAAATTCTGGTTTTTTTTTTTTTTTTTATGAAATTTCATTTTCATTTATTATATCATAATTAATATGAATTGAATGTTGTTAAATGAAATCGATAAAAAATATTTATTTTTTTTCTGGATGTAATGTTTAACACATTAAATATTATTGATTAATAATTGAAATAATTTATTAGTTACTATTATGAAGCATTATGCCCAATACTAGTATTTTTAACTTTGATTTATTATATAGTAAAAGTTTGATTTATTTTTTAAAAACTTTTTTTTAATATATTTCTAAATCAAAATTTCTAAAATCAATTTTTTTTGTTATTGTGTTTTAATAAAAGTAATTTTTTTAATGATTTTTTTATATTAAGAATTATATGATAAGGACCAAAAACTATATATTGCACGTGACCCTTTATTTTTTTAGGAAAGACCCTGGTTTCTATCACTAACTAATTTTCCAAAATCAAGAGAATTTTTTAGTGTATTTTGTAGAATAATTTTTTTAAAAGATGTAATTTTGTTTATATAGATATATTACATCAAATTGAGAGATGAGAGATTCAAAACTTCAATCTTATAAGAAAGGGCTAAGCAGCTAACCACTTGACTTATGTTCAAGTTTGACAAAATGTGTATTCTTGAAAAGATTGGTTGTGATCAAAACATAGGGTTATTCGTTTTTTTAAATGTACTATTCTTAGGTTGGCCAAAAGATGTGACATTCCATGTTTGTTTTACAAATAAAAAACTATCGTATATTGGGAATTGAATATTACCCTTCTGTTCTTAATACCAATTAAAAACTATCATATATTGGTGCATCTGATAAAGAAAAAAGAATATTCAAGTGAGATAAGGTGTGGAGAGATAAATTAGAAAAACAAAAATAAAGCGCATAAAAAATAATAGATTTGTTTAATGTTTCATTTTTAAAAATTAAGTTAATTTTATGGTAAAAGTGTTTTATTATTTGAGCGGAATACTAACATATGAAAATTTGGGAATAACTTACCTATGTATAAGCGATGAGTATGGGAGCCAAAATCAATTTAACATTTGCTGAAAAATAAAAAAAATATCACACTTTAAAAATATTTGTAAATATAATAAATTTTGAGTCGATCAATTAATAATTAGTATTGAATTACATATTTTTACAATAAATAAATATTTTTAGAATATAAATGGCAATTTAATTCAATCCCAATATTCATCCCAACTCCAACAAAAATCACATTTCCTATAAGCAATGTAATTTACTAATTAACCCTTTCTTCTTAAATATTCTTAAGTGGTTTTTAATTTATAAAAAAAAAATTAATAATATAACAGAACATCATGATAATTCAAAAATCACTATTATTTAACAAATCATATCAAAATTAAATTAATTAAGATAATTAAATTTAAATTATTCAAATGTATAAGATCAGACAATTGAATTTATTTTTTGAAAAAATGATGTGATTTTAGTTTGTTTTGATTCTTAAATTTGTAATGGAACTACATCAAAAAATTAAAATACAATCAATTTGTAATAAAATTTGAAAATTCCGACTATAGATAATGGAAGAAGAAGAGAAAGGCTATGGCAGGCCAATATCACAGTTCATAGTAGCGGTGGCCTGGCCTGAGCCGGTGATCATTTACGGTGGCGCTCATTCTTTTGCAAACTCGATTATACACGCTCACGGAAGCCTGAAGTCACTTTGTCCATCACGAGAAATTATTCGATGGTCCCGTTATAATCAGATTCCAACCTCGGTTCCTTTTGTTCACATATAATTTCTTAGAAATTAAATGAATGTCGAATAAAAAATGATAAATACTATAACTGTTTTTCCTTTAAAAAGAAAAAAAAAAAAAATACTATAGTTGTGTTATATACCCTATAAAGGAACAAATATAAAAATAGCACATTTTTTACCCCTAATTACTCAAATAGCCACAATTTTATTTTTTCATTAAAATAGCTACATGTTTTTGTAAAAATACAAAAAAACCCATTGTCAAATCATTTCTCTCACCTTTCTCATTTTCTCTCCCATCTTTTCAATCATCATTCCTTCTTTCCTCTCTCCTCTCTCCTCTCTCCTCCCCTTCCCTCACCCAACTCCCTTTCTTTTATCTTTTTTTTTTTTTTTAATATTCATCTCTCTCTAATTTTTTTTAAAAAATTTCCCTTCCATTTTTCCCTCCTATTTTTCCCTCCCATGTTTTTCTATATATTTCATTCTCTCCCTTCCACCCTCATTTTTTCTCTCATTTCTTCCTCCCCCCCTCCCCCATTCTATTTATCCATTTCATATCATTTTCTTTCAAACTTTCATTTCATTTCTTATTCCTTCTCTCCTAATTTTCTTTATCCATTTCATATCAATTTCTTCCCTCTCCCTCCTTCTTTCATTTTTTTTTTCAAAAATCCACCATTTTAATCTTTTACAAATGTTTATCTCACAAATTTCCTACACTTTTTAATTTAGTATCTCTCTCCTTAATCTCTTCTCATTCTCGTTTTTTCATAAATATTTTTCACCGTTTTTCTTCTGAATCTCACATATCTAAACTAAAATAACAAAAAATTGACGAAATGTATTATTATTTTTTTAGTTTTTTTATATCTTTTTCTCATGTATGTCATTTATTGTTTCATGTAATATACGTAATTTCATAATAGTGTTCCCGTGATGCGTGTAATATATGCAATATGCGTTTTTTATTTATCTTTTTAAGGTGATGTTTCTTTAAAATGTAGCTTTTTTGTGATATACATAACTGTTGTTGGTTCTCGTTCTGATTATGTTTTTCTTAATATACAGTCTGTAACGCACGTAATATACACTTTTTGTTTGTTTGTCTAAATATAGTATTTGCAATATATGTGATATACGTAAACTATGTGTTTTTCTCATACGTAATATACATTTTTCGTGGTCTGTAATATACGTATTATACAATTTTTTGTGGTGTGTTTATTATTCAATCTGTAACATACGTAATATACGTTCTACTTCTATGCTTAATATACATTGTGTAATATACGCTATATACATTTTTTCGTGCTCTGTTTAATATTCAGTCTATAATATATGTATTTTACATTCTACTTCAATGTTGGTTAATATACAGTTTGTAATATACGTAATATACGTAATATACTTTTTATGTGGTCTGTTTAAATATATATCTTGTAATATACGTGTTATACATAACTGTCTGTTTTATATTCATCATCTCTCTAATGTCTTTTTAATGTATAGTTCTGTAATATACGTAATATACATAACTGTCTGTTTTTTTCAGTCCACTATATTGGTTACTAAAATGTACATTCGTAAATATACACAATATACGCAAAATGGCAAGGGTTGGTGTACCAGCCCTTCCTTTATGTTCTGTTTTTGTCTTAGTCGTACATTTGGTAATATACGTACTATTTGTGATATAAATTCCCCCCTATTTTATGTTCTTTTTTTTTCTTAGTCGTACATTATGTAATATACGCACTATACATAAAATACAGTTCTTTTTCGTCTATTTATATATTAAGTATTTTTTTTGTATATTAAGCATTGTGTAATTAACACTCTTTTCGTTTTCCATTTACAGATTAAATGACATGTATATTGCGTACATCCTTAACTTTTTCTCAAATGCACTTACGAACCGGAGGACGATATAGACAATATACGACTATATACCCAATATACCAAATGGACAAAATATTTTACATGAGAGGGGAAACTATGAACAATATACTAAAATGAATCTAAAAAATTGAATTAAAATTGAAGTATGTAGTATAAAATCAAAACATAAAAAAAAATACAAAATATACTAAATCCAAGAAAGAACTATGAACAATATACTAAATATACCATAAACTGGGAGAAAAAAGAATGCATTGGGAAAGAAAATCGCATTGAAAAAGAAAAAATGTCAGAAATGTCAGATTATACGTACTATACAGACGTGTGTCAAGAGGTGTCAGACTATACCTGCTATACGAAAAGGGCAGTTTTGATATTTTTAAAAATTGAATAGTAAAAAATGGCTACCCCATTACATATCTCAAAAGGTGGCCATTTGCTAACTTTGACTCAAAAAGTGGCTATTTTGATTTTTCACCCTTATATAAATTCAGATACTATATAATCTTAATATTTAATAAATATTAAATAACTAAACAATATTTGAAAATAAGTAAAACAAATGACAGCTGAACCAAACAAAATTGACCCTATTTTTACATAATAAAATTGAATAGAACCAGTTTTGGTGAGATTAAAAATCCTCAAAACTGATCGAACCGAATTAACTTTTCATTCCCATATAAATAGATTTAAATAATGAATACTTTTTTTGATCTAATATCTCCAATATATATAACTTTTCTCTTTTCAATTTCACGTATCTTTCCTTTTTTTTTTTTTTTTGTCATTTTTATCACATTTTCAACACTGCACGAGAGAAAAAGGAAGCTATACATAAAGGTGGGCAATGGAGAAAGAGTAAAGGTAATGATATTATATTATATTAGATTTTGTGATTATAAAAAAAAAGCCAGACATAGATTATGTAAATTATTTTTTTGAAAGATACTTGACTTATGATAAAGGAGGACTTCTCATTTCTTTCGTGTCACATTCTTATTTGATAAACTATATTAATGATAATAAAAATATGATTTTTTTAATAAAGTATATAGGACCCACCGATATATTTTATCAAATAAAATTGAGATAAATCAAAAAGTTAGATCAAGAGGCAATTATTTTTCTTATTGATTTCTAAGTTGAAGCGCTTTAGTAACATTAAAATTAAAAATTAATGAAAGATGAGGTTAAGTCCATGACTTAGCCAACCAGAAATATACCTCAGTGATCAATAACACGTACTCTCACCCTTAAGAGAGTAAATTCTCAAGAGAGTAGTTATCCCGTCTTAATATTATATTAAAAAAATCCATGATTAAAGTAATATAGTTTGTTGAGATATATATGATTAAATCTACCTTGAACCATTGGCTTAAGCTTTTGGTTCAATTGGTGATTTAACATATTCAATATGGTATCAGAGCAGGAGATCCTGGGATCAAACCTTCAATATGTCAGTTGCTCTAATTTCCTTCCTATTTAAATATTCCACATGTTTGGGTCTTGTGCAAATATCTAAGTCCACATGTGAGGGGGAGTGTTGAGATATATGATTAAATTTACCTTGAACCATTGACTTAAGCTTTTGGTTCAATTGGTGATTTAACATATTCAATATGGTATTAGAGCAGGAGGTCCTGAGATCAAACCTCCATTATGTCATTTGCTCTAATTTCCTCCCCATTTAAATATTCCACATATTTGGGTCTTGTGCAAATATCTAAGCCCACATGTGAAGGGGAGTGTTAAGATATATGATTAAATTTACCTTCAACCATTGACTTAAGCTTTTGGTTCAATTGGTGATTTAACATATTCAATATAGTTCATCCATTTAATAAAAATGAGAAAAGGTAAATTTTTGCTCTTGAATTTTTTCAAAACCGATATTTCAATTCAATCCTTGTTAATAATGAAATACTAGTTTTATGCTGTTAAGTACTTTAAATGTTTGTTGATTGTCTTTTTAGACCCTTGATATTATCATGTCCTCTTTGACACATTATCACGTTTCTGACAGTTAAAAACCTAATACTTAGTGTATTTATTAGATATTTCATTAAATTAGAGGAGAGTATCTTCAAACTTAGTAAAAGATCATATATATATATATCTAATCACTTATACCATTTAGGTTTATAAATCCTTATCACACATGACATGTGGCATGGAAATAAGTGGTTAGAATATCCAAAAGAATTATTGTAGGCACACTACAATCCTCAAAAAAAAAAAAAAAATTTTAATCTCCTCAAAGAAAGAGTTAAACATCAAAAGAGAATCGAATTTTCAAGATTATTCTACTACTTCTCTGCAACTTAAAATCTCATAAATCTTCATATCTAATACATTTCATTCCACTCACTAATTGACTCAATTGAGAAATAAAAAATATAAATCAATCGATTTAAATTTTTTATTCAGAATTCAAACCAATTCTTACTACTTTTTTCAAACTCACAAAAATAAAAAGGGAAAAAGATAAATTTTATGTTAAGGGGAGGAAATAATGGATATTTAAGCTATAAATAAATGGTATTTTTGGTGATAATGACTGGCACTTTTTAGTACCAACTTGCAAACTAAAAGGGGGGGAGGGGCCTCTCTTTGATATGTAAATTTTACTCTTTCTTATTACTTTTTTCTCCATATTCAAGAAGATCCTCTAACACTTTATTGTCCAAATACTCAAACTCAATTACTTCTCTCTCGTTAAATCTAGCCGCCATCGACGACACTGCTGACGGAGATGAAGAAGAATATGAAGCATAAGAAGAAGAGGAAGAAAAAGAACTCATCAATGGATATTCATTAGGGAAATTCAGAATGGCTGTATGACCCCTCATGTTATAAGCTGCTCGATCATATGCTCTAGCAGCTTCTTCAGCTGTGCTAAAAGTCCCTAACCACATCCTCGCCCCTTGTCGCCTTGAGTCACGAATCTCAGCCGCGAATTTCCCCCACGGTCGTATCCGAACACCGCGATAACGTGGTGCCTCTCGACATCCTCCCGTCGACGGCTCTTCAATCGTGTGGCCCTTTCCTCTCTCATCCATGATTTTTGTTCTGCATGGATAATATGGCAATAAACCATTCTTTATATATATGTAAATGAGAGGTAAATAATAAGAAATATGGGAAGGAAATGTTAGAAACGAAATGACCCGTATTGGTGCTTGTCAAAAAAGATTGGCCAAATAGCAAAAATCTTCACCTTTTTCACACGTGTGTTTTCTACTTCTAAATCAGGAAAATTTATTTAAAAGCACTTAAAAATTCATTTTTAGATTGAGTTACTCATTCGAGTTCAGAAACTTTGAAAATAATAATGTCGGCTTATTTTAACATTAATTCTATAATTAATCTTCACTTTAAATTAAATATGATAAATACACACTAAGGACTTGTATAATTCTTAAAATGATTTTAAGAAATTTAACATTCATTTTGATAGTTATTTTTCTTTAGCTTAAAAATATAATGATTGTCTGTTAAGAAAATGACAAAATGAGAGAGACTCAATAAACTTTATCTATTTTGAAGAAAAACTCTCCATCAAAAAACACTTTCAATTGTTCAATGCATCTGGATAATCAAAGGGTGGCTAATTCAGCTTTCAGCATTGGGTTTTGTTTCTTTGATGTTAAAAGTTCCCAAATTTTCATGAACATCAAGAAATCCTTAAAAAAAATTGAAAAATATATATTAAAGAAATTTTGTTGGGTGGCTTTCTCTCCATTCTAATTTGTTATGTATCCCCATTAAACAAATGAAGAAAACCAACCATGTTTATAAAATCATGTATTATTTCTCTAATTACAAGTTTGATTTTGAGTTAGTGAATATTAAAACAGGTCACATCTACATTCCCTCCTCTTTACTCTCCTTCTGAAATCTATCTTATTAGTTATATTTATTTTCATATAATTAATATGGAAGATTCAATATGTTTGTTAGGAAATGATTAATTTATTGTAACTATCACAATGATAAGAGTCTTTGTTTCTTCGTGGGATCCGTCCTTGATCAGAGGTATGTTATTACTTTTATTATCTTCTATGAAAATCATACATATCATAATTATTTACGGTTGAATCATATTATGTTGAAGAAATTTAATAAATTTCTTTAGTTGAAAAAATAGATGGTGGTAGCTAAATTTATAGTTCCCCAAAAAATCAAAAGAAGAAGCTTTGAGAAATGAATTATGTGATTATATTTGATTTAGGTTAGAAATATTTTAAGAATTGTTTAAGAGCTTTCAACTTCAAACATAATGATTGAAAATGAAAGATGTATATAATGGTTGCATGCAGTTGAACTTAATTGAATACTAAGATTTGGGTTCAAAAATGACAAAGTTTGGCTACAAAAAGAAAGAATTATTTCAACCACGTGGTCTTTTCAAACCAACAAGAGCAAGTTAAAATAAATATATGAAAGTTTATTTTCGTCTAATATTTCAAAAATAGCATTTTAATGAAGGCATTTTCATTATATAATGAGAGTTTTAAAATCATAAAAACTAACCCATATTTAAAAAAAAAAAATTGATTGATTTTAATTTAAAACATATCAATTAAAAGCATAAAACAAGTCAATAATATCTATCTTTAACCGTATATATATTCTTGGAGACATCCAATTAGCTTTTTATTCCCATCAAAATTAACGAGTTTTTTCTATAATTTTTGTGCTTATTTAACTTATTTATCCTCAAATTATTTTTTATTATAAATTAGTTACTATATATAATATTTTATTTACCAATTTTATTTATATGAAATTAAAATATTTTTTTTTCTCAATAAATTAATATATACACAATTGATTCAATTTTCAAGTATTTTTAATTATGATAAGCTAATATTTTTTAATGAAATTGTTAAATAGAATAATTCTTTTTATTTTACGGGTAGTTAGAATATTTCTTATCACACACATTCTCAAATTCTTATTAACTAGTCAAGTTAAAGAAATACAATAAACATATGGTGTCGAATATCTAAATACTCAAACATGTAAAATTAGGGGTGTAAAACGATTGAAAATTAGATACCCCAACCCGCCCTATTTATTCTTAATTTGACCTGACCCTGGGGTGTTCACCTTTTTTTTTGGCTGGTTTTATGGTTAAACAGGGCGGGGCAAGGAATTAGCAAAAAAAAGAAAAAAAAGAAGAAGAAGAAGAAGACATGATTTGGTTTAAAAATATATAACATATCCAACTAATTTGTACCTTATAAAACATTAAAAAAAAATTAACATCTAAAGAAAAATAGAGAAGGGAAAAAAAAGAACTTAAACGATCAAGGTCAAGGCCCAATATCCCGACCGCCCCGTTTATTAACTGGGTCAATACTCCTATCCCGACCTGATTTAATAAACAGAATTGGCGGGGTTGGGACATGGTGGTGGTTTACATATACACCCCTAATATAGATACATCTAAAACTGTAGACATTTGAATTCTCCATAAATAAAACAATCTTTAGAGTCATTTGATCATTAAAAAATAAACTTAGAAACAAAATTATCTTTTAGAAATAATTATCCAAATAGATTTTCATTAAATTTCGGTTTTAAACCGAAAAAAAGCTTCTATATACAACATTCAAAGGCAAACGTAAATTTTTAAATATTAGTAGTCACTATATATAAATCCATAATTTTATAAGCAAAATAATTTTAGTTATATATACATAAACAGATCATCCATTAAAAGTAAATCAAAAGAAAGTAAACTTTTAAAACAATAATCTAAACATGTTATTACTTAAATTTTATTTTTTAAAAATAAAGAGGTGTTTTTAAAAACAAAAAAAAAATGTTGGTTTTGGATTTTGGACGAAAGGAAGCCCATAACCACCCATAAAAAAAAAAAAAAAAAAAAAAAAAAAAAAAAAAAATTTTTATTAATTTTTTTTTTTTTTTTTTTTAATTAATTTTTTTTTTTTTTTTTTTTTTTTTTTATATTAATTTAAAAAAAAAAAATAAAGGAAGCACACCCATAACCACCCATCAAGAAGAGATGCAAAAAAAAAGGCAAAGGCAAAGGTTGGCTATATCCCCAAGAATTGTGGGCCGTTAGTTCACAATATTGACTTCTTAAATTATCCACATTATCTGCATAACCGACCTATTTAAACTGGACTTGGTCGACGGTTTTGACTGTTTCAATCAACTCTGTCCTGCCCTGATGGCTCTCCCTCACTTGAGAACGTGGCATCACGTGAGAATTCTGCCTTCCTCCATGTGACTTGATTCAGTGACACGTGTATATGTTCGAATTTTTTTAACTTCATATTGTCGTTCTTGAAAGAGTTATTTTTGTTTATTTTATTTCTTTTCACACTTTAAAAATTATGTTTTGATTTTTATAGAAGAAAACCGTTTTAATTTCTATCGTTATTATTTGTTTGCAATTCTTTTAACATAAATTAAAATATGGCATCTCTAACCCTTATCAACGAAATTTTTTAGTAGCGAAAAATTGAGATTAGAGATTCAAATTCACGTCGTCTTTAAATGATGAACTTTAATCAGTAAATCTTTACTATCAGACCACCTTATATAAACATTTATCCATCTAATAAATGTATAGAATATATTATTGAATCATCGCGGAAATATGAAAAATATCATTTTGTGAAAATGTTCTTTATCTTCATTGATATTTAAATGTTTTAAATAAATACATAATATCATACAAAACATACAAATTTTTAAAGGTATATTATCCATATGTATTATTATATTTTCTTTAATTGATGTACAAAAAAATAATGGGGTTCTTGTAAAAATAGCAAAATTAGGTCCAATATTTATAAAAATAGCAATAAAAAAAGTTATTTGCAAAAATAGTAAAAAAAACTTAAATTCGCGTATAAAATATTACAAAATTGCCACTAGGTTTGTATGAGCAATCGGTGATTTTCTCACACATAATCACTGATTTTACTGATATCCTGATATTTTATGCATCAATAAATGATTACCTAATAGTTATCACTATTATCTTATAAGTTATCACCGATATCTCCGATTCACAGGAATAAGAGTTTTTAAAAATCTGCTATATTTGTAAATACTTTTTAAAAATGTTATATTTATAAATATTGCAGAAAATTCTGGTACCCAATAAAATTTTCCAAAAATAATCCTACAACGATTAAAACGGTATGTGAAAATTTTGTGGATTATGGTAGAATATTTAAAAATATGAGGATTAAAATTGAGGAACAGAACTAAATCCTCTAGTATGAGATTCAAAAAATAAGAAACAAAGATCATATGCTTTTATTAGATTTCGTTCCTTTTTTTTTTTATAACCAAGAAAAGCGTTTGAAATTGTATTGTGGGTTAATGACATACCGACAAAATAATTAAGTGGAAATTAATATTGCCCCTGAAATCACGTGATGCTTACACCAACAAGAATCGGCCACGTGTTATAGCAAACTATACACGAAAACGTATAGAACAATTAAAATATGGATTCTCTCCTCACTAGGCTGTAATAAATAAGTAGACCCTATTTAATAAATATATAGGTTCAATTAATAAATATAATTCAATAAAAAATTATACGTAATTAAGTTAGAAGGAGTTTTTTTTTAACTAGTAAAGACATAAGTTTTATTCTTTATTTGAAGCAATTTTTTTACCAATGATTTTTAAGAGTATTATTAACTTTAACCTTTAACTTTAATCTTAAATTATAGAAATAGTTACAAGTTTAATATTTTATTAACTAGTTCTTAACGATTTTCACGTATAAAATGTTAATAAGGCTTTTTGTTAATGTATAAAACGTACCAGTAAATTTGAAATTGAATGATTGGTAGAGTAAATAGATAAAATTGAAGTATGTGTGAAGTTAGATTATACCAGAAGATGTTACAATTAGTATAACAAAATACGTGATTTAATATATCATGTGTTTTTTTATTGGAGAGTTGTTTTTATAATTTTATGATCTAATATTTTTAGAAAAATTAAAAAATTAATAAAATTTGGTAGGAATAATCATATTAAGACCTAATTAAATATTAACCGAAGTTAAATTGGTTAAAATTGATAATATTAAAAGTAGTTTAAAGTTAAAGTTAATAGCAACCTAAAATTCAGGTGGAAATGATTTTTTTTTCTCTAAATATTTATTACATCAAAAAAATTGGAGAAGTGATTGAGTAAACTTTGAATACAATTAAATTTGGGGTAGCAAATGAAACCATGTATTAAAGTGGGTTTGGGTTCTGACGTAAATGGTGCAATCTCCCACGTGCCTCTCGTCTCTCAATTATATATTTTTTAATCTCATTGATTTCTCTTTTAAATTCATTGAATTTCTTAGTTCTGTATTGTTGTCTCGAATAATAGTTTTTTAGGGTTAAATACCTGTTTAGTAAATATATTTTTTAGAACTTTCATTTTTAATCCATAGGTAGAACTAATTTTATTAACAGATGATCATTATATTTTGCTATTTTTAAAATTTCCAATTCATAAAAAAACCATTTTTTAAAATCTCTCAATTGAATCACCAAAGAAATTTCCATATGCTTTTCCATAATTACCTCAATAATTTGAAAAAAAAAAGTGTGAGATTAATAAAGGTTCCCACACGTATGTTAATGTTAGTTCGTGTGAGTCATCATAGCAAGGCAAATTATCATGGCTTAGCTTTAATCAGCCAAACACAAGATAAAAAAAGAACACTTGGCCTTTTAAAGGGTTTTTGTATTTTGTGAAAGTGACGCGTTCAGTATAAAAGTTACCAAACTTTAATTTTGGTAACTTTCAAAAGAATAATAAATAAAAGAGGACGGCAGAAGAACACGTAAATTGACAATTTTTTGAATTTTTGTTACAGAAATAGGTTTCTCTGTCATTGAAATGGTCAACACACGAGCATGGCCACTGTCGGTTTTACTTTTTCTCTGTTTCCATTTGCCTTTTCATTTGGTAACTGTCAATAGTGTACGAGGTTTTTTTCTTTTTCCCTATCTCCAATTCCCATTGTAATAATAATGATTTGATGGTCTTGGATTTAAGTTGAGGAATCCAATTTCTTTCATCTCACTGTTTTATAGTTTTAATAAACAGATTGAAGAAAATTAAAATATAATTTCAGTGTTTAATGTTTGCCCTGATTCTCATTAATCATTTACCCATCTATTTGAATAAAAGTTATATTTTGAGTCTTGTTTGGCTGGTTTTATAATAAGCCTTCATTTGCAAGCTAAATCAACAATTAAACAAATCGCACCATTTAGACACATATTAAGTGAGAGTTTTGAATATAGAAAAAGAAGTGTCTATTCTTAAACAAATTTTTCTGTAGGTTGGTAAATGATAGCAGGAGATAAGTTAGGATTTAATAGAAAAAAGTTAATTGGTGGATGAATATCTTTCGACCATGTTTGATAGAAGAGATGAGATGTAGTGGGTTGGATTTTTTTAATACAACGCATGTTTATTAGGTGTAGGTTTGTTGACATTGTTTTATATCATAATATTACCCTTAATTTGATTGATTTTTGTTGAGTTTGATATTATTTTAATTAGTTTTTCTCTTTTATGTAGGTTTGGAAACATATTTGCAAAAAGAAAAAATGATCAATTGGCAAAATCGGTTAAGCGAGCCACGCCGAGTGTAGCAAGGCATCGCTTGACCAAGTAGGAGCCCAGCATGACCCACCCCTGAAAGTAGCAGGTGTCGTTGCCGCGCCATTGCTCAACATTCACGAGGCGTTGTTCACCGTTTTTAAACCCCCCCCCCCCCCCCCCCCCCCCCCTAACCTAAAGCAAATGTAGAGGCGTTGCTCGAGCCCAAATCCCACCGCTTTAGAGGCCTATATAAAGGTGGCTAAAGCTTATTTCTCATTCATTCTTGGAGAGACTTGGAGGCACACTTTGGAGCATTTTTTTTTTTGTGGAGTTTAGTTTTTAAAAAAAGATTCCGGAGTTCCCCTTTTTTTATGTTTTCTAGTTTTTTATTTTGTTGAATTTATTTATGGATAGCTAAATTTCTAATTCTTAGGGTTGTGTAGCTACTTTTTTTTATGGCCCCCCCCCCCTTTGAGTATTTAGCTTTAGTTTATAAGACAATTTTATGATTCTATTTATGTTCTTATGTTCGTAATGCTTTTAATTCCTTCGACCATTTATTAATTGATTTTAATAAATCTAACACTCGGGAGAGGTGGTTTTAGGATAGATCTTGGGAACATAGCAAGGTAGATTAGAGTTGGGAAACTTAATCTTAATTTAGAAGTCTAAAAAGAACTTGTGATTCATACACTTTTACTTACTGAAATTGAATAGAGATATTAGTTTCTTAATTAATTGTGATTCTTGATTTGACACTCGGGAGAGGTAATCAAGAGTTTTAGTGTTCTTGACTTATAGAATATGAAATTGTTGTTTTTGACTAAATGAATATTAATTCCATAAATTAAAGTAGTGAAATCATTCCTCTAGGACTTTTTCTCCATTGATTTAATTCAACCTTTGTTTTCATTTAGATTTGTCTTTTCGTATTAGTTTATTATTATTAGCTTAGTCCACTCATCATTATTTTACGATTTCTAAATAAATTTGAGTTAGTCCTACATTAGTACTTAGGTAGAATTAATTCTTTTTCCCAGAGGACGACAACTCTTTTTGTTCTACTATATTAAAACTTGAAATTGACTCAGAATTGATATTATAGGTTAAATTATTAGAAATTATCTCCGATTTGGTTTTTCTAAACCCATGGATTTTAAAGAGTAAAAAGTGAGATTTCATAACAAAAAAAAATCAATAAAATAAAACCGGTACTAAATCCCATCTACCAATTACAAACTACATTAAACTCATATTTCTAAAGTTTGTACCCTAATTCATCCAAACATAAACATGAACTTTGCAGCCCCAAATTACACACTTTAACAAATTCTCTTACCAAACATTCTTTTACTGGAGTATTTGTATTACAGGTTTAAAAAGCTTAAATTTATGCATGTGAAGTATGAGTTTGTGTTGTTTGTATTCGGTGTATGGAATTATAATTAAAATTGTGGGATTTAAAATGTCTTATGTTAATTTGTTATATCATTTCTCCCGCTATATGAATTTTAAAATGTAGACAAGACAGCAACTTATCACATACGTTTATTGGGGAAAATGGTCACAATTGGGTCCCAATTAAGAGGAGAAATTACCGACAAGAACGGTGTAAGATAAGGGCTGTACTACAATCACATTCACAAGCCTTGTATAGTTTTCTTTCGTGAAGGTTTTACTCGCAAAATGCA
This sequence comes from Gynostemma pentaphyllum, assembly GCA_028015215.1. NCBI lineage: Eukaryota > Viridiplantae > Streptophyta > Magnoliopsida > Cucurbitales > Cucurbitaceae > Gynostemma > Gynostemma pentaphyllum. The sequence goes on along the minus strand of CM051350.1, from coordinate 53,622,136 downwards.
TCCAAATTCATTCATTTCCATTTCATTTGAGTGTGCTACAAAACCATAGATTAAAAAATTACAAAGATGAAAGAAAAGGAAAGTGAGGAATTCAATTCAATGTGGCTTAATAGTTAATAATAGCTATAGTAATTTTCGTTCACCTTGATGTGTTTTTTTGAGTTTTTTCTTTACTTATTTTTTATATTGATATGATATTATCAATATATTATGTAGTCAAAACCGCACATGTTTGCTTTTGATTTAATCAAAAGAACTTATACTAATAAGATATCATTCTCTTATTTTTAACGGAGGTATGATTTGATTACGTCTCCATAAAATTAGGAGACTCCATGATGATTTTTGCAGGTGGGGATTGAGCCAATTTCGCCTATATCATTGATAATAATGATAAGAGATCAGTTAAATGAAGAGAGGAGTATAGAATAAGTCAAGGCCTCCTTATAAAATCATTACTCTTTTCAAATATTCCCAATCCTTTTCTTTGACTTTTTTTCTGCAGTGATTTCTTTCATGGGGACTGTTTAAACTAATGCAATCTTCTTTTTTCATTTCTCTTACATTTGTAATGCTCAACCACTTTCTATTCTTTATTATATACAAGATAAAAAAAAAGGTTAAAAAAGTTAATGACCTTTTAGATTCATTGCAAAGGGGGAGTAAAATATTGAGAAACTTCTAGAAAAATTGATAACCAAACTCCAATATATTATTAATAATAAATATTCTAATACTGCCCTGCCATAATTTCAAACTCAGAGATTTAGAAGAGAAAAAAACTCACCAACTTCAATGTACTGTCTCTGACTCTCAAGTTTCCCCCTTTTTTATTTAAAGCCAAGTCCAGCTCATTTCCACTGAAGTCTTCTAGCTCATTTCTTTCTCATTTATCAAACCCACCTCATTCATTTCCACCATTTTTTTTCACACACACCCCATTTGATTTTATTTCAATCTTCCATTTCTCTTTCTTCATTTTCAAGATCTAATCAATACTCATTTCTCCTTTTTGTCTTTTTAATCATCTTTCCCCTATGGATTTTGTGACCAAAATCTCAAATTCTATACATATTTCTCCTTAGTCCCAATTTGATTTTCTTTCTAATTTTTTTTTGTTGTTGTTCACTTTCAAGATCTAATCATATCCCATTTCTTCCCAATGGATTTACTGACCAAAATCTCAAATTCTATATACATTTCTCCAATCCCAAGTCCAATTGGAACCTCAAATTTAAAAAATAATCCCCATTCTGAAACTAGTTTCCCTATTATAGCCATTGCCATAATTGGAATTCTTGCTACTATCTTCTTACTAGTAACCTACTACCTCTTTGTCATCAAATGCTGCCTAAACTGGCACCGGATCGACATCCTAAGGCGGTTGTCGCCGTCGTCACGACATCAACAAACGCTACCAATGCCGATTTCTCCACCCACGGTAACTCACGGTCTCGACGAATCAGTCATTAGATCAATCCCATTGCTCCATTACAAAAAAACAACCCCCAAAACCAAAAGCTCATCTGATTGTGCAGTTTGTTTAAGTGAGTTTGAAGAAAATGAAATTCTTAGAAGAATTCCCATTTGTAATCATCTTTTCCACATTGATTGCATTGATATTTGGCTTCAAAACAATGCAAATTGCCCACTTTGCAGGACAAATATTTCAAGCTCAAATCTTATAACAGCGAATTCCCATCAAATCTTTCCCTCAAGCTCTTCGTTTCAAGATCCAAATCCCAATAATGATGAAAATTTTGTAGTTATTGAATTGGGTGGAATTAGAAATGACCCTTTTGACCATATTCCGACAGGGGAATTGACGGTCGGAAAATTGGGAAAGAGAAGGAAATTGCAGAAAGTAACGAGCTTGGGAGATGAATGGATTGATATGAGTGAGAGAGATGAGCAATTTTGTATACAACCCATTAGAAGGTCGGTTTCAATGGATTCATCGACGGATAGACAGTTATATTTGGCGGTGGCGGCAGCGGCGGAGGTGCGGCTGAGCAGCCCTGTCGACGGTGGTAATAGTTGTAGAGGGACAAGATCTTTCTTTTCCTTTGGACATAGTTGGATTTCCCGAAATTCTGTTCTTCCACTTGATTTGGAGGAGAGTTAGAATTTTTTATTTTCTTTTCTTAAATTTAGATTTTTTTTTTTGTTAGATTTAATGGAAGATAGGGATTTTAGATGGATATTTTTAAAAGATAAATTTTAGATGAATTTATGACTGAGGAAGTATAGAGTTCATGAGAGATTCAATCTAAAGATTGATTTTTTTAAATGTATTTTATTATTATTTTTTTAAATGCATCACCCTTTTTTTTTCTTCTTCTACTGACCACATTTTGAGTTTTCCAATTTATTGTTTAGCTTAGAGCCGGTCCTAAAAAAACGGGGGCCCTGTGCGAAATCTAATTTTCGGCCATCTATCATATATTTATATTTTACTATAGAAAATCACAAAAAAAAAAAAAAAAAAAAAAACTCTCTAAAATAGATAATTTAAACTCTATTTTTATTTTTTTAAATATTAGTTTAGATTTGATATTTTATAAGTAGAAAAATTAAAAAGTAAGAGATGTTTAAAGCATGTTTAAAATTTAAATGTATTAATTTAATTATTATAATAAAAACAAATTAGAGTTAAAATTTAAAGAATTTGTCTCAAATAGCATAAATTTGCATATTAATTATTAAAATGTCATAACTTTTTAAAAATTATTCAAATAGCATAATTATATTTCAATAAATTATGGAACTATAATTCAATAAATTATTGAACTATTTTTCATAGATATTTTTAATGAATTTATTTTTTATTTTTAGTTTTTTAAGTTCAAGTTCAATAATTTATTGAACTATTTTATCATTTTATTATTATTTTCAATGAATTTGTTTAAAAAAATTAATTTCTTTAGTTCAATAAATCATTGAAATATAATTATGTTATTTGAGTAATTTTTGAAAAGTCATGACTTAATTTTATTAATTAAGAATATGATTTGTTAAAATTTTTTCGAATTTATTTGAAAATTAAAAGAAAATGATTTGTTAAAAAAAAAACTGAGTTGGAAATTGATAGATTTTCATTTTATTGAAATAAATAAATAATTAAAAAGCAAATGCGTTATAAAAAAAAAACCGAATGCATATTTCACGCAGGATTCGAACCTAGGCTGTTGGGCTAAAAAATTGTCAAGGCCTTTCACTTTACCACTAGACCACGTTTAGGATTTCTAACAAACTCGCAACATAAAATATATAATTATTTCAATATCAAATTTAAAATTTTGGGCCTATATATTCGGGGGCCTGTGCGGTGGCACAACTTGCACACCCTCAGGGCCGGCCCTAGCTTTACATCAATATTGGAATGATATTTATTTGGATATATATTGTTTTTTTTAATATATATGTTTTTGTAGAAGTTAATGATAGTTTTTTTAAGAAAATAAAATAGAGGCTGCATAATTTTAAATTTAGAGCAATTAAGCAAGAACTTCAAAATGGATAACAAAATGAAATTGTTGGATCCCTCTTGCTAGAAACTGTTGTTAACAGTTAGTATATAGGAAAATCTTGGGAGAATAATTAAAAAGTTAGAGAAATATGTTTAATACGTTAAATACTTGTCAATATGCACTAAAAAAAAGTATTTATCAATGTTAGATTTCTGAGTAATGAAATCTGGGTTCGAGGAGATGATATTTAAAATATGAGATTGATATAGGTCAAAACCCTACTCAAACTAGATCTATGCTTATATGAGAAATTCATCTTAAAAGAGAATAAAATTATCAATTTCAAATTGAATTGATAAGATAAAGATTACCATGAAAACTTAAATGTGGTTTTATAATCTTAAAAATCAAACAAATATAAAAAGTGAACTATGCCAACGTTCCCCCCCCCCCCCCCCCCCCCCTTTACCCATAAATTTCATTTCATTTTGTAAGATAAAGATTACCATGAAAACTTAAATGTGGTTTTTTTCTTAAAAATATATAAAAGAAATGGCTATTACGTACTAAAAAAATTACTAAAACAATTATTTAAATCATAAACTAAATAAAACTACTTAATTAGTATAGGTCTAATACCTCTCTATGAAAAGATTTTATCCTCGAGTTTGGAGGTGAAGTAAAGGTAAGTCCTCTTTGACTTCATAAGTATTGTGTGCTAGACTCTAATTGCAAAATCTCATCCTAAACCCAAATTGACATTAATATAATCATATTTTCCCTCTTAGTTGGAAAAAAAATTCAAGGTAATTGTCCTCTAAAATAGGTTTAAAAATGACAATGGAAGAATTTGATTTTTGATTGATAGGGTTAGCAATATATGCGTCAAGGAAAGAATTGGGCTGAGCTTGAGCTTGAGCTTGAGTTAAAACTAAAATAGGGCCTACGTGATAAAAGGGTGGGCTTGATTAATCAAAATAAGCTGGTCCATTTCAATTTTCTTTTCCACGCATCATTATAATACTAGAAAATTAATAAAGATGCTAGTGCTATATCAGTAGTTCAGTAATTTTATTGAACAATTAATTGTTTTTCTTTTCTTTTATTAGTTGGATAAATTTATCCAACCGTTATTTTTATCTAAATAGTAGTTTTAACCTTTATTAAACAATTATTTATTAATTTTTTTTAAACTTTGTTAATTCAAAAAAAATATTGAATTATTATTTGGATATTTTTTAAAAAGTTATAATATTTTAATAATTAGTATATAAAAATATGTTATTTCAGTAATTATTCCTGAAAAAATCAAGTACTTATAATATTATATTATGGACAAATTGAATAAAATTGTAAAATAACTTAATTATTTTAAGATAAGAAGAAGTAACGCATTTTTTTATTTAAAAAAAGAGAGATTTTTTTTTTTTTTTTTTGGGATCAATGAAGTTTTTATATTTTTTTTTTTTTTTTCTTTTCCAAAAAAGTTTTTATAGTTAACAAAGTAAGAAATTGCAAGAAAAAGGAGACGAGATTAAGTTGGCTTGCCTGGATTTCCTTAACGTGACAGAAAAGAACTCCCGAACCAAGAACAAGATGAAGATCATGGTGGCCATTAAGCGAGTCATCGATTACGCCGTCAAAATCCGAGTAAAACCCGACAAAGTAACAATCTAATCCAATTCACCCTCTTTTCAAATTTTCATTTTTACTTCATTTCATTTTCTTCCAATTCAATTCATGGAGTTTCAATTTTAACAAACCCATTTTTCAAAAATGCATTTTTAAAATCAGACAGGGGTCGAGACCCAGAACGTGAAAATGTCAATGAATCCCTTTTGTGAGATAGCTCTTGAAGAAGCCCTTCGTATCAAAGAATCTGGCTTTGCCTCTGAAGTTATAGCAGTTAGTATGGGTCCAACTCAATTTGTTGATACTCTAAGAACAGGCCTTGCTATGGGTGCTGATAGAGGAATTCATGTTGAAGCTACTCAGCCTCTTTATCCTCTTTCTGTTGCTAAACTTTTGAAGGCTCTTGTTGAGATTGAGAAACCTGGGATTCTTTTATTAGGCAAACAGGTTTTACTTTTTAGCTTTTGTATTTAATCTTATGTTTTAATTTGTGGAGTTTTTTGTTATGATGGCTGAATGAAATTGGACTTTTATTGTATGCGGTTAGTTGATTTAATGTTGGTGATGATTGGTGATCATTTTAGGGAACTTGAAGTCGTTCGTTATAGATATGGGGTGTTTGGATTGCGGTTTTGGTTAGCTTTGTTATGTCTGGATTTATTGAACTTGGGTTGTGAGGCTTAAGTTTATGTAGTCTTAGTTTTGATTTGTGCAAAAGAATTAGTTTGTTTAGATGATGTTAAACCATAGGTTCAGAAAACGAACTGACTAAGGTTACAAGGAGGCATACTCAGTTTGGACTTGTGTAGCCCAAACCCCCTTTCTTAGACCGGGAGTCAAACAGCCCCTGTACATTACATCTTGTATTTGGCTTTAGTATTTGTTGTACAATTACTGATTGATATAAGGCTTTGTTCTGTGTAATGTTTTAGTATAGTTTGTTTAAATTGTGATGAAAAGCATAATCCATTTATAAAACAAGGTCATATGGTTGTTTCAAGTGTTTGGGGATGGGGATCCAAACCCCATGGTATTTTCATCCCCATCCCCATGTTTGTTTGGCCCATAGGGAAGGGGATCTAAACCCCATGGGGACCCCATAGCCCTCCTCCATGGGGTTTAGAATACCTTCAAAACACATGGGGTTTCTATAACCCATGGAATAGATGAGACAGAAAGGAAGAGGAGAGGAGAGGAAGAGAAATTATTTTATAATATAATTTTATTATTCCCATCCTCATCCAAAATCAAACACAGTGATCTCGTCCCCGGACATCTTGTCCCCACGCATCTCATCCCCAGGCATCCCAATCCCATGCAAACCCGGAAACAAACGCCTTGTGTTTGTTTGTAGTGTTTGGGGATGGGGATCAAAACCCCATGGTGACTTTATCCCCATCCCCATGTTTGTTTAGCCTTAAGGGAAGGGGATCCATTCCCTATGGGGATCCCATGGCCCTCCTTCATGGGGTTTGGAACCCCTTCAAAATACATGGGGTTTGCATAAACCCCATTGATGTGATGAGAGAGAAAGGAAGAGAAGAGAGGAGAGAGGGAAAAATTTATTTTATAGATATAATTTTATTATTACCATCCCCATCCAAAACCAAACACAGTGATTTTTTCTCGGGCATCTCGTCCTCATCCATCTCATCCCCAGACATCTCAATCCCATGCAAACCCGGAAACAAACGCCCCCAGTAACAAGATACACAGTCTTGCCTGTCTTGCCTGGGTTTACTTTAGCAGTTCATGGCTGGATGCTGGAAATTATGTTATTGGAATCTGGGTTTGTGGTATTTTTATGGTTTATTGAATCAAATTTGTTGTGATACTTTTTTCTATGGATGTTGTTATTCATTTTCATTTTTCTTTAATTGCAGTATTTAATATCAAAGGCTATTTTTGTCCAATATCTGAACTTGTAGGCTATTGACGATGATTGTAATCAAACGGGACAGATGGTTGCAGGGTTGCTGAACTGGCCTCAAGGGACTTTTGCTTCAAAGGTTAGCTTCCAGTGCTAGTAGTCTGTTAGATTACTATTGGAACATAATAAAATGGTAAGGAAACATTTTATGAGGACAATGGTAGTATACTGAATAATTAGCCTAACGATTAACGATGCAAGCATTATTGCTGAAAAAGTAAGATTTCTTTGTTAATACTTCGAGCTGCGACTTCAACATTTACTGATTAATTAACAACGCTTTTCCTATGAGTCAACTTAATGAGGGAGTTGCTCCATTTATCAAATGTCTCTCTTGCTGTTTTTAAGGACTTGGATCTCTATATGTTGGCCTTCCATTCTTAGTTTCTCTGTATATGCATCCCGTTCCATTTACCTAATTTGCATACTGGAGAAAATTTTTGTACGACTTTGATCCTTCTTTCCAGTAGGTTGTGGTAGATAAGGAGAAACAAGTAGTGACGGTAGAGAGAGAAGTGGATGGTGGTCTTGAGACTCTGTGTTTGGACTTACCAGCTGTGATCACGTAAGTTTCTTTCGTATACTAGGGCCTGAGACTAAATGTTTTAAATAATGAGACATGCATCGTTCCAAGATCCTGCTTGAAAATTGAAAAATAGTGATATATTTCAGATTCAGATTTTACTCTCTTTGGGCTTGAAAATGACTGACTAAAATTGTTTAAAGGGGGAAGAAATTGGTTCAACTGGAGGATCATATGCAAGTTTGCTGCATATTTAACGTTTATGAATGGCATATGCCATTTTACAACCAGAGCAACAAGTCAAGAAATAACGTCTTCCTCCTTTTAACACTTTTGTATATTGAGTTTACGAAGATTTCCTTCAATAACTTTTTATTGTTTACTCGGGCACGGGAAATTACTGTGTTGAACATTCATCTATCTGCATATATCATTCATTATTTCTTCTGCTTGTCATGCAGCACTGATTTGAGGTTGAATCAACCAAGGTATGCTACACTCCCCAACATAATGAAAGCCAAATCAAAAGCCATAAAGAAATTCACTCCACGGGAGTTGAATGTGGACATCGAGCCAGATTTAGAGGTTGTTCAAGTTACAGAACCTCCGAAAAGAAAAGCCGGTATCATTTTGTCTTCAGTCAATGAGCTGATTGACAAACTAAAAAATGAAGCTCATGTCATTTGATTATTTGATCTCCCTCCCTCTCTCTATCTCTCTGTGTTTCTTGTATCAAGCTTCCTCTTGGTACTTGGTTGCTTGTCTCTCTCTAATATGCAAGAAAATGCAGTTCAGAATTTATATTTCAGGTTCAAAAACAAAACTATACTGTTCCTTCCATCCGTAGTTTATATTTTCTTTTTTGGTAAACTCATGAACTTGTTAATAACTAAAATTGAAGCATTACAATTTGTCTGAGAGGATGTAGTTATCTTTTGAGAGTAGTTGACGTGCGTGTAAGTTGATCTAGATATTCACAGATATGAAATATTTTTTTATTAGTATAGCAAAATAAAATAGATGTATTCTATTTGTGAGTATTTTTTTCAATATCTTAAAAAGCAATTTAAACTAGTTGAAAATAGGTTTATTTTTTTCTTTCTTTTTTTTAGAATTAGTTTGTGCGTGTTTTGCTTTTTTTGACTAATCTAGTGTGACGGCTAGGGCTATCCAATATTATTAACATTTGGCTTAGTCAAGGTAATTATCCAATACTATAATATTTGGCATTGAAAATTATACTATAATATTTTGAGATAGTTTTTCCGAATGGAGTACCTTTCATGTAAATATTTATTAAAAATGTCAGGTAAGTGCTTTTAAGTGTATTTAAAATATATAAAATTAAAAAAATAATAAAACCTTGTAAAAAAATTTGAAATCATTTTAAAGGTATTAGTCTATTAACATATTGTTATACATGTGAAATTTGTTGATTTACAGTTGTCACTTAAATAAAATTCATGTAATGAAATATTCTACTTATAATGATGATCCAATATAGTCTAGTTAATATTAATATAATTTCTAATGGACTGAAAAAAACTGTCTTCAAAAGGAATAAAAAATACATTTTTATTCATGTTATCATAATTATTGACGACTTTGTTGCCTAACTTAAAAAACTTACCTATTTTTACAGAATATAATTTGAGATGTCCTTAGATAATAATTTTTAAAAAAAAAAGTAATATGTATTAAAATGATGTATCGCCACAATTACAAATGGATTGGAAAACTAAAAAGCCGTTTCTTATAAAACATAAAAAGAAAACAAATATAATTTATTAATATTAATATAATTATAATTATAAATGATCAATCGATACTTCTCTTAGTGATAAAGCCTATATCTGCATTATTAGGTTAGTGGTGATCTCCCACATTTATAGATTATTTTGATTTTAATTTTATTAAAAAAAATAAAAATAAATGCTTATCTAATTTTAGTGATGGACACTAATATGCTATTAGAAGATAAAAGGGTAAATTGCAAATTTATCCCTTGAAGTATTCGATTTTATTAATAATGTGGGCATCTATCTTAAAACCAATTAGTAATGAGATGAGTGATCCTTAGAGTTTATAAATGTTATGAGTTCCCTACATCTTTCCAGATGTGAGATTCTCAACATGCCCCCTCAAGATGGTGCCTCTTTTAGGCTCACCATTCTTGGGTCGAATCTCATTTTTGGATCGAATGCCCGTTTGGGTTTGTTGGGCTCTGATACCATATTAATAATGTGGGCATCCATCTTAAAACCAATTGATAATGAGAAGAGTGACTTTATAAATGTTATGAGTTCCCTACATCTTTTCGATGTGAGATTCAACAGATTTGATCAAATTCACCCCTTAACTTTTAATTTGATCAAATTTAACCAAAAGTATCTAAAATGTTCAATTCTATCGTGCCGTTTGATTGCCTTTTTGATCCGTCAACTCTCTTTCTCTCTCTTCTTCACATCTCCGTTTTCCTTTATCATTCCAGCCCTTTCTTCTTCTTCTTCTTCCACAAACGCACATCCACATGGGCATGGCAAAGTTAGAGTCTGAAGGCTTGATTACAATTAAGTTAAGAAAATAGAAAACTTTGGTTTATTGGTTTTGTTATGGGGAGCCCTTTGCTTGCATCAATTGAGTTGGTTGATAGAAATGATGTAGAAACCTTCAGCGCAAAATAACAAATACGAGAGGCTCCAAGGTCTTCATTCTTCACGGGGCATTTCGTTATCATAATCATATTCGACAAAATTATCATTTGGGTATGGTTTATCTGTTGTATAACGTTGGAGGTGGAGTTTTTGGATGAAACAAAAATATGGGTTTTGTGGGTGTGGTTAAGGAAGATGGAAAGATGTTGAATTTTGTTACATGAGAACGAATTAGGGGTTTCAGATAAAGAAGAAAATATAAGAGAGAAAATAAATGGTGTAGATGACGGATCATAAACGGAAGGCTAACGGCAAGATAAAATTGCAACACTTTAAATACTTTAGGGTTAAAATTCATCAAATTGAAAGTTAAGGAGTCTCTTCGATCAAATCAATTAGTTCATGGGGTGAATTTGCAATTTGCCCAAGATAAAATTATCAACTATTATGTATATAAATGATATTATTCCGCTTTTTTAAAAAAGAATATCTTTTTATTTAATAGACGATAGAGAATAAAATAGGGAAAAAAAATATAATGAAAGAATAAAAATTTCTCCACTATAATACTATTTATATATAATATAGAATAGATTGGAAAAGAATATTCTAATCTAACAGACTCATGGCACAATTTCAGTTTTAATTTATGATTAGTTTTCATAATTGCAGAATGATTAAAGCTATCTTTGTGCAAAAAATTATTGACTATGTGATAAAATGTAATTAGTGGTAGAAACTTTATAAAAAATAAAATAACTGGTAGCCGCTGTTGTCACTTTCTTAATTTATTTGTCATAATAATTAGATGTAAACATTGGATTTATTTGGTTTGATTTGGATTTATTCACCCTAATAATGATTATTAGGAGATTCGAACTTTGATCTTAAAAAAAAAATCTATTTTATTACGATTTTGACCAAGTTATAAATAATAAGTAATAATTACAGAAAGTAATTGATTTATACATTTTTGAAAATTATTTGATGTGACAGGGATAGTGTGATATGGCAGACAATGATTTTTTATTTAATAAAAAAAACAAACAAACGCGGCGGCGGTTTAATCCCAATCTGATCCCGATTCCCTTCCATTAAAGCTCAGTAGTGATATACACGTGTCTATTTCTTATTGGTTAATTCAAGGCAACATTTTTTTTTTCATATTCATTTTTTAACATCGTACTTATTTATTTTTTTGGTAATTCGTTTTCCTCGTGAAAAATTTCGACCAGGGAATAGGTTGTTTTTGATCGAGAAAATCAAAATGGATCCATTAGAGGACGCAAGTTGTTGGGATTTTCTCGATTACTCTTTGTTCGTCGGCGCCGACGATAACATTATTAACCCTAATAATAATTGCAGGCAATTTCTCTTTTTAACCTTTTTTTTTTTTTTTGGATGCGTTTAAGATTTTCTTGAGCAAGTTTTAATTTTGTTCTCATTTGTGTATGATTCAATGGAATAGAGCATTGACGAATTTTGGGATTTACTTTTGCAGTGATAGTGGCGTGGAAATCGATGTCTCTGCTAGACTTATTGCGTCTGAAGAAAGCGAATGCTCAAGGAAGAGGTAATTAATTTGGGTGTGTTTGATAGGAGATATTATCTATTCCGAGTTTGTGGAGTATGTATTTAATAAGGGTTAGAAACTTGACTTATGCTGTTTGTTTAGTGAGTTTGAATTTGAGTTTTATGTTCTAAAAACCCGGACTTTTTAGTGTCTAAAATATATGGATTCATTTAGGAAAATCTTACCGGAATTATTAAACCCACCTACAAAAATACCCCCTTTTGTCAAGCATTTAATACCAAAATTTTGTGTTTTTTTAATGTAGAAAACTTGTTTAAATAGTGAATTTTTGACGTTGTTTAAGGAATTTTCAAAGCGTTTTAAGGAAAATATGGGTCATGAAGAGTCGGGGCAATAGGTGTTCAAAATTTTGTAGACATTATAGAAATTCTTTTTTAGACACAAGTTTTTGAGACAGTTCTTATATAATATTCTCTCTGATAACGCACACAAACAGTAGTCTTGATAGAGTTAAATTGATTTATGAAGTGCATCTTCTGGCTGTGAAGAGCATTTTTTTGGTTGGAAATATCATTTTCTTTGGAAAAGAAAAGAATAATCTATGATTTCTCTTAACTTTGAGTTGAATGTTTCGATATTTGAAATTGATTGTTTGTGATAAAGTTAACATCCTTGTTACGTTTTTTAAACTCTTCCCATGAGTTTTGCACATACTTCTCTACTTATAAAATTTTCTGCTTATAATGATTCTCAGGGCACGAGATGGTTCGTGCACTGGACTAAGTTCTAAAGCTTGTCGTGAGAAGCTGCGGAGAGAAAGATTGAATGATAAGTAAGCATTCCACATGATCCAACTCCTATATTTTTACATCCTTCTTTTTTACATCCTTATTGTTTGATTATGATGATGAAGATGGGAAAAAAATCAACCTAGTTATAGTATCTATGATGATTTTTGCTTCATAATTGATCAGTATCAGATTGACTTGAGTATAACTACTTGTTTAGATTTTGCCTTCTTGTGGGATCTCAGTCGATATTTTAATGCTTCTCCCAATAAATGGGATCACACTTAGGGAAGTTTTTGTTTGAATTGTGCAGGTTTCTTGATTTGAGCGCTGCTTTGGAACCAGGCAGACCTTCCAAAACTAACAAACCAGCCATACTTGATGATGCTATTAGAGTCTTAAATCAACTAAAAAATGAAGCTGAAGAGCTCAAAGAAACTAATGAAAAGTTACGAGAAGAAGTGGAGAGTTTAAAGGTTAGTTATCGTATATTCATATTCGAAAACCATTGAGATTAATATTTTCTTAGATATCTGCTGTAAACATTAATTCATTTTTTAAAAGATTGCAGTACCCTGATACTCTTTTGTTGATTTAAAACTTTGAACCTTTTCATGAGTAGAGTAGAGTCACCTGTGACAAATTTTATATTTGATTTGTGAACGATGCCATGTGATTGGGAAAAAATTATTTCTGCAAGGGACATATTAGGCTCGGTCAATATACTAGAGAAATACAGCTACTAATATGTTTGAATGATTTTCCTTTCTCTGTTTTCTTTTTTTAATGTGAATTGCTTGTATAAATTCTGCAACAGGCAGAGAAGAATGATCTGCGGAAAGAGAAATCGATATTGAAGGAAGACAAAGAAAGGATGGAGCTACAGTTGAAAGCTATAGCCATGACGCCAACAGGGCTTATCCCTGGTCATCCAGCTGCATATCATCATGGTGCTGCAGGGAAGATGCCAGTGTTTCCCGGTTACGGTTTGATCCCAATGTGGCAATATCTTCCTCCTTCGATCCATGATACGTCTCGGGATCACGAGCTCAGGCCCCCTGCTGCATAGTTAGAGCTTCTCTCCTTCTCATCCATCCATTTATGGTTCACTAACGTGTAAGTATCTGTCTCATAATTTATGATTTTTTCTTGAACACAACTAGCTGCAAAATGGATGTAGGTTTGTAAGGGCTCCTGGTTGATATACCTTTTGTGGGTTGTTTTCAACTTAGTGCCCATTATCTTTGTGACATTAAGCTCGGATCAACATTGCCTAAATAATTGTTATTTCATTGGTCGAAAGTTAGATTAATTAGATTGACGTATTTGTTATGGGTTTGAATCGCTCCATCTCAGGTGACAAAGACTTGTTGGTTTGACGTATTTGTCATGGGTACGAATTCCTCCACATCCAATTATCTTTGTTAAAATAATATGATTGTTAGGTGATAGACTCAAAACTTCATCCGATAATATTTAGGTTGGATTGGTTTGGGTTATTTGAATCATTTACTTTAAAATTTATTACAAATATAGAAAACTGACATCACTTTAAAGATGTGTTTATATATTGTTGTAGAGTAAAAAAATAGTGAATACAATTTAAATCATGTATACACAAGTAAAAGATATATTCTTATTGTAAATAAATTTTGAGTTCATTCGATTAAACTTAAAAAATCCATCCAACAATCAAGATTAAACTCAATTTGAACAAACTTTAAACCCAACCTAATCCAATTGAACAATAAGAATTAGAAGAGTAATGTAAAACTTAAGGCAGAAAAATTCTATGAACCATCATATTAATTTTGTGAGTAAAATAAAAGTAATTATAATCTGCAAATCTACCGAGGAATCAGAGCCTGAAATAGGGAAGAGCAGAAGTTCCATCCAAGCCTTTTTCTGTGTAATAGAGAGAGAAATCTCTAGCTGTGGTGTCTCTGTATTTTGGAGGATTTTGTTCTGATAATAATTCCTTGATGGGTCCATATACTTTGGATATTGGTTGAACGCTTGTGGTGAAGAAACTGGCCACTGATATTCTTGGTCCCTCATAGTTTGCCACCACTCTGTGTTCTGAGCTCAAGAATCTGTCATTTGATATCAACTGAAAAACCCAATAAAAACATAGTTATAATTTCCCTTTTCTCCCTTAAATGATAATCTATTGGGTTTTATTTGAATTTAGCGTAGTTTTTAAAAATAGTTATTAAGAACTTGTTTGGGAATTATGTTTAATTACAGTTTTATCCAAAATTGTAATGATCCAAAATTGTAATGAGAGGGAATGAAACAAGATGTTATCTAAAATTTGATGATTAAATTAAATTTCTAAAAGTTGAGAGACCAATCTTAATTTACAAGAAAAGAATTAGAGAAAACTTACTTGCAAAAGATTACCGATATTAATCACTAAAGCCTGAGGAAGAGGGGGAATATCGTCCCACTTGTTCTGATGAAGAACTTGGAGGCCTCCAATATGGTCTTGCAGCAGCACCGTGACGAAGCCATTGTCAGCGTGCTCGGTTGCGCCAATAGTCAGTTGTGGCTGTGGACACGGCGGGTAGTAATTGAATAAAATGAGAAGCCCCTCGTCGCAGTCCAAGCCACTGAGGTGGTTTTTATCAAGGCCAAGAGCCTCTGAAAGTAACCCCAATATCAATTTACCCAGTTTTTCCATTTGTTTGGAGTAATCGACAAGGATATCTCTGTGTACAAAAATGAGGTTAAATATAGTTTTCTCCTATACTGAAACACCATATTAACTACCGAAAGATATTTGGGTGCTCACGTTCCTACGTATCACTTTTCAAATAGATAATAAATATATGAGTATTTAAATAAATATATGGTTCCACTAATATGTTTTACTTTAGAAAAGTAACACGTAAGAAATTGAAGATGAACTCATCTTGACCGGTGGGTTCCTAGGGTGTATCTTTCTTAATTACCTGCAAACTTCAGGCAAATCTTGAGGGTTTGGAGGATTAGGAGCCATAAAACAGTAAAATGAATCTCTCCAATTTGTGGCTGCTGTTCTGTACAGATCAAAATTACAATTGTAAACCATAGGTTTCGTGTTGTCACGTGTGTAGTATTGTTTCTTCACTTCATTATCTTGTTCAAAAAATCTTCTCACCCCATTTTTCATCTCCTCCATAATTCTTACAGGAATCCCATGGTTAACCACTTGGAAGAAACCCCATTTCTCCGAAGCTTCTCGAATATTTCCCACAACATCTTTGCGCTTCAACGAGTCTCCATCGACATCTTCAAGGTCGATCAATGGAATATTGAACTGAGTATCATCAACATTTTTAAAATGATCATTTTCTTGTGACCGAAAAAATATGCGAGGGATCTCGGTGATGCCGGCATCGACTAGGCCTTTAACACCAGCTTTGGTGTCATCAAAAGCTTTGAGTTCTGCAGCTCTATCGTAGTTTTCATTGGTTTTGGATGCGGGTGTGAGTTTGAGTTTCTCGAGTCCTTCTATGCCTGAGTCTGAGATAATCATTTTCAGTTGATAATCAAAATAACTGAGTAAATTTAAAGGCCCATTTTTTTTAGCAAATTGAAATAGACATTTTGGCTTTATGGTTTCGATTCAATGGTTCCATTAAAATAGATTTATAGTGATTATCAACAAAGACCTTTTGATTTGTAGTGCCTTTTCATTAAATGGTTCCTTTCAAATTTCATACTTTGATCTGTCTTTTATGGGTTTATATTTAATATATAACATGAAATCAAAATGAACTTTATTCTCTTGGGTTTACTTGATCGTCGTTTTTCATTATTGCCAATCCAAACATTTTGATTGCAGGCTGCAGCTATGATCGAAGTATATTAATTGATACCTCACTTTCACGAGAAATTATTGAATAAGAGTGACATAATAATACTGAAGGTTGGATTGATTTGAAAAATTAATGCCTCTTAGAAGATATGTTAATTAAAAATAAAATTGAGTTGGTTGGACTTAATTCGAACTGATAACAAGAACAATAATTTCAAATATAAAACTAAAAACAGAAAAATTCAATCAAACATCTTATTAATGTTCTTGAAAATAAGATCACAAAATGTCTAATAATTATAATCTCAAAATCCCACCATGAAATCAAAGCCTGAAATGGGTAAGAGCAGAAGTTCCATCCAAGCCTTTTTTATTGTAGTAGAGAGAAAAATCTCTAGCTGTGGTTTGTCTGTATTTAGGAGGATTTTGTTGTGACACTAATTCTTTAATTGGTTCATATACTTTTGATATTGGTTGAATGCTTGTGTTAAAGAAGCTTGCAACTGATATTCTTGGTCCCTCATAATTTGCCATCACTCTGTGTTGGGCACTCAAGAATCTGTCATTTGATATCAGCTACAAAAGCAAAGAAAAAAATTGACTAAAAAATGTTTTTAACACTTATAATGTATAATACATAATGAGATAGTAAAACAAACTTACCTGCATAAGATTACCAATATTTATCACTAATGCCCCAGGAAGAGGAGGAATATCAACCCACTCGTTCTGATGACGAACCTGGAGGCCGCCGATATGGTCTTGTAGCAGCACCGTGACGAAGCCACCATCGGCGTGCTCGGTTACACCAAGAGTGAGTTCTGGTTGTGGACATGGCGGGTAGTAATGGCACAAAACGAGAAGCCCCTCATCG
Organism: Gynostemma pentaphyllum; assembly: GCA_028015215.1. NCBI lineage: Eukaryota > Viridiplantae > Streptophyta > Magnoliopsida > Cucurbitales > Cucurbitaceae > Gynostemma > Gynostemma pentaphyllum. The sequence goes on along the minus strand of CM051350.1, from coordinate 53,604,929 downwards.
CAGTCCAAGCCACTGAGGTGGTTTTTATTCAGGCCAAGAGCCTCTGAAAGCAATCCAAATATCAATTTCCCCAATTTTCCTATTTGTTTTGAGTAATCAACCAAGATATCTCTGCACAAGAACATTCTCAAATGAAAAATTGTTGACAAATAAAGTCCCTAATTGGTTCAATTTTGGAAAAACATCCTGAGTTTGAGGGAGGATAATATTTTCATGCAGGGTCTTTAATTAGATCTAAAAAGTTCAAAATCTAGTACATTTTCAACTGGAACATAGCACTACTTATATTTACAAAAATAGAAAATCATTGATACATTTTAACATTCACACGAAAAAATGTTAAAACTTGGCATTAAAAAAAGAGAGGTTAAAACAGAGGAAAAACATAACCCAAATAAGCCTAATAATTTACCTGCAAACTTCAGGCAAATCTTGAGGGTTTGGAGGATTAGGAGCCATAAAACAGTAAAATGAATCCCTCCAGTTAGTAGCTGCTGATTTGTAGAGATCGAAATTACTATTGTAAACCATAGGTTTCGTGTTGTCACGTGTGTAATATTGTTTCTTCACTTCATTATCTTGTTCAAAAAATCTTTGTACTCCTTTTTTCATATCCTCCAGAACACTTACCGGAATTCCATGTTTAACAACTTGGAAGAAACCCCATTTCTCCGAAGCTTCTCGGACTTTTCCGACGACATCTCTACGCTTCAACGAGTCTCCATCGATGTCTTCTAGGTCGATCAATGGAATACCGAGATGAGTTTTGTCAAAATTTTCAGAATGATCATTTTCCGGTGATTTAAAAAATATGCGAGGGATCTCGGCGATGCCGGCATCGACGAGGCCTTTAACGCCGGATTTGGTGTCATCAAAAGCTTTGAGTTCTTTGGCTCTATCGTAGTTGGCATCCGCTTTGGATGAAGGTGTGAGTTTAAGTTTGTCAACTCCCATGTTGGTTTGTTGAAAGTTTTTCTAACTTGGATTTCTAACAATGATTATGTTGCCTTTATAGATTCAATGGTTACATTAAAATAGAGTTATCGTGATTAATCGATCAAAACTTTTTTATTATATTAAAAAAGATGAAGATTTTTTTTTTTTTTTGTATATTTACAGATATTACCTCTAAAATATAATGTTAAAGAATTGTGACATCTACCTTCCATTTTATATTATTTTAACCCATTGTTTATGTCATCAGCCGGTAAAAAGTCTCAAATGACAAACTCTGGACCTTTTGCAGACTATAAAAGTTTCTCTCATCTTTTTTTTTTTTTTTAATTATTTCTTAAAATTTTCATCATTCACATCTTCTTATTTTCACAAATTTGATTGAAACTTGTTTTTTTTAAGAAAAAAATGATGTAAAAATGTTGGATTGAGTTTCTATATAACTCTTATACTTCAAAAACATCAAAATAAGCAAATAATCTCTCACTTAAAAATCAGACAAAAAATTTGGAGTGAAAAAGGAAAAAAAAAAAACAAACACACCAGATTTTCAAAAAAATGCCAGAATTTTTTTTTTCAGAAATTTAAGATTTAAAAAAAAAATCTGGAATTAAAAGAAAAAAAAAATGTAGCCACGGAGTAAGGGAAATAAGTGTAATTTTAAAATATTTCCAGATTTTCTAGATTAGGATTTGGACCCATGGTAGCTTATGATTGGGACCAATCGTAGCCTAAGATTGAGATCGATCATGGCCTACGATTGGGATCGATCATGGCATACAATTGGGACTGATCATGGCTTAAATTGGGAGAAAATTTGGAATTTTTTCGATAGGAGAAAATTAAGATTGCCACGAATTTAGATTTAGGGATTGATATCGAAAAAATGAATAAATAGATATCTTATTTGCTCGAAACATAGTCCGGATGAAACAGTTAGTGCCAATCTGGAAAATATTCCAGGAAAAAAAAAAAAACCACCATGGTAAAGGAAGTTACCAAAATCGGCTGATCAGCCCTTAGTAACATCAACATAAGGTCATTAGAGCTCAGATTTGGAGGTCAATTAAATAAATTTCCCAATACTCTTATGCTCCACGACTTCTTCCAGAAACCTAAGAACAAGATATCCAAAAATATTGGGTGGTAGAAAATGGATTTTAACAAAAGTCATAGCTTGTTATCCCAAATTAAAAAGTTCTTAGTTTTTTATTCCCTCACGTGCATACACCCGACAAAACACAAATTAACTCAAATTTCACAATGCATAAACAAGCCACCCTCTTTAATTCTTGTGAACAATTTCAGCATCACCAATAGAATCGAAGAACAAAATCCAAAACTTGAAGCCAAATATGCCACGCTCAAGGATACATCTGATTTGATGTTAGGTGATTGATGTCCAAATTGGGTCCAAGCCCATTTGACTTATTCAAAGCCCAAATTAACCAAATGGCTTTTTTGATCAACTATCATACAAAAAAAAAAAAAAAGAGTAGCCCGTTTTATTATTTTGATAGCCAATTAAAAAGAGATTATATTTGATTTAAAAATAATATAGAAAATTCTGCCAATTAATAAGATAGGAGATTATAATGTTCCATTCCATCAGAGCCTGAAATGGGGAAGAGCAGAAGTTCCATCCAAGCCTTTTTCAAGGCAGTAAAGAGAGAAGTCTCTAACTGTGGTTTCTCTATACTTTGGAGGATTTTGGTCTGATAATAATTCTTTGATGGGTCCATATAGTTTTGTTGTTGGTTGAACACTTGTTGTAAAGAAGCTAGCCACCGATATCCTTGGCCCCTCTTTGTTAGCCACCACTCTATGTTCTGAGCTCATTAATCTGTCATTTGTTATCAACTGCATAAATTCAAAACAAAAAAAACTCATCCTCATCCTCATCCTATGCTTAAAAAAGTAAAACGAGATGACACTTGCCTGCAAAAGATTACCGATGTTAACAACTAAAGCTCCAGAAACGGGAGCAACATCAAACCATTTGTTCTGATAGAAAACCTCAAGTCCCCCTATATGATCTTGAAGCAGCATGGTGATGAAGCTATCGTCGGAATGTTCGGTTGCGCCCATAGTCAGTTCTGGCTGAGGACATGCTGGATAGTAATGGCACAATATAGCTATCCCCTCATCACAATCCAACTCACTGAGATGGTTAGTCTTCAACCCAAGTCCTTCTGAAAGAAGTCCAAATATCACTTTCCCCAGTTTACCCATTTCCTTTGAGTATTCACCCAGGATATCTCTACTCAATCAAAATAAAAAAGAAAGAGAGTCAATTTCTCATCCAAAATGCATTAAAAATTAAAGATCAGAAAACAGATGTGTAAGGGACAATACCTAACAATCCTATGATATTGTCCATTTTAAATTAGGTCCGCATGATTTTAATTATATTTCATGTCACCCACTCGTTATATACGCTTGATTATCTCCCGATTAAATCAATATGAGATTTTATTTGCTCAAATTCAAATATTTAAAATCATAACTAAAACATACCCAAAAACAAAAGAAGCTAATTTCTAATCAAAACTTACTAGATTAATCATAAAAAATCATAATTATACCTGCAAACTTGAGGAAGGTCTTGAGGGTTGGGAGGATTAGGAGCCATAAAACAATAAAACGTATCCCTCCAATTCGTGGACGATGCATTATACAAATCGAAATTGGAATTATAAACCATAGGTCTCGAATTATCACGTGTATAATATTGTTTCTTAACTTCATCATCTTGTTCAAAAAATCTTCTTACTCCATTTTTCATCTCTTCCAAAACACTCACCGGAATCCCATGGTTAACCAACTGGAAGAAACCCCATGTCTCAGAAGCTTCTCGAACTTTCCCGACCACATCTTTGCGCTTATCGGAATCTCTATCGATGTCTCCGAGGTCGATGATCGGAATACTGAGTTGGGTTTCCCCGGATACTGAGATATTGGTCGGAGGTGGCCGGAAAAATATTTGAGGGATTTCGGAAACACCGGCGTCGACTAGGCCTTTAACTCCGGCTTTAGTGCCATCGAAAGCTTTTAATTCTGAAGCTCTATCGTAGTTGTCGTTGGTTTTGGAAACCGGCGTGAGTTTCATTTCTCCGACCACTTTTTTTTTTTTTTTTTTTTTGGGAGAGATATTTTGGGTTATATGAACGCTTTAGATTCAATGGATCATTCAAAAGTAAAGTCAATTAAAGATGGGAAAATATATATTAAGGATTAGGAAACAAGTTGGCTTGGCGATGGGGATGAAAATGAAGAAGCAGCAATTATTGAACCGGGGACCTTATATATTTATGGTACTTCCTATAATTTTTTTTTAAAATAATATTTTATAAAAATAGAAATTCTTGAATATATATATATATATATATATATATATATATATTTAAAATCACACTACAAAAAAACTGTCAAAATGCGACCGGAAATTTGCGACCAAACAAAAGTGGTGGTTTTTTGGTGACCACCAGGTCACTTTCTTTGAAGGTTGACTTTAAGTGACCATCCTAGTTTTTTTCATGACCATATATGCATTAAAAGCGTAAGTAGTCATAAAAAATGGCGCGAAAGAAGCGACCAATTGGTCACCTAAAAAAACGACCAGCTGGTCGCAGTTTTGTGACTAAAATATGTCTTGGTAGAAAAATATAGAGCGTAATTTTGGAGGGAAAAAAGCTACCAATCGCATGTTTTGTTTAGATAATAATACACAAATCACCCGGTAATTATAAGGGTGTAAATGGGGTGTACCCCGCTTACATCTCACCCCATTTAAGGTTTTTTTTCCCACCCCACCCCACCCCGCCTCAATTAACTCTATCCCCATCTAGGTCCGTTCCTAGGAAAATCAGAGCCCAGTGCGAAAAGTATTTTTGAGCCCTCTAGCATAAAATTTTAATACGAAAAAAATTACAAAAATTTAAAATTTAAAACAAAAAATTATAAACTTATATTAATTAGTAATAACAATAAAAGAAAAAAAATTCAATCTTTCATTTAAAAAGTTTCTGTTTTCTTTTCTACGCTTCTCAAACTAGATTGATATTTTCTAGGGAACATAATAAGAGAATCTATCAAAAAAATTTAATTATTATAATTAATTGTTTTAATTTTTGTAGTATGAGAAACCAATCAAGGACATATGATACATGATGAATAGCAGTAAAAAAAATACAATTATAAACTAAATTAAGCAACGACAAAAATTAATTATATAAAAAGAAAAAAAATTAAGGTACTTACATATCAAAATTGCCGCAAAAACAAAATTATCAAGCAATTTTTTTTGTCTTTGCCACACCAAGGTTTTCTTAAGTTTCTTTAATTAAAATACTAGGGTAGCATATTTTTTTTTAACAAATCAAAATAAGGTTAGTGGGCTTTAAGTTGGCCTATTACTATTAATTTTCAAAAAAAATTATGATGAAAACAAGACCAGCCGCTCAAACAAATTCATATATATTTACTATTCACATGTGGGGCCCCTAAACATTGGGGCCTGATGCCATCGCGCCCCTTCAAATCCAGCACTATCCCCATCCCGTTCCGTCTCAATTAAACAAGATCGGGGCGGAGGCTAAACAGGGTGTAGGAAATTATTAAAAATGCATGATTTCGTATATTTTTTTAATTCAAAATTCAAAATTTTCAATGATAATAATAAAAATAAACAAATAAAACCCTCCATCATAATCCATATCAAAATAAACCTAAGAAAAATAAATTACAAAATAAAATAAAATTAAAGTATTCCCTCGCCTATACCCCGCCCCGTTTATTAGGCGGATTTAGCAGGGTCGGGGTGGGGAAGCGGGGTCGGGGTTTTAACTTTCATTTCTAGGTAATTATGAGGGGTGATAGTTTTTTAAGGGGAACAATACCAAATTCATAGATGTAATGAAGATCAGGTTGCGATTACACCATTAAACCTTCAATTTGAGCAATCAACCCAAAAAGTCTTAAAATTGGAAAAAAAAATTAATTTGACAAATATATCTCTTTAAATTATTAATTATTTTATCTCTATGGGATCTGGTCAACGAGGCCTCCTGATAGCAGAGACAAAGATTTCTTTTCTGATCTCACCCCTTTCCATCCTAAAATTGTCTTTATGGTGATTTTTGCAGGATTAATTTAATAAATTAATAAGATATTTTTTAAGTTAGAAATTTTGTGGTTCAAATTTTAATACTTTACAAAGTTCGGGGTCAATTGTTCAAATTTAAAGTTCGATGATTTGATTGTTACAAAGTTTCTATAGTTAAGGGGTGGTTTATGTAATTTTTCTCTTTTTTTTCTTTTTTAATTTTATCAAAATAACTCTAATAAACAAATATTGTCTACATTTTATAAACCGATAACCTTACACTTCTAATCAATGTGAGACTTTGATACCTAATTTTTAAAAACTATAGAAATTGTCTCAAATATCATATTTCTGCATATTAATTATTGAAATGTTAAAACTTTTTAAAATTTACTCAAATAGCATTGTTGAACTACTATTTTGTTATCTTTCATTGTTATTTTTAATGATTTCACTACAAAACACAGGAGTATTGCCGACGCCATCACTACCTGCGTTGACAATTGGCGTCGGTAATAGGAAGTATCACCGACGCCCCGTCGGTGATTGATTATTGTCCATCAAAGGTTAACCATTACCGACGCCCCCCCGTTTTCATTTTTTTTCTATACCGATTGCCGGTAATGTATACTGAGTATTTTATTAAAGTGGGTGATTGATTATTGTCCATCAATGGCTTACCATTACCGACCTGGTAATGTGGCCTTACTATTACCGGCGCCTGCCTGCGTAATGCATTTACGAAATTATCATTAAATTTGGTATCCCATTACCGACGCCAACTTAATGTACCAGGGAGGCTCGGCCAGGTTCGGTCCGGTGTCGAGGGTAAGGTACCCAAACAACAAACCCCCCCGCCTCCACCCTCCCCTTTCACCTTAACGTGGGTCCCGCTTCCGCCCTTATTGTCCATCGTCGGCTTCCTTTTACCGGCGAACAAACCACATATTGAGAAAAGGATTAAAAAGGGAGGCCAGGAGTGAAGGAAGGCAATTAAACAAGGCGGAGACGATACGACGCGATTTAAAGCTTCCACGGTGATAGATCCGAGATAAATCGACAGCATTCCACGGTGATAGACCGAGATAACGAAGTTTAAGCTTCATAACCATCCGAGATGAATTAAACTTAAGCAAGGAGTAGTAGAAGGAGAAAGGGGAGGAAAAGAGGGAGTGGTTGGTAGGGGAAGGGACAGGAAGAGAGGAGAGTGATGAGAACTTGCAACATTTAGACCAGATTTTGATAAAAAACATTAGGGTTTCTTTAATTATCTATTTTATTTTTTTAATTACAATATCGGTTCCGTTCGGTTAAAATTGGTTAAAAAAAAAATCAAAAGAAAATTATCGGTTTTGTATATTGGAACCAAGTAAAACCAATAAAAAAAGACCAACCGTCGGTTCGGTTCGGTTCCACCGTTCGGTTATGCTCAACCCAAAATGTACCACAAAACACCATTAATGACCATTTCCCTCATTTTTTTCTTCTGAATTTCTTCAGTTCAAAAACACCCCATTCCCGCCTCTCCGGGGTTTTCATTTTCGTTATGATTAGGTGCGTTCTCATGCTTTAATTTCTCAAAATACTTAATATTTTGAATGATTTAGAGGGTTAGGGTTTGATTTGTAGATTTTGTTTTTCAATTCATGATTATATTGAATTTGTTATTGGGGATTTGTTGTTCTTTTGTAAAATATGTGATAGATTGAAGAGTTTTAAATTTGTATGAATTTCATGTTTTTTATTTTTTCAATTTGGGTAGTTTTTTAACAATTTTTTTTAGAATAAATTGAGATATTTTGGTTTGGACTTTGAAAATTGAAAATTTACTGATTTGAGTTATTGATTCAAAGTTCAATTTTTTTATTTGTGATATGAACTATGAAAATTTATTATGTTATTGTGTAATTATCTTGTCAAATCATGTTTTATTTGTTTTTATTTTGGCACGTGTTTGTAGATTTTATTTTTATTGGCAGATGGCTATCATGCAGCAAAGTTAGCTGTCTCAAAGTATGTATTTTTAGTTTTTATTTAGGGGTATTTTTTTTATTAAGGTTGACATTGATTTATAAAATGAATTCTTTTTTAAAAAAAATATAGGTCGAATGGAGTAGACACTTCCGCAAAGTCACATCCCCTCTAATCAAAATGTAGTAGAGCAGTTGTTGACATTACAAGAAGCAATCACTCAAGTTGAAGCATTTTCTCTTGAAAAGTAGAGCTCTCTTATTTGCAGTAATACAACAAGTATGTCTATTTTTATTTTAATTCCTTGAAGCAAACTCATTATTTATAGACGAATGTAGATCTATATGTTTGGTAAGGTTTTGGCTCTTGTTAGCTGTTTCCAAATTTGAATTTTATATTTAAAGGTCTATCACCTTTTACTTGCTAGGATAAAGGAATAATGAGGAAGGAAGTGTTGTGTTCTTTACTTCATTGCTTATGTCTTGCATCTTACTCGTGTCTCTAGGTTGTAGATGCAATACAAGCAGTAAAGATGACCAATGCACGTGGAGAAGTCAAATACCCATTTAAGGTTTATTTGTGACTTTTTTTATTTAATTTTACTAATGTGCTTTTGAAAACCTTGTTCCTTTGTAAGTTCCTCTCTAAGTTTTAAGTTAGATTGTGAAAATTTGAAATTGACTGTATGAGATTTTCAATGTAAATTGGAGTGTTTCCGTTAGGTAGTTTAATGATTTTATTGGTTAACTTGCTTTTGGATCCTCCTTCAGATTCAATGTTTAGGAGATGTGGATTGATCCAACTTGGGATTTATGGGATTTAGTTCGTTTCAAGGTTTCTAGCCTTGGTCTTGTAATTTGAACCAAGACCAAGACTAGAAACAAGACCAAGGGATTGATCAAACAATTCAAGTTGAACCACTATGTTGCTCCGTTCTCATGGTCTTGTAATATTACCCTGTATATATGACTAATAAATGCTCTATTGTATTTTTTTTTTGTTACCATTAGGTCTAATCCTCTTTGAATTCCTCTTATTGTTACATTTTACATAGTGGCTCTACTGTTTTCATTTGGTGTGGAAGTTTGCTGGGAATATGAATTAATTGTTAAAAACAGGTCGCTTAATAAAGAGTGTAAAATACACAATTTTTTTTAAAAAAATATAGCATTACCGACGCGGCGTCGGTAATGTACATTAGTATTACCGACGCGGTTAGTATTACCGACGCCGTGTCGGTAATACCAATACCGATGTACATGGTAGAAGTCGGTGGTGGTCATGGCCATCACCGACGTAGCGTCGGTAATGCCAAAATTTGGCATTACCAACCCAGAGTTGTCGACGTCCTTACCGACGTAAGGAGGACGTCGGCAATAGATATTACCGACGCCGGTATTACTATTACCGACGCCGACGCGCGTCGATAGTACTGATGCGTCTTGTAGTGTTTTGTTTTGACTTTTGACTTTTTTTTTAGTTCAATATGTTAGGAAAGAAAACCTTCCAACATTCACCGTTAGGAATAAAAAGAACAATTGAGAAATTATAGAAATAAACACAATCAGATGATGCAAGAATTTATACTGGTTCATTCAAATTGGCTACGTCCAGTTGCTACTGCGTTGCGGATTTCACTATGATGAATCAGAGTTACAAGAGAAATATCCAATGCACTAAACCGTGTATTATGCTCAAAAGCCCTCAAGAAGGAAAACTCTTTCTTTTACAATATTTCTCACACTCTCACCAAAGCCCTCCCCGAGCCCAATACAAATATACTCTCAGTCATAATTCATTCTTGCCCACCAAGCAAATCCCATGGCCACAATTAAGGCTTGGTCACCAAGCAAACTTGTTTAGCAAGTTTAGAGCTTTATCAATCCTTTTATATACTTGTCAAATCCCAACACAATAAACTATTGAAATATTTTGTTATTTTTCAATGAATTAATTCATTTTTTTTTGCCTCTTGTAGTTCAATAAATTATGTTATTTTCGTCAAGCTAACTGGATTAACACGTGTGCTTCAACAGGGCGGTATAGACAGAGAACACATCGCCTGAAATCACAAGTCTGTAAAGGGAATGACACCGGTGTGGTATCGGCCACATGTACTACGACGATCAAGTTAGTAGAAATTTTGGCAGAGTTTTTATTAGGTGTCAGCGCATACCTCAATCGTTCGAAGTGTCTTTATTTATAGATGATGAGTTCGTGGTTTCCCGCCATTCATTTGGTTTTTTTTCCGCATTAGGCTTCATAAAGAGTGGGCTCAACAGGCTCAAGGTGGGTTCACATGTAGGCTCAAGACGGTGTCCACAATGTGGGTTCAAATAGGTGGACTTAGCAGGTTCATGGTGAACTCACCACATTATAAGCTCAAATAGGTCAAAGTAGGTGTCCACGCTAAAAAGTAGGTTGAATGGGCTAAAACTCATTCACATAATTACTCTTTTTTTATTTTCTAAATTTACCCCTAACATGTGTCATCAAAAGCTTTAACTTCTTTGACTCTATCGTAGTTTTATAGGCCGTAGAAGCGGGTGTGAGTTTGAGTTTCTCACCTACTTCTATGATTGAGATATCCAGTTTTAGTTCGTTTGTAGATCTTCTAACGTGATATTTAAAATGGCTAAGTGAATTTATTGGCTAGTTTTTCAGATATAAAAAAAACGTATGGTTTATGTTTATAAATTTGATTAAAATAGAGATATCGTGATTTTCATGGAGTAGTTCTTTAATCTGCCAATTTTTTTATAATGATTTCTTTTATACATAAATCCGTATTTTATGGATCTTTATAATATATTTAAAAAAATATTGTATTATTCATAAAATAATATTCAAAACTAGTGATCGTTGACCCAAACTAATTCTAATCGTATTATTGGTAGTGTTTACACTAATGTTCAAAAATAAATAAATAAATAAACAATAACTACAAGTGCTGAAGTATAAAAAAAATAAAATAATTTTTTAAATGTTTTGAATATTTCAATAATTAGTTTATTTTCTTATTTCAGTAATTGACTTTTTTTAACCAATGTTGCTTTAGATATGGTAGTCAAATAAGGTAACACAAGGTCAAAGACATTTTTCTATTAAAAATAAAAATAAAAAGGGTAAAAAAAAATAGAATTGATCTTAAATAGCATAAATTTATATACTTAGAACATTTTAAAAATTACTCAAATAGCATAATTATAGTTCAATAAATAACCAAACTATATTTTGTGATTTTATATAGGTATTTTCAAAAAAAAAAATTTGTTTTTTTAAATTCAAGTTCCATAATTTATCGAACTATTTGATTGTTTTTCATTATTATTTTCAATGAATTTGTTGGTTTTTTTTTTTCAATAAAATTTTGAACTATAATTATGTTATTTGAGTATTACCTTTTTTTTTAATAAGCTCATTTTAGATTATTTAATAGATGTAGATTATATAATTTAATATATTTTATTTTATATAAGTTGCCCTCAAAAAAAAAAAACCCTAGAAATTCCCTATTTTTGGTTTCTTTTTTAAAATCTATTTATTTTATTAATTAATTTAAAATGTATTTTAGTAATTCGCCTTAAAAAAAACTCTTAAAACCTAAAAATAAAACTATTCTCAAAATTAAGTTTAAAAAATTAGCCCACACCGATTTCCGACCAATACAAACTTCAAAATTCAATTAAAAAATATCTAAACTCAACCCTAAAAATATCAAACCTAAACATAAAATTAAGCCTGAAAAAAACACCATCAATATGTCCAAATCCAACAAGAAAATAGCCCTTTTATCACAACGACTTTATTTTATACATAAGTATACTATCAATTAAAACCGAAGAAATTAAGAAATTTTCCAATTTTACGAGACACAGGCACAAGGATTAAAATACAAAGAAAAAAAAACATAACTTTTCCGTGCTTAAAAATAATTCTCTAGACTAGACTAGACAATATTGCCTTGATTGTTGGGATTGAGCCTAAAATGTGACAATGCAGAGGTTCCATCCAAGCCTTTAGCACTATAGTATAAATTAAAGTCAGGAACTGTTGTTTCTCTGTATTTTGGAGGATTTTCTTTTGATAACAATTCCTTGATGGGTCCATAGATTTGGGAAGTTTGATAATTTCCTGTCCCAAAAAAGCTCGCTATTGAGACCCTTGGACCTCCGTGCCTTAACACCACTCTATGTTCTGCACTCTTGAACTTGTCATTTGATATCAACTGCCATTCATACAAACAAAAAATATAAATATATCGTTGAGATGAGATGAGAGTGTGGTTAAAGTTTTAATTAAAAACGAGAGAGGTTGTTAAGGATCTTATATCGAAAAAACAAACAAACCTAATAATGTTAAGAGTCACTGATGTCATTACTAATTGGTATTGAGATAGGAAGCTTTTGATTATTAAAAAAGTTGATCACGAGTTTATTAGAGAGAAAGCAACATCTGAGAGGGGTACTGGTAGACAATAATCCTATAAATCATGTTAGATCATTTTATCTTTCAAATGTGGAATTCTTTAACATATCTCTCAAGACGATGATGAATCTTTTTGGCTCATCATTCTTAGGGTAAATCTCATTTTTTAATCAAACGTTTGTTTAAGATTTTAGTCACTATAATTATAAAAAAGAACAATTAAAGTAGAATGAAAGGAAAGATGAATGGGGGAAAGAAAAACTTGCTTGCATAAGATCACCAATGTTGATGATAAGAGCACCAGGAAGAGGGGTAATATCGACCAATTTGTTATGATGAATAATTTGAAGGCCTCCAATCTGGTCTTGAAGAAGCACTGTAACAAAATCATTGTCGGCGTGTTTGGTTGTGCCCATAGTCAGTTCTGGCTGTGGACAAGAAGGATAATAATGTCCCAAAATAGCCAAACTTTCATCACATTTCATTTCCAATAAGTGGTTTGTATTCAATTCAAGAGCCTCAGAAAGCAATCCAAACAATACTTTCCCTAATTTCTTCATTTCTTTTGAGTACTCTATTAAGATATCTCTGCATTAAAACCACCAACTAATTAAAAGGTTTAGTTATAACTTAGATTAATACAATTGAATTCCCGTTAGCATTTTATGCGGTAGGGAATCCTGTGATGAGTATTCTTTTTCCAGATTGTATACTAAAAGTAAGGCAATGTTTAAAAATTGACCGAAATTATCTAAAATGGTATATTTCTGCATGCTATCAAAACTTTTTAAAAATTACCCAGTAAATTATTAAAATCTTTATTTTCATTGTAATTTTTAATGATTTTTTTACCAATAATTTATTGAAATATTTTGTTATTTTTCAATGAATTTACGTTTTTTTAGTTCAATAAATTATTTAATTAATTCAATAATTTATTAAACTTCTATTTAGATAACTTTAAAAAATTCTGACATTTCATTAATTAATGTATAAAAGTATGTTATTTCAATATTTTCTCTTTAATTAAATATCTTTTTTTATACTATACATATGTTAATTAACAAGACTATAAAACTTTGGCTATTATTCCAATTTTGTGGTTCGGCTTACTATTTTCTTAGATGAGAATTTACAGTCAATTACATTTTTTTTTCCTATCTTGAATAGTAAAAATTTGATTTATTTTAAAAAAACAACACTTTTTTCTTAAATTAAATTAATAAGTTCATTGTTTTATATTATTTTTCTTTTGTATGTGGTAGAATGATGAATAATACATTATATATCTAGATTAAAGGAGTAGGTTGCATCCTTATTTATTTATAATTATAGCCCAAAAAATATAATAATCAAAATCAGAAAATTACTTACCTGCAAACTTGTGGCAAATCTTGTGGATTAGGAGGATTAGGAGCCATCAAACAGAAGAATGAATCCCTCCAATTTGTGGCTGGTGCGTTATACAAATCAAAATTACTGTGATAAACAAAAGCCTTTTTTCCATCACGTGAATAGTTTTGTTTCTTCACTTCATTATCTTGTTCATGAAATCTTCTCACCCCATTTTTCATCTCCTCCATAACACTCAACGATATCCCATGATTAACCACTTGGAAAAAACCCCATTTCTCCGAAGCTTCTCGGACTTTTCCGACGACATCGTTGCGCTTCATCGAATCTCCATCAATATTTTCAAGGTCGATCACCGGGATAGTATCGATCTGAGTTTCGCAAGAAATTTCTGAATGATCATTCTCCTGAGGCCGGAAAAATATGCGAGGGATCTCGGCGATGCCGGCATCGACTATGCCTTTAACACCGGATTTGGTGTCATCAAAAGCTTTGAGTTCTGCAGCTCTATCGTAGTTGTCATCGGCTTTGGATGCGGGTGTGAGTTTAACCATTTTTAGTTTCTTTGTGAGGAAGTTCTATTTTAGAATTCTTACATTGATAATCAAAATGGGTTAATAAATTTAAAGGCTAACTTTTCCAATTTGGAAAGAGTGTTTTCCATTAAAATAGAGTTATTGTGATTATCATGGAATAATTTTTTAATCTGCATACCTTTTTTTATTTTATTTTTAATTATTGTGGTTCCTTTCATACATAGATCCGTATCCTATGCCTAATTCTCTTTAAATTATGCATGGTAGGTAGTCAACTTTTGAGTACTTTTTATATATGCCACATTTTTATAGATTTATCCATTTCTAAATATTCTATTAATTTAATGATATATCGCTAATTTAAATTTACAACAATAATTTATCAATAATGTAAATTTACAATAATAATATCAAATTTACATTAACAATGTATAAATTCTATTATTAAATTGGAATATTTACTCATTAAATCAAATCGGAGCACGTATTTACAAAAATATTAGTGTTTCAATTTTAATTACGACAGTATCCATTATAGGCCACTTTTAGTGGTTTTTCAATTTTTCATTCCTAGTTTACCCTTTCTTTTCTCTCTCTTTATTTACCTTATTAATAAATGAATTAAATTTTGATTAATTTTTTTATATTGATTTATCTGTTTTCTTTTAATTTTTGATTTCGTTTCAATTAATGTATCCGAATTATTAATAATATTTACTAATTAATTATACGGATTTTTTTGTTTTAACCGTTTATGATTTGGTAAGTTTTTTTCAAATTTCGAATTCTTCCACGTAAAATCTTCCATATTTGTTGCTGTCGTATCTTTTCATTTAAAATCAAGGAATATTTTGTTTATTCAGCTCGTTCTTTTGCGTGATTTCAGTATTAGGGTTTTGTCATTTCGTTTCATATCAACTGCCTTATTCAATAGCTTGTTTGCATCATTTGTATTTACCCATTTCGTTATCTAACAGCTCTGTTTTTCATTCTCTGTCTTTTTCATTCTCTGGTTTGGTTTTGTTCTTTTTTTTTTTGAGTTTTCATTCCAATATCGGTATGTACATTACCACTAGGGTTTTACATGGTGGTAGTTTTGTTCATCCTCCTAATGTTCGACGTCCGGCAGGTCGTCCAGGAAGACAAATAGGAGACTTCATTCGTAAGCAACACACAGAAATGAACGCGCTAAAATCTCCCACCGCCTGCTGATATATATTATTAGAAACTTCGAATCTCGACAATCTCCACATTGATACGATATTTTCTACTTTAAGTCTGTCGTCTCAAACACAGAGAGATAGAGGGTGTTTGATTTTGCGGACATGGGAAAGAAGATGGATGCTTTGTTTGGAAGAAATTTCAGATCTTCAAAGTTTGAATCACTCGTAAATCTTGCTTTCTCTCGCCTTTCTATTTTAAGGAACCACCGCCATGTGAAAATCTCTCAATCTCGTTCTGATGTTCTTCAACTCCTTCAACTTGGTCATCATCAAATAATTTGATTTTGTTTGTTTATTCTTTGAAACTTTTTACATTAGTAATCATTTATGTTTATTAAATATTATATTTGTCCAACATTTTTTATTATTAATGCTATTCGTTTATTTATGTTTTATTTTGTCAAACAATTTTATATTATTCAACTTTATCAAAAAAAATTTCTAGTAGTTAGTTGTATAAAATCAAATTATTCTCTTTTATAATTTCGTTCAATATTTAGAGTCATCTTAATTTTTACCATATTTTGCATTCAGAAATTGGTTTGATTTACGTTTGTTACATAAAATGGAACCCAAAATTAAGAAATGTTCATAATTATAATCTAATGTTCTTATTTTTTTTTTATAAAATCAAAATTTAAAACAGAACAATTTGATCATTGCCAGAACTTGCCAAAATATATTATCCTTTCCTAAGCTATAAATTTCAAAATTGAACTAAAACAAAATATAGCATTATACAATACTGAAAGTGTAAGATCTTTGATTGATCTTGTAGTCATGACCTGTTTTATCATTATACTTTTAGTATCTGCATTAATTTGACCAATTTTGCAATTGTTGTTATTTGAATTCGGATTATGAATTTATAAATATTGGTTTTTTTTAAATATTTAATATTGTCAAATATGTTTATGTTTAATTCGGATCACTTTGATATTATTTATGTTTAAAACATTTGTTATTTATTAAACATTTGATATTATTTATAATTATTAACCAGTTTTTCACTTTGTAACTTATATATCAATTATTATACTTATAATTGTATTTTTATCAAATTCTTTTTTCCTCTCGATTTTTGTATTTAAACAGCTTGTTTATTATTCAACCTGTTTTTATAATTTTATATTTTTTAAATTGTTTTTACTTGATAACACTTAGTTTAATCAATGTATACTATTCATATAATTAGCATAATTTGGAAACAATCAATTATATCAAAAGACAAAATATAAATTCCCACCAAAAGTAAAGTTTCAAAAGAAAATGACATCAAAATACCTAATCCATGTCAAATTATGAATTTATAATTAGCAAAACATCATTGAAAAAAGTCATATAGAATCATCATTTCCTTCCGAGTGAATAGTTGAATGTTGGTGTTGATCTTTTCAGTTCTTGAGTCAATGTAATCGGCTTTTCCTTCGAACCAAATTCCTCTATGTAAGGATATTTGGTTGATCTTGATTTAATTCTGGGTCTTAGTGATTTTGCTCTGTGTGATGGCCTGTGTTTGCCAAAATTGGTTAGTATTGTATAAAATTAAACAGATCATAACATTTAATATTATACAAAATTCCTTTATACTGAAGGTTTCAATCTTTCCGTCAAAATTGAAACTAAGAACATTCGGGTTTGAATTACATACAATCCTTCCTATCAGATGCTGCATCAATTTCGGTGGGACATTGATAATACCCAACTCAAATATTTAATTTATTAAAACACTTTTCAATTTCAGAACAATTTTTCTAGAACATTTAACATAATTAAATCAAAGCATACACTTTGCATATTCTTAAATACTTGTGTGTTCATATCCATTATTAGAACAAATCCAGGATGCAATTAGAACAAAATATTGCAGTTTGTTAAATGTTTTTTTAAGTAATTATATTTAATTTAAATCAATAATTACCTTATTGTTTGTTTTACGGGGTTGCAATGTTCACCTTCTTCATCATCATAGTTTCTTCTTTCCCTTCTTTGCCCCCTCTGTTTTTCCCTGTTTTTTTTGCAGATTCAACATTTTCTTTTTGCACTTATTCTGTATCTTCGTCTTTTTCCAGATCTACATCTTCTTCAAAGCTACTATCCTCGATTTCATCTTCATGTTCACTATCAAAATCTTCTCTTGTATAACCTTTTTTCTTCTTCCCGATTTTCAATCGGATCCGGTTCCCGCTTAATTTTATACAATGTTTTAGGAAAAATTTGAATGTTTCGGTTTTAAAAATATTTTGGATGTGTTACATACCTTTGCATATCGACAAGACACTTCACTTCACTTGGAAGTTTCTTTTCTTCGTTTTCTTTTATCTTCTTTACTTTTCTCAACACTACCACTTTCTACCATTTTTGAAGCTTCAATCGGTTGTTTCCTATCCTCCATTATCTCCTTCTTCATCTTCATTTTTTTCCTTTCGCCTACCATTTTTCCTAGGGTTTTGTTCATATCCCAAACCGATTTTGTTTTTTGATTTTGTTATTTGGTTTTGAAATCCCCACGATCTCAAAAATGCACACAATATCCGGCTTTTCTTTTTTTAAAATCCCTTAATTTACGGGCGATTTCGCGCCCCGCCGCTTTTCAATTTTCCTTTCGTTTTTTCTTTCACAAGTGCGGGGCATTTCGGCCATCAGGTTCATCCCAGCCCGGCGCGGCGCGCCTATCTTTGTAATTAATTTTCAAATCCCATTCTTTTAATAATAAACATGTATTGATTGAATATTAGTGTTATTAGCCCTATTAAATTTATATCAGTAATGTAAATTTATAACAATAATATATTCATTATTGTTGGGTAATTTTGATATTTTTCAATCTTTGTGGGTTTTTTTTTAAAACTGAGTCTCAATATTGACTATGTGGGAAATTTCGGTCATGTCGTTGACATTTGACACCCTGCATACACCACACCTAATACTCAGGGTCATTCCTACAAAAATAAGAGCTCAATACGATATATAAATTTGGGCCCGATCATATAATCTCTAATATGAAAAACCATAAAAATATATACATAAAAAATTATTTTTATTAAAACACAATATCAATAATATAATACAATAAAAAATAGCATAAAATTATCAAAGTAGTGTAAAAAAAATATAAAAATTGAACTTTAAACTTATGTTTGGATTGAACTCAACTCATAATGGTGGAGAACAATATAAAGATATTGTGGGGAGAAAGTCAGCTAACGCGACTTAGAGTAAATTTTTATTTATGTTTTATTAATACTAAATTTTTAATTCAATATTTGGGGCCCCCAAAACTCGGGGGTCTGTTCGGTCGCACCAATTATACCATGCCAATGACGGCCATGCTAATATTGTCTTTTACCCTCCAATAATCACATCTTATACTACTTTTCAAAGGGTTTATTTTATAAATTGTATTTACCTTTAAAAAAAAAGTCGTATCGTGATTTTGTTTTTTCTTTCCTTTCTTCCCTCTCTGTAATCAATAAGCATTTCTCCCTTTTAATTTCCCTTATTCCTAATAACCACACTTCTATTTTATTTGTGCGAAGATATACTTTATAAAAAGATCAAAACAAATTATGATAAGAATCAATTGTCCTTTTAACAAGAACATGAGCTTTAGAGTTGAGCTCTCTCCTAGTATAAGAAAAAACAATAAATTCAAAATTAGAACTGAAATGGATGAAATCATCAAAATACAAAAGAAATCAGAGTGGCAACTAACATCACGCTTTAAGAGATCACAATTAACCTCCTCAAATATGCCAAAACATCTATTTAATTGTGATTTGAAATTTCTCAAAATTTTAAACATGTTTCACTCAACTCATTGAAGTTAAAAACTCATGATCTTTCATATTCTATAATCGAACGAACTATTGTTTTAGTAAACCAACAATTTATTAGTAAATGATTTCAAACCCACAATTCAAACAAAACCGCTAACACGTGAATAAAAAGTAAGGTGATTTGGATAGGTTTATTTTTTAGTGGTGTGTATGTAGTAGTTTAATTATATTTTTAAATTAATAAGGAGTCGTGGTTTGTTTTATTTATTTTTTAATAATATTTAATTAAGAGAGGGGGGACTCAAACTTTTAACCTTATATTGATATTTCCACCACAAGGAAGATATATATTACCCCTCATATTCATTCTTAACTATTAGATAAATAAATAAAATATCAACAGAGATTTTACTCCATTACACTTTGCTTTTTAAAGAGTTATATAAAATTACAACACTATTTTTTCAACCATCACTGTCCTTTACCGACTTAAATTTAAAATATAAAAATAATCCAAAAGGTAAGTGTCATATGAAGGAAAAAAAACAAATAAGAAGTTAAAGTTGGTTTCTCCAAAGAGGATCGGTAAAAATATATTGATGAAAGTATTGTCTCCTGACCGACAGCAATTTCTACTGATTTTTTTTTACGTATTTCATTCCTATTAGATAAGTTGATGTATTTATTAGAAAAATCAGATATTTATAATTCATTATTATAATTTATCGAATAGAAATGAGACACAAAAATTAAGTATCATTAAAAACAAAACACACCACGATACAAACAAAAACATAATCAAACAACCCGACATCGGTTTCACATCAATACCCACCCGGGATCCTCACTGATAACATTTGAATCTCAGTCTCTCAAATGTTAGTTACGTGGTGGTCGGGATCGAGCCTGAAATGTGGCAAAGTAGAATTTCCATCCATACCTTTAGCTGCAGAGTAGAGAAAAAAGTCCTTAATCGTTGTTTCTGTGTACAATGGAGGATTTTCTTTCGATAGCAATTTCTTGATGGGTCCATAGACTTGTGAAGTTGGGAAAACCCCTATGCCAAAAAAACTTGCAATTGAGACTCTTGGACCTTCTAGGTTTGCCAACACCCTATGTTTGACGCTCTTTAACTTATCATTTGATATCAGCTGCATTAATATTCATTCATTCAAAACAATATTAAAGATCTTGATAATTTTAAGAACAAGACAAAAAATAGAAAACTAATTAATTAACCTGCATAAGATCTCCAATGTTAACAATAAGAGCCTGAGGAAGAGGGGGGACATCAACCCAGTTATTCTGATGAAGAACTTGAAGGCCTCCGATCATATCATCTTGAAGAACCACGGTAATAAAGTCTCGATCGGCATGTTCGGTTATGCCGAGAGTAAGTTGTGGTTGTGGACATGGTGGGTAATAATGTCCTAACACAGCTAAGCTCTCATTGCATTTCATCTCCTCCAAATGATTTGTATTCAATCCAAGAGCTTCTGAAAGGAGCCCAAATAATACTCTCCCTAATTTCTTCATTTCCTCTGTGTACTCCATTAGTATATCTCTACCAACAAAATTAATTATATTAACAAATTACCTTTTTCAAATAAAAAGAAATTTCTCTATAATTTTTACCTGCAAACTTGAGGAAGGTCTTGAGGATTAGGAAGAGTAGGAGCCATCATACAAAAAAAAGTATCCCTCCAATTGGCAGATGGTGCATTATAAAGATCATAATTACTGTTGTAAACAATAGCTTTTGTTCCATCACGTGTGTAATATTTCTTTTTCACTTCATTTTCTTGTTCAAAAAATCCACCCACCCCATTTTTCATCTCTTCCATAACCCTCTCCGGAATCCCATGGTTGATCAATTGGAAGAAACCCCATTTCTCCGAAGCTTCTCGAACTTTCTCCACGGCACCTTTACGCTTCGACGAGTCTCCATCGACGTCTTCAAGGTCGATCACCGGAATTCTCAATTGGGTTTCACAAACTGAAGTCTCGTCGGAGTTCGTTGGCCGGTAAAATATACGTGGGATTTGGGTTACACCGGAGTCGACTAAGCCTTTAACGCCGGATTTGGTTTCATCAAAAAGTTTAATTTGGGTGGCTCTGTCGTAGTCATCTTGATTTTGATCTGTGTCCACTCCTTTGAGAGCCATACTACAATAAAAAGTTTAATTTGAGAGTATATTGGACATATGAAATTTATAATTCTAGGCATTTCAAAAACACCAATATATAAAAGAAAATCAATCGATACTATAAGAGTTGATTGATCAAATTAAAACATTAGTGGTAAATATTCTATAATTCAAAGAGAGTTTTACAATTTACCTTTAATATATTATTAGTTTAATTTCATATTTTAAAAAATAAATAAATTACAGTTTACAAAATGTTAATATAAATTTGCGTTAATTGATACTATTTCTACCACCATATACCATATAAAATAAAATAAAAATAAGTGTACAAGATGTTAATATTAATTACAGTTTACAAGATCTTGATCTGTGCCTTGGAAAACCATCGTAATTGTTTTCTCTCTGGTGAAGTGATTTTCCAATTTGGTATTATGTTTTACATAATTTGCTAACGTGTGTAATTTCGTGAAATCGGATATGGCATTTGGCATATAAGGGGCTAATGTGGCATTTCATAAACTATTTGGAATTTTGTTATTAAATTGACTGTTTTTGGTAAAAGAGTGACAATTGTTCTTTGGGTTGAAGCGTTTTTATGCGACGATCTTTGTTTTTTTTATCATATGTGGGAATTTGCACATGCTCTTGGTTTAGTAAGGGTCCGTTTGATATAGTTTTTCTTAAAAATATTTTGAGTTAAACAATATAAAAGAAATACTACTCAAGTGTTTCATCTAAAAACACTTGAGTATACTAAAATGTGTTTTTGTAGAAAATACTTGATTTGTGATTCTTCCAAAAAAATTTATAAACAACTATTTCACTTAAAATACTTCACTCAAGTAATTTTAGATGAAACACTTGATTGATATTTCTTTTAAAATGTTCAATTCAAAACATTTTTATGGGAAGTTATATCAAACGGACCCTAATACTTGTGACAATGTTGTAAGACGTGGAGGATAATCCTGTTGGGCACATTGCAGATATTAGTAAAAATCTTAGATTGTTGTTCCCTTCATCCTTCTAAAGTAGGATTCTCAACATGGAGAATCGATCGTCTATTGAAAAAACTTGAGTTGTTTGAAATTATTTATACAAACAAATAACACGACCTTATCAATTTTGGTATCGATTTCGCACTTGCATCGATATCAACATCAACATCAGCTTGAGTATTGATAATATTAGTATTGAATCTGCATTGGCATGGCAGTATTAAAGTATTAGTATTGGATCTGCATCGATGTTATTGTTATGATCTTTTGAGGGGCATGTTGAGAATCTCACATCGGAAAGATGTAGGGAACTCATAACATTTATAAACTCTAAGGGCCACTCCTCTCATTACCAATTGGTTTTGAGATGGATGCACACATTATTAATATGGTATCAGAGCCCAACAAGCCCAAACGGACATTCGATCCAAAAATAGGATTCGACCCAAGAATGGTGAGCCCAAAAGAGGCACCATCTTGAGGCATGTTGAGAATCCCACATCGGAAAGATATAGGGAACTCATAACATTTATAAATTCTAAGGGTCACTCCTACTCCTCTCATTACCAATTGGTTTTGAGATGGATGCCATATTACTTAATATGATCAACCGCTCAATTATAGTATCTACAGTGATTAGTTTTATTGACCCAATTTAATACTTAGACTCTAGGCTGTACGTTTTTTATACTTAAAAACTTTTTAAGAGAAACTCTAACACTGTATATCAAAATTATTCAATATAATAATTCATATCGTTAATATTTTATGACATGAATAACAAAGTTACTCTTACATAAACATAAACATGAAGAAACTGATATGACTAGTACATTTATAAAATATCCAAGCTCCTTGTGATGTGGCTATTTGCAGTAATTTTCACTCTGCATAAAGACATCTCACTCAGATCAGTCTAACCCATTAAAATATTTCATTATTAGTGAGCATTGCCTTCATTGTTGAGAATGAGCCTGAAATGTGACAATGTAGAAGTTCCATCTAAGCCTTTGGCATTGAAGCATAAATTAAAGTCAGGAACTGTTGTTTCTCTGTATTTTGGAGGATTTTCTTTTGATAACAATTCCTTGATGGGTCCATACACATGGGAGCTACGATATACGCCTGTGCCGAAAAAACTCGCTATTGAGATTCTTGGACCTTCGTCATTTAACACCACTCTATGTTCCGCGCTCTTGAATTTATCGTTTGATATCAACTGCAAATTCAAATCATATATATATTAACTCTATTCTATTAGATTTTGGAGAAATTGTATCAACCACCTTAAACTATAGGGATTTTAACCGTAGGAATTGTAATAGTTATACTCATAAATTTTTAATATGAGCAATTGACCCCTAGATTTTGTGAAGTGTTAAAATTGGACCTAAAAAAAATAATATGACAAATTATCCCCTCCAAACCAAAATTTACTCATTATTTTTTGGTAAAATAAACTTTTCGTCCCTATAATTTATGTTTCGTGCCTATTTGGTCCTCACAATTTAAAAACAAATATATTTAATCCTTAAGGTGACAAATGACTTTTTAATTTTAGATATTACATCAAATTGAGAGAAGAGAGACTCAAACATTCCACCTCATGAGAAATAAGTAAATACCTAACTGTAGAAACAGTCCGGTTTTAGAGACGAAACTTCATTAGAAATATTGAATTCCGGTTTTTAAACAAAGCCACAAATGGGCTGACATAGTGAGAATGATACGATTTTTTTTTTAATTCAGTATGAATCCTCTTTCTCCTTACCATGTCTCTCTCTCCTCCCCTTATTTTGAAAACTCAAACGCCTCTTTCCCCTTTTGGTCTCTATCAAACCAGCCATCCTGGTCTACTCCCCTTTTTTCTCGTGATTAAATTTGTTAAACTACAACAGCTTAAGTTTGGGTTTATTGATGCTTTAACACGACTCAAATAAAAAAAAATCGACTCCAACCCTCCACTTTTAACACTAAATTTTTTAGGGAGGGTCCATTGCTCAAATTAAAATTTTCGAGAGTTTAATTGGGTTTGTGCAATTTTTTTGATTTTTCTCGCTTGTAATTAATATGGTACTTTGTTTGTTCTCCAATAGTTACTAAATGATATTCAATTTAGAAACGACAAAAATAGAAGTATAAGAAAAGTTGCCTGCATAAGATCGCCAATGTTGATGACAAGAGCCCCAGAAATAGGGAGAATATTAACCCACTTCTTGTGATGAAGAATTTGAAGGCCTCCCATTTGATCTTGAAGAAGCACCGTAACAAAATCATTGTCGGCGTGTTTGGTTGTGCCAATAGTCAATTCTGGCTGTGGACAAGCAGGATAATAGTGCCCCAAAATAGCCAAACTCTCATCACATTTCATATCCAGCAACTGGTTTGTATTCAATCCAAGAGCTTCAGAAAGCAATCCAAACAATACTTTCCCTAATTTATTCATTTCTTTTGAGTACTCTAATAAGATTTCTCTGCAACACTCATTAGAGAAATTATGATTAAAAAAAGGGATAATCTTAAATAACTTTTTATTCACCAACGTAATTTAATAACAAGTGACTTATAAATAATATGAGTCAGCACTTTTAATTACTTCCACACAGTTTAGGCAGAGTACCTATTCTTAATTATCAGTAACTTCTATCTCAAAGCCTATCAGTAATGAGACGAGTTTCCTTACCATTTATATAACTTGTTAGGATCTTTCATTTTTTCGATGTTAGATCTTTAAAATGTCTCCTCAAGATGGTATCTGTTTTAGGCTCACCATTAATCTTGGGTTGGATTCTATTTTTAAACCGGATACTCGTTTGAGTTTGTTGGGCTTTGATACAATACCATATTAATAAGTATGGTTTCTATCTCAAAACCAATAAGGTAATGAGAAGAGTAGCTCTTAACATTTATATATGTTGTCAGGTTCATTCATCTTTTCTTTTAACCCCTTGATTCCGATAGAAACTTGAGGATCATTGAATAATAGATTGATTTTCTAATACTGAAAACAAAATCACTATATTACCTCAAAATTTGAGGTATAGCCTGTGGGTCGGGAGGAACAGGAGCCATCAAACAGAAAAAAGAATCTCTCCAATTCGTAACAGATGCAATGTAAAGATCAAAATTACTGTTGTGAACAAAGGGTTTTGTTAAATCCCTAGTATAGTACTGCTTTTTCACTTCATTATCTTGTTCAAAAAACCCACGAACCCCATTTTTCATTTCTTCAAGAAGCCTCGCCGGAATCCCATGGTTAACCAATTGGAAGAATCCCGATTCCTCTGAAGCTTCTCGGACTTTTTCGACGACATCTTTGCGCTTCGACGAGTCTCCATCGATGTCTTCAAGGTCGATCACGGGAATGCTGAGTTGGGTTTCGTCGGAAACTGAGGCCTCGTCGGGGTTTGGTGGCTGGAAAAAGATACGTGGGATCTCGGTAATGCCGGCGTCGACTAAGCCTTTAACGCCGGATTTGGTTTCATCAAAAAGTTGAAGATCGGTGAGTCTGTGGTAGTGATGTTGATCGTTGTTGGATAAGAGTGTGAGATGAACTCTGTCCACTCCTTCGAGAGCCATCGCCATTGCAATTATTTTGTGAACTTTATCTCTAAATTATACAAGAGGGTTGGGTGGATGAGACTTTTTTTATTTTTTTAAGGGGTAGTTTTGTATTATAATTTATTTATTTTTTTAAATTGAGAAATATTATTTAAAATAAATATTTTCAAAATTCTATAAGAATTTGAGGAAAAATAAAAGTTTCTAGTTTCTCGTCTTCGGTTTTTTAAAACATTTATGAAAACTTAATTTTTCTCTTTTATTACTAACTAAAAATTTTGATGGCATAATAAACTTAAATATTTATTTTAAGAAAATAAGAATAGAAAAATAGGTGAGCCATGGTTAAGTTTTCGTGTGTCTCACATATGACATGAGACATGATTTAGTTTCTTTTTATCTTTATATATATATATATATAGACCTTATTTTTTTAATTATTTTATATTATAATTTTTATATAAAAAAAATATTGATTTTTATTTTTATATGCGTTTGACAAAACAAATACCTTATTTTTTGTATGCAGTTAGCGCTTGAGTTTTATGCAACTTAATTGTCTCAATGCATTTTATCCCTTCTAAACACAACAAAAACCATTTGTATCAATATATACTATATTAAATATCAACTGAAATTATAAATATAAAAATAAGTACAAAAATTATATTGAATACTTTTTTTTTTTTTGAAAAGCAAAAAGCTTCCATTTTATTTGTGTTGAGGGCGAACAAAATCTCACATCGGTTAGAGAAGAGGATGATCATGGGAATATAAGGGGAATGACACATCTCCATTTGTATGAGACCTTTTGGGTGAAACCAAAACTAAAGTCATGCAGTCTTTGGCCCAAAGTGAACAATATCATACCAATGTGGAGTTGTGGAGGCCCGTTGTCCCTCAACTAGTGGTATCAGAGCCATGCCCCGACCCTAACAATGTGGGTGGAATCCTTGGGTGCCCAAAAAAGTGAGGAGCCTCAAAGACCCGATCCGTAGTGGGCTCTATCGGACAGGCGGTGCGCTCCGTAGAAAAAGGGTTGGCCTGGATAAAGTGGACAAATGGAGGGGAGGCTCGGTGGATTTGTTCGAGGGGAAGATTGTTAGAGTGCGAACAAATTCTCACATCGGTTAGAGAAATGGATGGTCATGGGAATGTAGAAGGAAGGACACATCTCCATTGGTATGAGACTTTTTGGGTGAAACCAAAAGTAAAGTCATGCGGGTCTTGGCCCAAAGTGAACAATATCATATCAATGTGGAGTTGTGGAGGCCCGATGTCCCCTAACTATTTGTTCGAGGTAGGGGTGAAAGTTGGTTTGGTTTGGTTTAGTTCGGTTTTAAACCAAACCTAAAAAACCGATTGGTTTGGTTATATATTTTTTAGAACCGAACCAAACCAAACATAAAGTAAAACCAAACCAAACCAATTAGATCGGTTTTGTTTCTCACACATTTTTGTTTTTATGAAGAGAGTTTAGCTATAAAAAAATCAACATTTTCTTGGAAATCCATACAATTAAATAATTCCAAAGCATAAATTTAAATTTTAAAGTTAATCTAAAGTTCTAAACATCGAAAGTATGAAGTTTAAATGTAAAATTCTCTAATGTCTATTCACTCCCATAAAAGACTTTGCTTAATTGGTTTGGATCGGTTAAAAACCGGCTAGAGTATTTCCAACCGAACCAAACCAACCTATATTTTTGGTTTGGTTTGGTTGCATATCAAGAGAGAAACCGAACCAAACTGGTTCGATTTGGTTTGGCGGTTCGTCGGTTTTTATTTCACCCCTAGTTCGAGGGGAGGATTGTTGAGGGCGAACAAAATCTCACATCGGTTAGAAAAGTAGATAATCATAGGAATATAATGGGAATGACACATCTTCATTGGTATGAGGTCTTTTGGGTGAAACCAAAAGTAAAGTCATGCGGGTCTTGGTTCAAAGTAGACAATATCATACCAATGTGGAGTTGTAGAGGCCGTTGTCCTTTAACAATTTGTAGACAAGTCATAATGGCCTACAAGTAGACAAATCAGCGCTAAGATAATTTTATTTTTTTGGACATTTATAATAGATTAATTTGAGGACCAATTGAAACCTTCTACTCCATAGGGAGCATGTGTCTAATCACTTAGCTACGTTATTGTTGAGAGCTGAAATATTCTTTAACTTCTCTTAGGTGGTTTTGGTGTGAGTCTTTTTTTCTCTCTCTTCAAATCCTCTCTTTTTAAATTATATATAAAATACATCATTCTTTTATTTTGTGATATTGTTTATATTATTACTATTTAAAAAAAATGTTTTATCAAATTCCGGGAAAAGAAGGAAGGCCAAAACCTACAATCATATAATATGACCTTTTTTATTTTAATTAATTGTTGGGATTATATGTGAGTAACAAAACCAAACTTCATAGGTTATTGATTTAAATCCAGTAAATTATTGAATTAAAAGAAATAAATTATTGGAATTAAGTCAATGGTAGATTATAAGTAATTTTGTTATAAATATTAAATAGTAAAACAATAAAAAAAATAGATATAATTGTAAATCACACATGTGGTACGATTTTAAACACTCATATTCTCATATGGTTTTTGAAATTGCAAATGACACTCCTCTATGAATTAGTTTTAATTAATTTGAGATAGTATGGTTGAGTTTTTAACTATTACATTAAAAATAAATGAAAAAAAATTAACAAAAGGATACGGATGGTAAATTTTACACCTTGTTAATAATGATTTACTCTATAAATTATACTCATTTGTTAAATATTTTTTTAAATGAAAATTAAGGTAGAAAAATGTCATAGGAAGAAAATAAACTAAACCAGAAACATTTTAAACATTTATTATACGAAGAAAGAGATGAGAGAGAATCCAATTTTCTGATGAGTCATGACACATACTCAAATCATTCAAATAAAACAGATTACATGAAATTTATTAATCTTCTTTACAAATTGAAAACAAGTTGTTGAAAAGCTGTGGGTTTTGTTTGCTGTAGAGAATTTCAAAGCTTGAAATGTTGCAAAGTAGAAGTGCCAAGGCCATCAGCACGAAACTGAAGATTCAAGTCTCTGATTGTGGTTTGCCTGTAAATAGGAGGGTTGTCTTCTGATAACAATTCCTTGATTGGTCCATACAGTTTTAATGTTGGAAAAGAAAGTGTGGAGAAAATGCCAGCCACTGATATTCTTGGTCCCTCTTCATTTGCCACAACTCTATGCTCTACGCTTTTGAATTTATCATTTGTTATTAGCTGCAATATGCCACCCCACAAAAACAATTACTACTCAATATATATATATATATATATATACGATGCGATGCGAAAAAAAGAAATTTGATAAAAAAAAAAAAAAACTTGCCTGCATGAGATTTCCAATATTGACAACTAAAGCACCTGAAAGTGGAGGAACATCAATCCATTTGTTGTGATGATGGATCTGAAGGCCACCAATATGGTCTTGCAATAACACTGTTATAAAATCATTATCTGTGTGCTTAGAAGTTCCCATTGTCAAATTTGGCTGTGGACAAGCTGGATAATAATGGCAAACCAATGCAAGCCCCTCATTGCATTCTATATTCTTCAAGTAATTTCTTTTCAATCCAAGTGCTTCTGAAAGCAATTCAAATAACTTGTTTCCCAATTCCATCACTTGTTTTGAAAATTTTATCATTTCATCTCTGCCCACACATACACACATAAATCATTAATATTACTTATGGATATTAATAATAATAATAATAAAATTTACCTCCGCACTAGTTAGTTTTCCTGCTTACTCTTAATGTATATTTCATTCAATATCATTATTATTTTTTATTTATTATGTCGAGACAAGTTTTTTTCATATATTACATTGCTAAATTATCTTTTATTGATTTTTATTTAAAAATTATGTTTGTTTAAGAATACTCATCTCTTGAACAACTTCTTTTCATTTTGATTTGTTTTATCCATTTCTAACTAGTTAGGGGTATTCATTTTGCCCCGTGGGGATCCGCCCTGAAAGTGGAGGGGAATCCCCATTTTCAACGGGGACGGAGATAGGGATGGGGATGAAAAAAATTCCCTGTTCTAGTTTCGGAGACGGGGACAGGGAATGTCATCTCACCCTGCCCTGTGAATACTCCTATAGCTAGTGTTGGGACGGGGATGGGATGACAAATTTCTCGTTCTAGTTTCGAAGACGGGGACTGGGAATATTGTCCCCGCCCCGCCCCGTGAACACTCCTATAACTAGTACTCTTTGTAGACTAGTATTTTGACTAGTAATATAATTAGTTATGTGATAGGGGTTGAAGCAATGAACATCATTATTATTATTTATCTTATTAACTAGGTCGCTTATGTAGATTTAATATAATGAATCAAATTCTATTTTTAACTATCACCTATAAAATATTTCTAAAAAAATAGAAATATTTATTCAATTAAAACTATTCTACTTACTTTTGTTTATTCTAAAACATTTTTATACGTTACTTCAAATCGATATTAACTAGTCACCATGATAGTTGACAACCATCATCATTTAAAAAAAAAACAGAGTAAGAATTTATTATTATTATTATTGTAATAAAAGCGTGTGTTTAAAAAATTTATGGCTCCACTCGCACCTAAAGGTTATAAAAATGGTTTGCAAAAAAAAAAAGTTTATAAAAATGAATAAAAGCTTTTTCTAACTAATGAGGAGACGAAAATTATTTATAAAAAAAATTATATCAATGTGATCTATCTCTAATCAGTTAATTAGTTACATAGATTAAAGAAATGGATGAAAATAAAACAGTCAATATAGAAAATAGTAAATAAGGATTGCAAGCAAAAAAAAAAAAAAAAAACTTTCATCTTTTGGATTAAAAACCAGTAAAATTACCTGCAAATTTCTGGCAAATCTTGAGGATTAGGAGGATTGGGAGCCCATATATAGCCAAACGTATCCCTCCAATTCGTGGAAGAAGACTTATACAGATCGAAATTGGAATTATAAATCAAAGGTTTAGAGAGATCACGTGTATAATATTGTTTCTTAATTTCTGTATCTTGTTCATTAAATCTCCTTACTGTCTCTTTCATCTCTTCCATAACACTTACTGGAATCCCATGATTTATCAATTGAAAGAAACCCCATTTCTCTGAAGCTTCTCTCACTCTTTCCACTATCTCTTTCCTTTTTATTGAATCTTTTTCAACGCCTTCCAGATCTATCACTGGAATACTGAACTGGGTTTCGCCGGAAACTGAGATATTTCTCGAGTCATCGTTTTCCGGTGGGAGGAAAAAGATACGTGGGATCTCGGTTATACCGGTGTCGACTAACCCTTTAACGCCGGATTTAGTATCGTCGAAAATTTTGAGATCTTTGGCTCTGTCGTAGTTTTTTTCATCGGCCTTCGATAAAGGTGTCAGATTCAGCTCGTTGACCTCGACCACCATCTCTCTCTCTCTCTTGAGTGAAAATGTTTTTTCTTTTTTGATGATAAAGAAAACTGATGTTTTTTGACTTTATAGAAGAAGGAGATGGCCTTTTAAAATTGTAAAATTCAATGGCCGGATAAGATATACATTATTCACCCAGTCGCTATAATAAACTTGTAATTGATTTGAATTGTCTATGATGGAGAGAGGGGGAAGAAGAAAAATAATATGGTTCTATCGAAAATTAGAGTCGTGTCATTTGAGATAATTTCTCCTGTTCTTGTGCTACTAAAAAAATTCATATTCCTCTCGTTAATAATATGTCACATGTATTTTTATTAATAATTAAATGAAAAATTTCACTAGATGGTATTTTATGAATTGATATTTTAAAAAATTATAAATGTTTTGAAAATTTTGAAAATTGACATCATGCATGTGCCAATTGAGTTTCAGAGTTGTCTAATGGGAGAAAAAAAATTATTCTATAAATTTTCATAATTTTTTCTATTTTTAAAAAGGGAAATTTTATTGGGTAGTAGAATTTTCTGCAATATTTATAAATATAGCATTTTTAAAAAGTATTTGCAAATATAGCATATTTTTAAAAACCCTTATTTCATGTGAATCAGAGATATCGGTGATAACTTGTAAGATAATCAGTGTGATAACTATTAGGTATCACTGATTCATGCATAAAATATCAGGATATCAGTAAAATCAGTGATTACTTATGTAGAAATCACTGATTACTCGTGAGGAAATCACCGATTACTCATACAAACCTAGTGGTAATTTTGTAATATTTTATGCGCGAATTTGAGTTTTTTACTATTTTTACAAATAACTTTTTTTAATGTTATTTTTATAAATATTAGACCTAATTATACTATTTTTGCAAGAACCCCTTTTAAAAACTTCAATTCATAAAAGATCATTTTTTTGGAAAAATAAATAGACATTCACGATAATGGTATTAGAATAGTATTAAAAATGAGGAGATGATATATTAAAAAAGATTGAGAGGAGGATAAAAACTATTTTTCTCTATAAATTTTAAGTTGTTTTCTTTCCTTACTCTTATTATTTTTTTTCTAAACCCACGCCCTCATAATTATAAGGATTAAACATCACTCCTCATAATTATAAGGAGTGATGTTTAGATATATGATTAAATTTTTCTTTTATTCATTAGCTTAAACTTTTGAGTCTAGTGGTGATATTTAATATAGTATCACAGCAGAAAGTCTTGAGTTTAAACTTTTGTGGTGATTTTTTTTTATAGATGATGTTTCTTCCCCATTTATTAATATTTCACATGTTTGGGTGTTATACAAATATCCAAATCCACATGTGAGAGATGATATTATGATATATAATTAAATTTGTGTTTACTCATTATTAGCTAAACTGGTGTAATGGTGATTTAACATATTTAATAAGTGACGTTTTATTATTATATTTTATGCATTATTGCACAACACCTTAACTTTATAATAAATAATTTGATCTTTTAAACCTTATCACTATTTTACTTAGTCTTTTATTTTTTTTTTAAGTTTTGATTTGATTACTTTTTTTTTTTTTTTAAAACATCAATATGTTAAACAAACATGTGATGAAGAGTTAAGTAATGAATGACATCATTCATTAAATTATTGACTATTTTTTTTTCCACAAAAGGATAATAATAAAATGTCTCACTCTCTTTAAATCTTTTAAATTAGTGACTTCAAACAAGATTTTAAAACATAAATAAATCAAACGAATAGAAAAAAGAATCAAAAGGTGCCGTGTATGACCAATTCTTCAATAAATAATGCTTTCAAATAAGAACGTGTGTATATTTTTTGTTAAAATATTGTAAATAACCACATGGGTTGTCTTTTTATT
The DNA here is from genome assembly GCA_028015215.1 of Gynostemma pentaphyllum. Classification (NCBI taxonomy): domain Eukaryota; kingdom Viridiplantae; phylum Streptophyta; class Magnoliopsida; order Cucurbitales; family Cucurbitaceae; genus Gynostemma; species Gynostemma pentaphyllum. The sequence goes on along the minus strand of CM051350.1, from coordinate 53,571,543 downwards.
CCATGCCTTACTTCATAAGACATTATAGTTTGTCTTTCAGATTCAAATTCTATGGATCAAAGTTTTCCAACGTATCATTGATTCATTATACTATTATTAAAAGAGATGGGGGACCTATTGACTGAAATCATGTTGTGGAGATAATTTTCAATATTGATTCGGTAGTATTGAAAAGGTCTTTATACTAATCTAATCACCAAGGGAGAATTACTAAAAAAGTATGAAAACAAATATAATAATTCTTTTTTATAGGATTAAAAATATGCAATTATTTATATAGTATAATTTTTAAAAGATTTATTAAAATAATATATTATTTTTATTTCGATAAATTATTGAACAGTTGACTTTTATTTTTACTATTTTTTACTTTCATTTTGAACCGAATAATTATTATTTGAATGAGGTTTTTTGGAACTAAAACTATTATTTTATTATAAGTTAATTGTAAATTAAATTTAATGATCTTTTTCCATTCTCAATAATTTCTCATTTTGATTTTAATAAATTTTTTAAAATTAAATATGTTTTTTAACTTAAAAATAATAATGTAATTGGAATACATATCTAAAATTTGTTATTAAACAAAATTTATGTTATACTGCTGATTTAAATAGTCAATGGTCTTGTGGCATTGTTATTAGGGAAATTCCAATATATTGAATTTTTTATAAATAATTAAAAAAAAATGTTTTGAAATATTTTTAAATGGCATTTTTAGACTGAGATAGTAATGTTATTTTTTAAAAAATTCAAAAATTTTACTATTTTTAAAATATTCCAATTTTATCTTCATTATAATATGATATTTTATTTCTATCGTTCATCTCAAATTTTCTTTTCTTCATTAAATGATATTATACAAGAAGTTCTTTTCCATTTTTAATGCCCGTCTTATTTTTCAATGAAGTTTTATGTTTTATCCATAGAAAGTAAAGAGCTTCCACAAATTTGAAAAAATAATTTTTTTTTAATTTTTTTTGGAAATTTCAAAGGTTGTCGGTAGATTCATGTAATTTGAATAATTAATCAATTAATTTTATTTGTAATTTGAATAAAATATTAGAAATTGTGCTAATATTGTGAATCTAATTAATAGAGGTCGTATTCATCATTGATATAGGGAATTCTTTTATTTTGATCAAACTAGTTAAAATTATCTTTTATAGATGATTCTCTTCACATTTTTGTTCCAAAAAATAGGGAAAAAAATCTAATACCCTCATCCCTGTGGTACTAGTAGGTATTCTCTAGACTGATAATAAGTCATGTGGAAATGGTGGTTTATTATTATTATTTTTTTTATATTACATCGGGAAGACTTGAACCTCCAATCTTATAGGAAGGGAGCAGATGCTTAATTATTTGAGCTATGCTCGTGTTAGCATATTATTAATAATAAGAGTATGAGAAAAACCTTTGGTACAATAGAAGTACCAGAATTTATATAACAAATTAACTCTTCACATGTAGTTATGGTTTGATGTCTAGAATGGCAAACTGGATTTCAGTGATATTTTCGTTATTGTCTTTGAAAGAGCTGTTTCAACACTGATGAGTTGGTTTGTGATAATAATCGAGTAGATAACCATCTCCTTCGCAAATAGGATTCCTTCTTTGAGCGCTATTGTTTCCCTAGTTTCCACGTTAGTTTTCAATTTCATAGTTTTTTGTCATCTGTGTTCTTAAATAATAACTCCCAACTCCAAACAAATCAAGGTCTCTCTTTAACGTGAATTTATTTAAATATTGAAAAAAAAATTACGTCATTAAAACTTGTTGTTATTAAGCACACATTCTTGTCAATAAAATCATAATTAATTGAAAAGAGAATCACACTAGGAAATATTTTGACGCGGATCATAAAAGATCGTATGTCGATTGAAGTAACAAGTCAATCCACCAGATAGAAGTTTTGATTTAGAAAATGAGAACGTACGAAGAAATCATCCATGAAACAAAGCTCTCTCACCAAGAACCACATACAACCATCATCCCTTCTCTCACGCTGTATCGATGGGAGAATTTTTTTTTTTTTTTTTTACATGTTTTTTTCTTTCAACTTAATACAACTGTAAAATAATACTCAACAGAAAAATGGCACCTATTAGTTAAAACTAAATAACCAAATTTGACACATAAAAATGATCGAACAAATAATGTCATGTGTTTTTTCTATGATCATCTAATGCTCAAATTAATCTTTAACCGTTTTAAAACTCTACAACCAACTTGTACAAATGAAAAGGTTCAATACAATATAACCTATCTAGGGACAGTTATAACATTTTTTTACATCAATCAAAATATTTTGTTTTGTTTTTTTTTACAAGTGTTGGAAGTGGTGATTGAACCACTCTTTTAAAGGTGAAGTTACATGTCTTAACCAATCAGCTATGCCCTGATCGACAAATATTTGATTTTAACACAACTTTTTTTTTTAAATTAAAAACATATGTTAGAAAACGAACACAAATGAAATTTTTGTATAATAAAAATCCGCCAACATAATATTTATAAGAAAATATTCCAACACATGGGTTCTAAGGCAGACCTCAAACTTTGCTCAACACATATTTATAATCCGACAGGAAGAACTTGTGAGAAAATCCAACTTCCTTGTGACTCAAAGTTTGAAATACTCTAAAGTCGGAACTCTAATGCCTTTTGTACGGAACTGGAGATTCAATTCTGCCATTGTTGATTCTCTGTAAATTGGAGGGTTGTTTTCTGATAACAATTCCTTTATAGGTCCATACAATTTGTTGGTTGAGAAAGATGGTGTGGAGAAAATGCCAGCCACCGATATTCTCGGCCCCTCCTGATTTGCCACAACTCTGTGTTTAATGCTTTTAAATATGCCATTTGTTATTATCTGCATCCAAAAAAAAAAAAACAATCCAAATCTTTGGCATAAGATAGAAAAATGGTAAATCACCGGTAAACTCAAAAGCTTAAGTTATCGGGTTAAAGATAAATTTAATATTTTCTATATTCTCAAAACTAACCTCATGTGTGAGTTCAAATATTTACACGAGACCCAATCACGTGCAACATTAATAAATGAAGAGGAAATGTCATCGGGTTTGAACTAAAGATATCATGCTCAAATACCATGTTAAATCACCAATAACCTTAAAAGCTTGAGCTATTGGGTTAAGATAAATTTCATCTTTCATCTTTTATATATACTTAACAGAAAATAGACCAGATTATGAACTCAAAGTTAATTCCTTCACAAGAAGCTAGGAACTTTTCTAAATCGGGTCATAAAGAATTCGAATTTCAAATCATTGAGGGCCTGTTTGGATTACAGGCTATTTCATGCTTTTCTTTTATAAATAATTTGTAATAATAATTTTTGAAAGGAAAAGCCTACTAGTAGATATTAACATATTTTGAGTTTTTATTCACAAATCCATGATTGTAGAAGAAGAAAATAAATTCTAGGTAATCCGGAAAAAAAAAACTAGAAAACAACTTTTTATAAAATAGAAATCGCAAGTTTAGTCACCTCGTCAATTCAACTTTGGTCTCGAAACCAATGGAAAATCGACGGCTTGGGTATTGGCAATTTGATGAAGAGAAATGAGGCCCTCCTCACAAAGGTCCTAAACAGGTTGAGTTCTTCATCTGGACTCTTTGGCAGAGAGGCTTAAATACTAATGACAGGATGCAAAAGAAACTGTCCAATGTGGCTCTTAGACCCGACAGATTGCATCTCTGTTTTTCGGCTCAAGAAACTCAAAAATCAAGATCATCTCCTTTTTCATGGCCTTCTCAACACGAATGGTTGGACCTCTTTCTTATGATGGTTTAATTGTGCTTGGTCCTCTCTTCCTCTGCTAAGGACAATGTTTAACAATTGCTGGCTGGCATGAACATGAAAAAACAAGCTAATTTGTTGTGGAACAACAGTATCAAAGTCTTACTTTGGGGGTTATGGAATGTCAAAGAACCTTCAACAAAAAAGGTTTGGGTTAAGCTTGAGGTCAAAGAGTTGGCTAAATATCATGGGTCAAGTTAGAGCTCTCTCATTAATCTTTTTCGTAGTTATTGTCCAAGAGTGTTTAATTCTAACTGGGGTGCTTTATTACTACTCCTTCCAGGGATTCTTTTGTTTCTTTTCTGTAAGAAATCGATAAGATCGAAAAAATTGTTTCACGACCTCACACCTTGTAGAATCTAAAAAAAAGGCTCACAACGATGGTAGTTCTTACTAGAGTAAAAGAACTAATATCCCACAACTCTAAAGGCAACAAAACTAAAAAATGGAGAACTAGAGAGATGAGAGAACTCTTGAGAGACTTTGTAACTCTTTTGTTGGATTATCAAATGAAGAAAACAAGCTCTCTATATATAGTGCAAGAGGAGTCCAAACAAGTTACAAGAATATGATTCTCGTAACTCGTTTCCATTAAACCATTTAACTCATCAAGGTTAATGGCATAAGTTTCAGTTCTTTAAAGAAATCTAAACATATTTTCTTAGAATCATTGTTCTAAAAAAATCAAATAATCATGTAGAAATTATTGAACGAGGCTCCTATCCCATAATCATTGGATCTATGATTTATATAGATTCAAGGAAAGCGGTAGAATATATTATAGAGAGACTTACCTGCATAAGATCTCCAATATTGACAACTAAAGCTCCTGAAAGTGGAGGAATATCAATCCATTTGTTTTGATGATGAAACTGAAGGCCACCAATATGGTCTTGCAATAACACAGTGATGAAATCATTATCAGTATGCTCAGATGTTCCTATAGCCAATTTTGGTTGTGGACAAGCTGGATAATAATGGCATATCAATGCAAGTCCCTCGTTCGAGTCTAAATCGTTCAAGTGATTTGGATTTAAACCGAGAGCCTCCGAAAGCAATTTAAACAACTTTTTCCCCAATTCCATCAATTGTTTTGAATATTTTACAACTTCATCTCTGTCCACATACGCAAGATCAATAATACATTAACAACAGTCGATCTATCTTAGCATCGCTCAAGTGGTTCGTTAAGCATCAGTCCTCCCTCCCAATGAGATCGAACGTTCGAGTCTCTCATCCCTCAATTAGATGTAATTGATCAAATTAAATATTAAAGGAGTCAAATTGATCACAGTAGATTAACAATAAAAAAAAGTTTACTACCTGCAGATTTCCGGCAAGTCTTGAGGATTAGGAGGATTGGGATCACATTTATAGAAAAACGAATCCCTCCAATTGGTCGTTGCTGCACTATAAAGATCAAAATTGCTATTGTAAATCAAAGGTTTGGAGACATCACGTGTATAAAATTGTTTCTTAATTTCAGTATCTTGTTCATGAAATCGCCTAACTGTTTCTTTCATCTCTTCAATATCACTCATTGGAATCCCATGATTTATCAATTGGAAAAAACCCCATTTTTCTGAAGCTTCTCTCACTCTTTCTACTATCTCTTTCCTTTTCATTGAATCTTTTTCAGCGTCTTCGATATCTATCACTGGGATAGTGAATTGGGTTTCGCCGGAAACAGAGATACTTCTAGAGTCATCGTTTTCCGGTGGCCGGAAAAAGATACGTGGGATCTGGGTTATGCCGGAGTCGACTAAGCCTTTAACGCCGGATTTAGTATCGTCAAAAAATTTGAGGTCTTGGGCTCTGTCGTAGTTTTCATCGGCGTAGGATACTGGAGTCAGATTAGGATTAGGTTGATTTGCCACCATTCTCTCTCTTCTGCACCGAAAATGTCTCTCTGTTTTTTATGACGTTAAATTTATTAATGAAGAGACCCTCTTAAAATTGTCAGATTCAGAGTGCTGAAATAACTGGAAAAAAAAAAAATATATATACATACTTGATTAATTATTGATTTTTAATATTTAATAATGCAACTTTTATTTTAAGTTGAATAGGAGTTTTTATGAACTAAAATTTGTATTTTGTTATAAAATAAATTTTATTTCTTATATAATAATTTATTGACTTGATTTTGATAAAGTATAGATATGAAACTTGATGAATAAACCAAAAGTTAAAATACAACTGGAATTATGTATCTAAAATCTGTCATTCGAATCAATGTCTAGAGAGTCTTGTAATTAATGAAATTGGGATTGAGAAATCTAATAGAACAGGCGATTTTGCTATGTGTAGGAAGAAGATGTACGCAATTATTGTTCAGCACCCAATTTATTTTATAATTTAGTCAAACAAATGTTGGGTAAAATACATTTTTTAGTCCCTGTAGCAAAACTTTGTTTTTGTTGGGGTATCAGTAGTTTAAAAGTTGACAATTTAACCCCTACTCTTTCTAAAACCTGATATGGCATCCAAAATACATTTTTAATTTATTATTAAACTCCATCCCTATTTTCTCTCTCCTCCCTTTTTCTCTCATCATCACCCTGTTTCGAGAACAAGCTCAACATGATAACTAACGTCTAAAACAAGAGCAAAACGAATCTGTCGACCTCAAAGAACAAAACGAGTCACCCTTTCCTTCGAAAATCTCCATCATTCTCTAGTTCTACCTTGTATTTGCAAGAAATTGTTTTGAAGTATGTCTACTATATGGGTTTTCTGTGTTGGGTTCATTACAATCTTTCATCTTTATTTGATATATTTTGGGTTCACTGTATTTTTACCTCACTCGATCTATTTCAATATTTCGTAATTCGCAAGAATATGGTTAAATTACGATTTTGCTAGAATCTACCACTATAGCAAGAGTTTGAATTCAATTTCACATGAATATTGTTTGCATGAATCACAAGGAAATATATTGGTGAAGTTGAAAAAGGGTGAGGGTGAAGATTAGAGAGAAATTGAGATTCTAAGAATCAGCAAAAAGGGTTAAATTTATGGGCTTTGATGCAAATGCTACAACCAAATCTATCTCCATCTTTTGATACCACCATCACATCCATCCATTTCAAAGAGTGAGTTTAGTCTAATGGATACCATTTCAAAGACATATCTAATCTAAACTATTAAACGCTATGTAATCTAATGGGTTTTGTAATTTACAAAATTCAAATCCTAAATGAAAGAAAAAATTAAATATTGGAAAAATACAATGAACCCCAGAAAATATATCAAATAAATAATATGGAGAAAATCAAGGCTTGTTGTTTAAAATGATTCATTCTTCAAAATTAAAATTACAAAAAAGGGGGGATTCATGAGAGATCACAAGATGATTGATGAGAAAGGAGGTGAGAGAGAAGAAGAGAGAGGGGAATAGTGAAAAATGGAAGAGAGAAATATAAAAAAAATTAAATATGGATGCCATATCATTTAAAAGATCCACAACATTTTTCCCACGTCATCAAATTAACACCAATTTAACAAGGACCATTAGTGTAGGTTTTATAAACTGTAGGGGTTAAATTGTCAGTTTTTAAACTATAAGGATCCAATAGAAACAAAGTATAAATTATAGGGACTAAAAATATATTTTACCCAAATAAATTTATAAAAAAAAAATCAAAATGGTTATTAAATCAATCAACACAACAACAATCCACGGTCCAAAAGCATCCCATTAAAAAATTGACACATTGATGTTCTCGAAGACATCGACATTTAACTCTTTGGTCACAAACATCCCGTTATAAAATGGATACATCGCTTTACAGTTCTACTGCCACACAATGTCGTGCAAATTGCAATATGATTTAACTCCATTGGTTGAAATTTCCTGCACCTCAAACACGTTGCAATTTAAAAAAAACGTGGAAATCACTAGATGAATGAGAATATTGAGAGTGCAATAAAAGTCAAATCGATTAAAAATTAAAATACCAAAAATAGAAAAGATATTATCTTTATGAATTTAAGGTTTAATTTAATTTTTTATTTAAAAAATTAAGTTGAGAAAGTATATATTTGATTAGATTTATTGATAGAATGTAACAGTAAACTCAATTTTTCTATATAATATAAAAGTATCTTTGTGGTTGGGTTATAGATAATTTATGGTTATTAAATATGTTATGTTGCATGTATTTATATTTTAAAATAATAATATAATAAACATTGTTATACATATATTATATAAAAGGATAAAATAAAATACTCTATCTGTCCTCAAAAGGAAATTTCAGCCTCTGATTCCTTATCTTGTTAGAACTGAATTTCCACGCCATTCTCACACACCAAACATCTATTTGACGTTATTGTATTATACAAATATTTAGCATGTCATAAATATAAATCAGACCTCCAAAATTTAAAAATGATTTTTAAACACCTAACAAATATTTACAAAATTGTAAACTAATTAGGTGCAGTCACATATTTAAAAAAAAAAAATAATTGAGTAGTTTTTTTTTTTTTGGATTTTTCCCCACTTGGCTGTAGTTTATATGCTTGGTGCAGTCAAGACTCAAGTATTGTTCTTTTAAACACCAAACAAATCACACATATTTGCCAGTAGATATAACAAATACCAAACACGTGGTTACTTTACATCCGTCACACATTCTAATTCCATTAAAAATAACCGATTTTTTCAGTTAAAACTTTAGGCTATTTTTAATGAAATTAGAATACGTATAATACTTAAGATAAGTATGTGTGCGATGTTTGTAATATGATTTGGAAATTTACAAATCACATACGTATTTATAATTATTTTTAAATCACATGACATGATTTACAAATCAGGAAAACTATAAGAGTGTGGTTTATATTTATCCCTTATATTAATTTACAAACGACAATTAATGTAATATCGAGAAATTAAAAAAAAACCGTGAGATTATTCACTATTGATATCCTAAATCTTATGTAAATAATGAATATAAAATTAGTTCTTTTTTTAAGAATTTAGTTAACTATCGTAAATAATAAATACAAATTTAATTTGACAATATTAACTCCTTTAATTATTAAATTAGATCCTAAATAATTATCATAGGGATGAGAATACATTTTTAATGACCCTTAGAGTTTTTATAATAATTATTAGTAAATTAATAAATTAAGATAATATGTCAAATAAAACTTATTTGGATTATATTTTTTTTTTTTTTTTTGATAAAATTTGGATTATATTTTACATGTTATAAAGTTAAGGGATTAATTTTTTAAATTAAAAGTTTGAATGTGTATTTATTACACCATGTAGTTCCATGGGTGGTTTATATACAATTTTTCTAATTTATCATCAAGTTATAAACTATATAAAAGAAAAACAACCTTAAAAAATGAACTGAGATTAATTGAGATCAATTGAATTAAATATACCTAATATTACATTTTCTCAAAATTGATATTAGACATAAAAAAAATCAAACTATAGATAAAGAGCATGTTTGGTAGGATAAATTATTAAATTTAGGTTTATGTAGTTTAGGGATTTGAAATCCTTATTATTTAAAAAAAACCCGAGTTTATATAGTTTGTATTTAGTAGGTAAGTTTAACAAATAGTTAGTCTTTACTATTAAAAAATAAAACTCGAGATAATTAAATTATCTGGCCAGTGCATTTTACAGTTTCGGAGATGCGTTGTTCATTATAAATAATCATCAGTTTCTTATTATCATCATCATAAACAGAAAAAAGAAAAGAGAGAGAGAATGATGGTCAACGTTTTAAGCAATCTGACACCTTTATCCAAGGCCGATGATAAAAACTACGACAGAGCCAAAGATCTCAAAATTTTCGACGACACTAAATCCGGCGTTAAAGGTTTAGTCGACACCGGCATAACCGAGATCCCACGTATCTTTTACCGGCCACCGGAAACCGATGACTCAGTTTCCTGCGAAACCCAGTTCAGTATTCCAGTGATAGATCTGGAAGACGTTGAAAAAGATTCAATAAAAAGGAAAGAGATAGTGGAAAGAGTGAGAGAAGCTTCAGAGAAATGGGGTTTCTTCCAATTGATAAATCATGGGATCCCAATGAATGTTATGGAAGAGATAAAAGAGACAGTTAGGAGATTTAATGAACAAGATACAGAAATTAAGAAACAATATTATACACGTGATCTCTCTAAACCTTTGATTTATAATTCTAATTTTGATTTGTATACTGCAGCAACGACCAATTGGAGGGATTCATTTGGTTTTATAATGGCTCCTAATCCTCCTAATCCTCAACACTTGCCGGAAATTTGCAGGTAATATACTGCTTTCATTTTGAACCAAATTATTAAAAAAAAAAAAGTTATTATTATTTACTGTAGTTTCCAATTGTTGGGTTGATTTTCTTTTTCTCCTTTCATTTTCTATGTCCAAATCTAAGTAAGAATAGTTGCACTAAGAGCAGGGCCTATGTGAGAATCAATTGAAAAAAAACATGGAATAATGTTTTAAAACAGCCAACACGAGCATAACTCAAGTAGTTAGGTATCAACTCTCTTCTCATGTCTCCTCTCTCTCAATTTGATGTAATATCTAAAAGAAAATGTTTTAAAACCGTTTACTTTTTTTAAAAAATGGTTTTTCAAAATAGATACTAAAAAAGTATGGTATAGTGAAATTTCTAATTAAAAAATTAAGAACAAATTTTTTTAGGTAGAAATTTTTTAGGGTTTTTAGACAACATAAAAATGAAAACAGTATTTATTGTTTTCATGTGTGCTTTCTTTAATGTTTGTTGGATTAATTAAATCTTATATAATCAATAATTATATTTTAAATATGAGATATATATTTGAATAAAAATAAACAAATGAAAATATAAAAACAAATTTATCACTCTTATGAACAAAATTCAATAAAAAAAACCAATTGCAAGTTAATATATGAAATAAAATGATATCCACACTAGTTTGTGATGTGATAATATTTGTATGTGGTGTGGGCAGAGATGAAGTTATAAAATATACAAAAGAAGTGATGGAATTGGGAAACAAGTTGTTTGAATTGCTTTCAGAGGCTCTTGGTTTGAATCCAAATTATTTGAAGGATATAGATTGCAATGAGGGGCTTACATTGGTTTGCAACTATTACCCACCTTGTCCACAACCTAATTTAGCTATTGGAACTTCTGAGCACACTGATAATGATTTCATCACTATTTTATTGCAAGACCACATTGGTGGCCTTCAGATTCGTTATCAACATAAATGGGTTGATGTTCCCCCCATTTCAGGAGCTATAGTCATCAATATTGGAGATCTTATGCAGGTTTGGCTCTATTTAGAAACACACTCCTATAATTTAAAAACGATTTTAATTTGACATGTGTGTTTATTCTATGTATGTCACGTTGTTGTAATTCTATTTTATATACACCCTGTTAATAACGATTTATTCTACCAATTGCACTTTTATATATATTAATTTTTTTTCTATTGTATTTAATGGAATCAAAATACGTGACAAACGTAGAAATAAAACATGTGTCTCATTAATTAATAGAAAATGTGTAATTTGCAATTTTTCAGACTATAAGGTGTTAAAAACATTTTACAAATCAAACGAATTTCGGGGTGTGATTTACAATTACCCTTAATTTTAGTCTTTACGAACCCACTTGATTTTTATTTTTTCAAAATAAATTCAGAAAACTACTTTTTAAAACCACTCCCATACAAAACAAAACCCCCCTCAGTTTTTTTAGAAAGGGATTTTTTCAAGCATTTTTACCATCTATCTAATCTATTTTTCTATCACAATACCAATAATTTGGAGTTGGATTTTGCTTTTGAATGTGGCAGCTAATAACAAATGACAAATTCAAAAGTGTTAAGCATAGAGTTTTGGCAAATCATGAAGGTCCAAGAGTAGCAGTGGCTGGTTTTTTCTCCACACTTGCTTTGCCAACTTCAAAACTGTATGGACCAATCAAGGAATTATTATCAGAAGACAACCCTCCAATTTACAGGGAAACCACACTCAAAGACGTCAATCTCAAGTTCAGAGCTAAAGGCCTTGGCACTTCTACTTTGCAATATTTCAAGCTTTAGGTCTAGACAAAAATTAATAAATAAGAATGGGTTTGATGAAATCCGTGTTATCCTTTTTAGGATTGAAACTTATTAGTAGTGTGTCGAGATAGTTCGACTTTCTATCCGATTTGACATATATAGCTCAAGTTGTTTGGTATTTGTGGTCTATCGCTCTTTGATTATAAATCGAATTCTCCTTATTTGTAATTTAATATTAAAGAAAAAAAAAACTTCAGACTTTTTCATTTGGACTATGGTTTTAATATTGCAAAAATGAACTCTTACTTTATTCTATGATATCTTCCTAATATTTTTATTAGGTTAAAACGATTAATGGGTACATGAGTTTATTCGGATATAATATAAATAAACCAACGGTATTTTAAGAAATAAGATTTTTTTTTTAACTAATCTTTTCTTTTTTTATATATATTTTAAAGAGAAATTTCAATCCATGTATTTTTTTTTTTATGAATAATTTTAAAAATAGTAAATCTTTTGAAATATTTTTAAAATTGACATTATGAGATTATCTCAGTCTAAGAAATGTTATTTTTAAATAATTTCAAAACTTTAATTTTTTTTTTAAATATCTATTCTTAAAATGTCATATTTTAAAAACACATTTTTTAAAAGATGTGATACTATGAGTAAGTTGGTGGATCTAACTTTAAAAAATGTCATTTTTGACCAAGTTAAAAAAATTTAATGGGTTAACTGCTATCAATGACCTCAGATTTTTTCAATTTACACATCTGGACTATCAATTTAGCCTTTTTCACCCTAACACATACTATTTTCCAATTTATGTTAAAAAAAGTGTAAAACTAACAGTCATTTTATTTTTAATAATTTTTTAATATCAAAATATATATGAAAAGACTTTTTAATCCTTTTTTCTTCATCCTCCCATCTCTCCCCTTCACTTTCTAATTTATGTGCATCAGAAACAAAAAAAGCCGAAATTCAAAGTAAAAAGTATCAATTTCTTCATCAAATGCAGGTTAGCTTCTTCATTAATTAGTACTGAAACTAATTCGAAACATGTAAGAAACTTATGAATGGAAATGGGTAAGATATTACTCGTTACGAAAATAAGCCCAAAAAACCCGATCAACCATGGAATAAAAAAGATTCCGTTACAGCACACCGGTTGTTATATCATTCCTAAGATTAAAGAGTTTTTTCTGAAACAGAACAAACCTTCAGAATCTGCGAGTTCAATCGATACAAATTATAACTTAAAAGGGTAGATAACCAAGAACGACGAATTGGTATCTTGAAGAAACTGAGCAAGGGTTTGATAACAGTTTCCAATACAGGATCTTGAAACCTTGCCGATGAAGGAGGAAACGAATCAGTCAGAATACTAACAAACGATAACGTAGTTGAAACTGAAATTTGTCGAATTCCAAGATCACGAAGCGCAGTCAGCAATGAAAAAAATTGATAATTTAGGGTGTTAATTAAAAAGTCTGAAAATACAGGGGTCATTGGTTCATTTAAATTATTTTTTTTTTTTTCCGATAATTTCTTTGTTCTCAAATTATTAAAATCAGTCACCACCAGCAAAGCAAAGCATCCCATTAAAAAATCTGACACATCGCTAATACAGACAGTTCTACTGCCAGTGCCAGCAGCCACACAATGCCGTGCAAATGGCAACACAATTTCACTTCATTATCAGCTGTCCAAGTTAGAAATTTCCTGCACCTCAAACACGTGGAAATTAAATATGAAACACGTGGAAATCACTAGATCTATCTATGAACATATATAATAATATTTTTTTTTGAGATATATATATATATAATAATATAAAGAGTCAAAAAGTCTTAAAAATTAAAGATTAAAGTAAAAAAGATAATCTATATTAATTTGAGGTTTTATTGATAACTCTTTTTTTCTATATAATGTAAAAGTACCCATATGGTTGGGTTATAGATAATTTCTGGTTATTAGATTTAATACTAAAGATGAAATGTTGCATGTATTTATATTTTTACTATTTTATAAACAGAATAATAATAAAATAAACATTATTATATATATTATATAAAATAAATACTTTCATGTGTTTCTCGGTATGGTAGAGAAACACTCTCCTTTACTTTCATGTGTCGTGTCTTGATTTGGTCAATAATATTAATCGAACTCGCATATTTGTTAATCCTAATATTAATTAATCGATAAAGCTATGATATGTATGAAAGTAAGTATGAGTTTCTCCTCTCACATGTGAGGAGGTAAGTATTATTTGTTTAAGTTAGTAGGTAGGGAAAATTGTTTTTGGTAAACAAATTTTTTTATTTTTTATTTATGATTTCGAAAGAAAAAATAAAAGCGGAAAACTATGGAAAAGCATGGGTGCAGTGCAGCTAAGGCGGCCAATTGTGATTTCGCTTTCGCCACATGAGTGGGAGAATTTTTCATTATTAATCTTTATAAAAAAAACATCTTCTTATAAACAAAAGTTTTCAAAATAAAATCAGAAAACTACTTTTTAAAATCAATCCCATTTCCATACAACCCCTTCAGTCTTTTGAGAAAGGGAATTTTTACAATCTATATTTTTTTTTTTATCACATATCAATAATTTGGAGTTGGATTTTGCTTTTGAGTGTGACAGCTAATAACAAATGACAAATTCAAAAGTGTAAAACATAGAGTTTTGGCAAATCATGAAGGTCCAAGAGTATCAGTGGCTGGTTTTTTCTCCACATTTGCTTCCCCAACCTCAAAACTGTATGGACCAATCAAGGAATTATTATCAGAAGATAACCCTCCAATTTACAGGGAAACCACACTCAGAGACTTCAATCTCAAGTTCAGATCTAAATGCATTGGCACTTCTACTTTGCAATATTTCAAGCAGCTTTGAGGTCTAGACAAATAATTAATAAATTATAAGAATGGGTGGGTTTTGATGGAATCTGTGTTAATCTTTTTTTATTGAAACTTTATTAGTAGTGTGTATCAAGATAGTTTGGCTTTTTATCCGACTTGACCTTACTTAAATGATCAGGTATTAGTGGTCTATCGCTTTTAATTTATAAATTGAATTCCCCTTACATTAAAAGTAAAAGTTTCAGACTTACTTTATCTCTACTATGATTTTAATATTGAAAAAATGAACTCTTATTTCTATGATGTCTTCTTAATATTTTTATTTGGTTAAAAAGATTAATGGGTACATGATTTTATTCAAATAATTATATAAATTATTGGTATGTGATATTTTTTTTAACTAATCTGTTTTTTTTTTAAAGAGAAATTTCAACAGATGATTTTTTTTATGAGTAATTTAAAAAATATTAAATGTTTTGAAATATTTTAAAAATGACATTTCTCAAACTGATAATATAAGATTAGTAGATTTTAATATGGGAAATATTATTTTTTAAAAACCAATAATTTAAATGAGATATCTTTCCCCTAAAAATCATCTTTAGATATTTTCTTTGTTCTTTAAAATTTACCGACTCAAATTTCGTTATCCCAATTTGTATCGTCATCGTCATCGTAAAGTTTACCACGTCACTTTTCTATCACCAAAACTTTATATTAAAAAAAATAATTTAAAACCACATAAAAACTTGGGTGAAAAATTATTATAAGCAGGCAAAAGTTAATAAATCGCCACCTATTGAGATATCTACTACGAAGAAACTAGGGGTAGCTGACGGTTTTTAATGATGATGAGGTGTTATTATAGGAAACAGCACGTCAGATTTGAGGGCAGAATCCGTCATTTTATCAAATCATGATCGGTTCGTGGGTTTCAAAAGGGTAGTTTTGATATAAACTTCATAATGACTGTTTATTTGTAATAAACCTATTTATTAGGGCTACTACTGAAATTAACCCTTTAAAAATTATCAAACTAATATTTAAGTGAATTATTATAATGTGTTATAAAACTTTAAAAATAATGTATTCCCATAAATATATATGTGGTGAAAATAGATGGTAATATAACATTGCCAATAATATGATAGTTTTTTATTTGTAAAAAGAATAAGGTAATATAGTATTGGTTAAATTATACAAAATACCCCTAATTTATAGAGTTTATTTTAAGTTTACCCCTAACGTTTTAAAAGTTTTAATTTTACCTTCATTTTTTAATTTGTTTAAAAAATACTCTTTTGTAAGCAATTTTAGTTAAGTTTTACGGAAATTTATGTGTAATGGGAAAAATTGAAAACTCATTGAATCATTTAAATCATAATTCAAACGAAAAAGTTATGACTAAAGAAGGTTAATGATATTAGTAGAAGTGGTCAAATTACTTGATTTTAAAACTAAAAGGTATAAAATTTTATTTTTAAACTATAAAGTGTGTGTTTGTATTTGGCCAAAACCGTGCGGGTCTAACTTATATTTTACCCTGAAAAAGAACGAAGGATGAAAAAAAAAACGTTTTAAAAAATAAGGATTTGAATATGCAAATATTGAATTTACTTTTATTGAATTTACCAGGCAAGGGTTTGACGTTGAGAATTTACACGCGGAGATCTTTTCGCAATAGCTATTCTTTCTCGCATTTATATAGAACCACCATCCATCCGCTCAAAACTTTATTCATTTTGTCCAAAATAAGTGGTATAGTTGCCGATCCACAGCCGCGGCGCGATTAGCTCTCTCTCTCTCTCTCTCTTTCTCTTTGTCTGATTATCATTTTTTTCAGACAAAACCAATTAAGAGAAAAATGGGCTTCTTCTCCTTCCTCGGACGCCTCCTCTTCGCTTCCATTTTCATCCTCTCTGCTTGGCAAATGTAATTCCTTTTCTTTCTTTCTTTAACCCTCAGATTTACTTTCTCTTTCAATCTTCTTTACGAAATGGATTAACTGCTTACTGAATTAATTATTAGTGTGATTTAGATTGTATTTCATTTCGTTCTATGCTTTTGTTATTGAGAATTGTTAGAAAATATGATTCTTTCTTTGTTGTGTAACTGAATCCTTTTTTCCCCTTCCAATATAATGTTGAGTCGTGATTGCAAGTTTTATTTACTAATTATGATTTCAGGATTATACTTTTGTTGCTTAATTGTGTAGGGAAGTATTGTGTTGAGAATATATGAGAAAGATTGTATTTTTGTTAGATTTAAGGTTTCAAGTTTTTTGGATCTAGTGGTGATTTCCTCTTTCATGTCATAATCAAACTAGTTTTTCGCCCAGTGGTCAAAGGGCTTTTCTTAAAGCCTTGAGGTCATGGGTTCAAAACATGTTTGATCATCTTACATAGGTTGTTATCCTATGAGTTTCTCGATGTCAAGTGTTGTATGTTTGTGTGGTTGTCCTGTTAGATTTCCTCTTTCATGTCATAGTCAAACTAGTTTTTTCGCCTAGTGGTCAAAGGGCTTTTCTTAAAGCCTTGAGGTCATGGGTTCAAAACATGTTTGTTCATCTTACTTAGATTGCTATCCTATGAGTTTCTCGATGTCAAGTGTTGTATGTTTGTGTGGTTGTCCTGGGAAATTAGTCGAGATGCACGTAGATACGTATGGATTTATATTTTAAAAAAAAGATGAGAAAGATTGTGGGGGAAGTTCCTAGCATAAACTGTTGTCTCACATAGTTTTAGTTTATTTGTGCACAGTAGGGTTTTCTTTTTTATTGCATCTTCAGCCCAATAGCTTCTAGAGGGGGGAATCAATTTTTTAACTTCTTTCAACTATTTAGATCATTCATATAAATGCAGTTTTATTAATTGAGATCTACATTGTTCTCTCCCTTTATTATATACAATGCATGAATACCGGAGCAGGGTGCTTAGACTTACTGATTATTCTCTGATGGTGGAATTGACTTTACATCTTTTTGGTTAGGTTTAATGAATTTGGTGATGATGGTGGACCAGCTGCAAAGGAATTGCTTCCAAAGTTGACTATTTTGAGGAGAAGTTTATCGTCCAAGCTGGGGGTAGCAATACCACATATTGATGTAAGACCAATTTTCTCACCTTCCTTTTGCCTCCAGTTTCGTCGCATGTTTTCTTCTTTAGTCACCAGTTTATTTTTGTAAAAACGTAAAGTGTGCTGTAGTAAACTTTTTTCGTATCGTACCCTGATTATTTTCTTCAGGTCAGGCACTTGGTTGCCTTTTCTCTATCTCTGAAAGGGATTGGTGGGCTTCTGTTTGTTTTCGGCAGTAGCACTGGAGCTTATCTCCTGGTGAGAATTCTCTATATTCTTCATAATCTTGGCCTCTAGTGGAAATTTGTTGCTGAAATTTTGTTTCCCTTTCCATTCAATGTTAATCCACATTTATGGACATTTTTAAAGAAAATTTTGCCTTTTTTTTCTTTTAGCTTATGCAACTGGCAATCACCACCCCATTTCTCTATGATTTCTTCAACTATAGTCCTCAGAAGCCTTCTTTCAGTATCCTGTTAAGTGATTTCTTGCAGGTTAGTAAAAGTACTTGTTACTATGTATTTTCTTTCCTCTTTTGATCACATCAGTTTTTTTTTAATGCAAAATTTACAGATTCGTGTTTTTCTTGGCAGCACATTGCACTTTTTGGTGCACTACTTTTCTTCATAGGGATGAAGAGCACGGTCCCGAAGAAGCAACCAAAAAAGAAGACATCTAAAACAAAGACATTTTAGATTTGTCAAAGAAGTAGTTGGAGACTGAATTGTTTGCTCTTGCGTCCAATTATTAGGCTTAACGCATATCGCCCTTGATGCAAAACGAGCTGTTTTACCATTTGTTTTGTAGTTGTCTGTGTTCTCTCTCGGATTACTTGCCCTCATTGTTAATTTTCTGATGAGTTGTAATTCCAATGGAGGTATGGCATTACTGTTTTCAAATTTGGAGAAGAGAACGAACTTTCTTTTTTGAATTAAATTGGAGCGTCTTTTGTGGAGATATTATTAAATGAAACTGCCACTATGTGGTTCCTCTCTCTCATAACTATTGGAGTTGTGGTTTTAATAGGGGGAGGAAAACATCATTTATATAAATCCGATAGTTATTATAAAGAAATTTTTACACTAAAAACCAAATCTGAGTACCTATTTACAAAAATGTTTGGGTGTACCATTTAATTACATATCTAGATTTTTTAGGCCACACACGGTGGTTATGATTTTTTTTGGGGTCTATTTTACCCTTAGCTATTTTTTTTAACTGCCTTTTTTTGCACGCAAATATCTTGAATTTTTTTTTTTATTTGGATCTAAATCGTGGTTGTAATCGGTTTTTTTTTTCTTTTTAGAAAACTTCAGTTTTGTTTTTAAATTAAAATTTATTTTTTTCAAGATTTGCGACTACACCTAATCCTTTTTATTTATATTTTTTTTACGAATCAAATCTTTGTCAGTTATCATTCAAATTTCAAATTCATTTTAGTTTTCAATATTATTCACTACGTGCTCTACCTGAGAGACTTCATTTACTATGAGAAGGACAATTGAAGCATCATGAAATTGAATGTTTAACGTGTTTATATTTTATTAAATTACATGGTTTGTTTAATGTTGTTAACCTGTTGCATATTTTTCTTTAATTGTTTTTTGATTTGGTTTTTAGAAATTATTGAACATGTTTATAATTATTCAACAAATATTTATGTTTATGTTTTTTATATATTTATTGTTTAATATAGCATGTTTTCTGCAATGAATATTTGTTTTTGCATTCTGGAATTTGTTAAACTGATTCATTCTTGAGTCAAGATTTTTTTTGGCCTCTCTGCTCTCCAAAAATCCCCTATGTACGGTCCAGTAGTCGATTGACTTTTCTTTTTCTGTTAAATTATACTGAATGAAAATCTTTTCAAAATCACCTCGATCTATTGCACATCTACCAGGGAAGCAATGTTCCATTATGGAGCTCTCAGGAAGGGAAAGCAACATTAATATATTTTTCTTGACCACTGTAAAGGCCGGTGATGATACAGCATTCCTTAATTCCGAAGGTCTCAATTCTGCCATCGAAGTTGAAAGTGAGAATGTCTGGGTCTGAATTGCTGACTAGCCTGCCTATCAAATACTGCATCAATTTGGGTGGGAAGTTGACAATACCTAGTAAAGGGCAAATCCGTATTTTAATCATGACAGCAAGTGGCGTGCGTCTACCAATATAATTAAATGGTGTCTGCCCTTTTTTTTTTGTAATTAAGGTCTTAAATTAGGCTAAACATGTTATTAGCCCTATTATAAATGTGGGAGTTACATTATGGCGGCAGCATTGAAAAATGTTTTTGTGAGCATCAACTCCCATCTTTGATGATGTCTGATTTATGCCCAAATTTTCGAATGAGGGATAACAGTACATTACATTTTGTCTACGAGCCACACATGTGTTTTAGTAACCTTTTTTTAACTTTTATTAGATTATATGTTTAATCTCTACCAAGTTCTTATCGTAATACGATTAAATGTTGAATTCAATGTGTTTATAAACTAAATTTAAAATTTTGAAGTTAAATAATTGATATAAAAAATAGTTGTCAATTATAAATTATATATATATGTAAAGTTGGGGCATGTTTAAACCTTTTACAAACTATAAAGTTGTTTATGATAATATTTATTGTGTTTAACTCTAGTAGAACATTTTGATTGCCCTAAAATTAATCAGTATTAACTTTTTGAAACGAACGGATAATTTGTCTTGTGATCCCAACATCATTAGGGATGATCAGTCAATGGTACATGCTAAATCAAATTGTAAAGAAAAATAATAACAAATTTATTTATTTATTTATATGAATTCCAAATTCTAACCTGTGTGATAATTTTCTAACTAAATTCAATTTATAATTAAAAATATAGTGTTAATGCATACTTATATATTGTGATTTATGAAAGATTAAAATATAATTGAATATTAAGATGAAACCAAATGTAAAATGAAAATGAAAACAAGAATGAAAAGAAGTAGGGGAGAATCAAACACCTATGATATTATCAAGTATGGACTAAACTCGTCATAAATAATTAATATAACTATGAATTATTTAATTTTAATCATTTTTTATAATGATTATAATTAAACAATTCATAGTTATAATCCGGTCTTAATGTATACTTATAATTTTATGAAAATGAAAATATAATTAAATATTAAAATGAAACAAAATGTAATCTATAAAAATGAAAATGAAAATAAACATAAGAGGGGAGACTCAAAGACTTATGGTATCGACTAAACTCGTCATAAATAATTGATATAATTATGAATTGTTTAATTTTAATAATCTTTTATAATTGAAAAATAATCAATTTAAACTTATCTTGAAGTTTCATTAAAAAAAAAAAGAAGAAAAAAAAACTTATCTTGAATTGAAGTAACTTTTGAACAAAATATTATTAGTAAATTTAATTATTTAAATATAACTAATTAACTATCACAATAATTAAATAAAATTTTAATTCGCATCCATCTTCTCACCGAAGCCGGGACGTTAGTATTTTTAGCGGCAATTTGATGCTTGGTTGCTCGATTGCATTTCATCGTCTTGTAGACAGACTGCAATCAACACCAACGCCTTCGTTTTCACCCCCGCCAGCCATGGTTAGGGCAAAGAACTAAGCTCTGTTTCTTTCCTTTTCTTCTCACCAACTTCTTCTTTCTTCTCTACTTGCAGGATTACCTGAAATCAGTTGTTCCTTCACATCTTATTTCCGAACGAGGTTCTAATTTGGTAGTCATTAATCCAGGTACTTCATTTTCGCCGCTTTCCTCCTTCTCTTTTTTTATTCATCGCAGATTTCAGTTTGTGAACTCAAATTCACTAACGTAATCACGTTTTTCTTCTATCGTATGGTGTGAAGGATCTGCAAATATTAGGATTGGCCTTGCATCGCAGGATGTTCCTTTTAGTATTCCTCATTGCATTGCTCGCTATACTAATCAAGTGCCTAAGAGAAATGTTAAAGATCAGGTTTAGTTTATAATAGTTTTTTTTAAGATGGTTTAGATATTATTGAAGTGATTTTGTTCGATTTTGAGTGCAATTGTGTTTGTTCTCGTGGTTTCAGTTGCTTAATTCTCAACTTACGACTGCGCAGCACATGGAGCGCGAGAAGGCGTATGATGTTGTGAGTTTCGTTCTATGTTTACATGTACAAGGAACGTATATTTGTTTGGTTGTTCATTTTTATGGTCTTTCTGTAGATTGCATCGTTGTTGAAAATACCGTTTCTGGATGAAGAGATTACTAGCAATTCTTTCCCGCGCAAGGTAGGTTGAATGATTGGTATCTGTTTTTAGTGGTAATGAGATTGATTAAGATTTCTCTGCAATTTGGAACAACATTTTTAGTTTTCTCATAATGTTAAATATCTCACATCGAAAAGATAGAAGTGTTTATAAGATCATGAACTAGTTCTCTCACTGTCCTTGGTTTTGAGATAAACCCATGAATTTTAAATGGTGTCGGAGCCCAACAAGCTCAAACAAGCATCCGGTTCCATTATCTACTTCTCTCATTGTTATCTTGTATTTATGTAAATGACTTTTTGAGAATTTAGAATACATATGATATGAGTATCTTGGCCAGTCCTGAAATTATTCTCAAGAATTGGAGCATGAGGGCTAAAATAGTACAGCCTACTGGCATATAATAACTTATATCCTTCTGTTATGAAAATGACCAAATTGCTCTGCAGATGGGACGTGTTGATGGACATAATCTGCATAACAGCAAAAAGGATACTGTTTTTACTTGGACTGATGTACATGAGAAGAACCCTACGTTGTCAGTGGCTCAGGGTAATGATCATTTTGTCAATTTTCTGTATGTTTTTATTTTCCGTTTGTAAGCATGGAATGGTTTTTGTATAAGTCCTTACGTTCTTCTAAATCATCTAAAGTTACTCTTCATAAACTCTGTACACTGCTGTACTAGTTATCTAGAGTTCCTCTACATGAGCGCTTTGCACTGTTGTACTAATCCTTATAATCCTCATCATTGTCGCCACCATCTAGATGTGTGTGTGTCATAAGACACATTTGTAGCATATGTCTGGATTTTCCTTTAAACTTCCTTTCTCTGCAAACACAAATATTCTGCCTTTTTGGTCTTCTTCATTGATCCAGTAATGTATTTGGTTATGTATGTATCTATATCATAAAGATCTTTTGTTACCTATATGATTTGTTTTTGCAGAAAGCTCAAGCTCTAAGGATGTGAATAATGAGGTTTTGGACCAGCATGTTGTTACTGATTCCAAGGAGCTTAGCTCAAGTACAATAAAATATAGACAGTTTATTTGTGGTGAGGATGCTCTTAGAATATCCCCCCAATGAGCCATATTGCCTACACCGTCCTATCCGCAGAGGTCATTTGAATATCTCACAACATTACTCTATGCAACAGGTATAGGCTTATGTGAGTATATTCCATGCCAATCAACAGCTTTATAATGAGTATAAGCTTCTTTTTTTCCAATAAATAACCAGTATAAGCTTCCTTTTACAAGAAAAAGGTTTGTTTGATGCATGTCAATTTCTTTGGGTGAGAATTAAAATACAGTCCACCGACCCCACTCCATTTTATTTCTCATGAAAAATTAACAAGATTGCCTTCTCTTTTTGTTGCCTTAGTCAGGGTAGTAGGTGTCAAAGGGTGGCAATGTTTTGTTTCTAAGGATTAATTCGGCAACACTTCAATGCTTAATCAAGTGTCTCCATAGTTCTTCTTTTTGTCATAGTGTCTAGCAAAATTGAGCTGAATTAGGTTTTTCCATTTGTGACTGTACAACTTTTGTACCACATTTTTCTTTTAAAAAAAACTCTGTCCCACATTTTCTGCCATGTATTCCACTGTGCTTAGAGTCTGTTACTGTGAGTTTGGAGGATTATAAATGGCTAGTAAAGATTAAATATGAAAAGTCTGTGATCTTTTAATTAAAAAAAACAGCACATTAAGAAATCCTCGATTATATGTAGACCATAGAAACAGGGGAAAAAGTTTTGCTGAAGCTTTCATATGCTTTCAACTTCCATTGTTTTAAAGTTTTATCATGCATATTGCAGGTATTTGAGGACTTGCATGCTATTTGGGAATGGATTTTGATAGAAAAACTGCATATCCCTCATAGTGAGAGAAGCTTGCACTCTGCTATTCTAGTTGTCCCAGAAACATTTGATAACCGCGGTACCTCTTAGAAGCTATTCTTTGAAAATTCGTGATTTTTTAGTAGCCTCTTTTTTCATATTGTCACCTTTTAATTCTCAACTGGATAATCATGTGATTACATATGATACAAGTGAAATGAAATTTCATTTAACCTCATAGGTCTTCACTTGAACTGCTTTTGAAATTCTGTTACCATCTTAACTAAAATACTTTCTTCAATTATAGAAAAGTTGGTTGCGGAGCTCCATAGTTTCTGGGTTACTTAATGCCCGTTTGATAATGATTTTGGTTTTGTTTTCCGTTTTTAAAAATTAATATTTTTTATTAACAATTTCTTTGTTTTGTTCACTTTTTTTTTTTTTAATAATTTATGTTAATTTGGCTAAAATTTTAAAAGAATTGGAAGAGTTATTTTTGTAAGCTCTAGGGCTTTTGACTTTGAGTGGGGTTGATACTTGATATCTTATCTCCCCCTCTAATTTTGTATTCCGCTTTATTTAAAATAATTTGTGTTTCCTATTTAGATGGGATGATAGAGTAGGTGTGGGGAATGTATAGAAAACTTGTATTGGGTATGGATCAAAGAGAAGTTCATCCCAATCCTGGTTATGAAAAGTATTGAATTAAATTATTTTCATATTTTGATACTTATTTGCTAGGGATTTTTTGAAATTTTAAGGTATCCAATTTCTTATCATGTCAGGTTGTGTTTCTTACTTTAAAACCCGAAGCTTGTGTTTTTTTTAATCTGTTTCTTTTCATTCAGTTATGATGGCATTTCTTGATCTGATTGAAATACAATATTATTCTAGGAAAATAAAACTAACTTCCTTTAATTGGTTTAAACAGAGATAAAGGAGATGTTGACCATAGTATTGCGAGATTTGCGTTTTGGTTCAGCAGTGGTTCATCAGGTGTGTGCATGGTTCTTTATAATGTATGCGGACATCTCAACTGTGTTGGTCGCTGCCGTGTTTGTACATGTAGTTTCATGCTAAATTGAAGTCAATAATTGGTGGACTGACGCCATCCAACTACAGTCTTCTCTCAACCCCACATTTTTTGAGTTCATTATTCTCCATAAATTCACTTTTTGGGGCTTACAAGATCCATTCATAAAAGAGAAACTATCACTACCTGATTACTTGGCATGAGAAGTGGTTTTCTAGAATGACTAAGAGAGAGTTTAGTTGGGTTCTAGAGGAAACTATGGTGAGCAATTTGACCTCTTGAATGCCTAGAATTTTTTACCTACAGTAATATTGTTCAACAAGTGGTTGTTCCATTCACTTGCTTTTTGTATATGCACGAAGCACTAAGATTGAAAGTGCTGCAACGTCGTTGCATTGTGGAGCGGCCAACGTCCTCTTAAAAGTCTCTTTTGAGAAGAGATTTGGGGTGGTCACCAATTATCTCAAGGGTGTGATTGCTCACCCAATTAATTAAAATTTATTAGTCTACATAGACCAAGTTAAGTTCAGAAGTCAATTGTATGTCGAGGATGTTAACACCTTACAACACTTAATTGAAAGATAGTGGGGAAGCAGGTGAGAAAATTGGATTGCTTGGTGTGTGAGATGGTTTGCAAGGGAATGAGAGTAGTCTCAATGTGAGGTCGTCCTTGTGTCGTTGGAAGTCATAAGCTCTTTATATAGGAAAAATAATGAATCCTCGAGATTTAGAGAATTCATCAATGAACACCGAAACTCTTTATGACACTTTGTCATATGCAGCAAAGTATGGTTTTTTTCAAGGCAATTAGTTGCTAGATTTTTTGGTTGGCTTCTCTCTCATAGAGGCTCGACACTGGTGTCATTGTTCAATGAAGGACATCCTCACTACCTTTCTCATGGATGTTTTTTGTGAAAAAAAATAGCATGGAGAGCAGCAACCACATTTTCATCCACTGTCCCCACCTCCTCCCGGCTTTCAATTTTAGCTGGTGCATCCCCAATTGTTCCTTTGAAAAGCCTTATATCTTTAAAAAAAGGAAATGGAATGTTTTTTGGATGAATGCAGTAAAAGCAATACTATAGAGTCAACATTAGGGAAAGAGAACAGGATGGGGTTTTTGATTTCGCCAAGTTTCATTTTTCTATTTGGTATTCACTCTCAAATTCATTTTTTTAATTATTCTTTCTTTGTAATTGATTCACTGCTTTTTTTGTAAACCTTTTGGGAGAATCATACTTTTGTATGAACATTTTCACTCTATCAACAAAGAGTTTCATTTCAATTTTTTTCAATAAAAGGAGCTAGGTATTATGAACTGCAATTTTCATATATTTGTCTGCTTGTCCATTCTCTTTAAAGGATGCAATGATTAATATTTACTTTCTGTCCCAAAATCTCCAACTAAATGCTTGAACACTTGAATTTTGTATTGGTTGGCGAATTCCTACTAAATGGCTCATTTATTAAAATTTGTTGTGGCAGGAAGGTCTTGCTGCAGTTTTTGGGAATGGACTGTCTACAGCATGTGTGGTAAACATTGGAGCACAGGTGACAACAGTTATTTGCATCGAGGTACATTCAGTTTTTGCTAATATACTTTTTGGATTATTTAGAAGGCACTGTTTTGCTGATTTAAGAGTAACACAATATCAAATCTTTTTATTTTGGAATTTCAGATGGAAAATGGTGTTCTGTTATCCAACTATCTATAAACATGGGTAGAAAGTTCTTAGGGGTAAGCAAGGCAGTTGTCTTGCTAACAGGCTAACATGTTCTTATCAAGGTTGCTGATACTTCAGTATTACTTCCTACTAGTTTTGTTTCAGAAGCATTAACAACTTTTTTTAGAGAGAAAGATGAACAAGAAGGATTAACAATTTAAAAAAGATCAGAACTACTAGTTTGACGAGGAACATCACAACTACAAACTACCTCATATTGTTTATGGTAAAAGAAATACTACCACCATTCGTTGATAAACTCTTCACTGCATATCCATAGATATTCTAGATTCTGTTGTCTTGCTAACAGGCTAACATGTTCTTATCAAGGTTTCTGACACTTCAGTATTACTTCCTACTAGTTTTGTTTCAGAAGCATTAGCAACTTTTTTTGATAGAAAGTTGAACAAAAAGGATTAACAATTTAAAAAAATATCAGAACTACTAGTTTGACGAGGAACGTCACAACTACAAACTACCTCATGTTATCTATGGTAAAAGAAATACTGTCACCATTCGTTGATAACCTCTTCACTGCATATCCATAGATATTCATATTCTATAGTCTGTTAAGTGCTAACATTTGTCAAAGACTCAAAGCCTCAGTATTCTATATTTAAATGAGTATGTGATGCTTGTAAGTTTAGACTATTGCTAGGCATTTGACTAAATAACTCCTCCCCCCACCTACTGGGGGGAAAAAAGCGAAATAAAAGTTGGTGTGCGTACATGTACAGAAGCGCTAAGACAAGTAGATGTTCTGTCTGAAGTCTTATATATTTACCAATCAGGTTATAACTGTTTCTTTTTGTGGTTTTGGTGTCAAGGATGGAGTGGCCCTGCCTGCTACAGCAAAGACTTTGCCTTTTGGAGGAGAGGTTGGTATTGTTTTTCAAATTTATTTTCATGGGCCACTTCAATAACATGGAAGGTGTGCACAAGTGTGGGTATTAGCTATTTGGAAACTAAAATTTTGTTACTTGTTTTTCCTTTAATGATATTTGTTTTTTGAATAACACTTGCTAATTGAGTCATTTGGTGTTTTCAGGACTTATCTAGATGCCTCTTATGGACTCAGAGGCATCACCAGACTTGGCCACAAATTCGTACTGACATCTTGACAAAGCCTATTGATCTTCTGATGCTTAATAGACTGAAAGAGTCATACTGTGAGATTAAAGTGAGTACTACAATTTTTTTTATGGCTCATATATTGTAAATTTGAGAATCTCTTGAACAATTGTTGGTGCTTCTCTAAAGTTAACAAAGATAGTGATTCTCTTCTTCTATTTCTTTTGCCTTTTTGTATTCTAGATGTCAGATTTGTCATAATTTGTGTTTTTTTCGTTTGAAAATTCCTTGTCCTCTTTTCAATTACATTCCATTAGTGTACATATTTTTGTCCTATGAACAAAAAACAAAATAGAACTATAATTCTTATAATGAGATTGAATGTTATGGTTGCAACTTGCAATATATAAATTTTCAGTATTTGCCTGCTGACTGCATTTGGGTCCTCTATCTTTCCGGTTTCCCCTTCACCCTCTCTGCTGTAATCTCAGAATCAGCCCTCCGTACAACCGGAAGCAAAAAAAAAGGTGAAAAAAAGGTAAAAGAAAATGCTTAAAAATTAGAAAGTAACCTCCTCAAATAATCAAATTTCACGTAAAAGGCAACCATTCAAAATCCAGATTCAATTGAAAAGATGTAATCTCCTAATTAGTCACATATCAGTAAGCAATAAATTTACAATCAAACAAAAGCCAAAGAAATGGGTGTGGAAAAGTCAGAGAAGGCTGTGAGAGGTTCGAACAAATGGAAAATAGAGAAAGAGTTCACGGATAATTTTTCACTGGATTATATGGAAGAGAAAATGAATGTTCAATTAAGGGGATTGTTTTATTATCTATCTCCCACACTTTTGTCAAAGAGTCAGGAGGTAGGAGAAACAAAAACTAAATAAGTGGCAGGGGGTTCTATGGTTGATGGTTCCGTTTTTGTTAGTCATGAAGTCAGAGAGGAAGAGAAAAATGAATAAAGGAAGGACTCGGGAACTGAAAATGGGAGGCATTTTCATTTCATATAGCATTCAAAATGGTTGAGAGAGACATAGGCCCTGGTGGCTAGATTTGAATGTAATACTTGGTCCAACTTCCAATATAGCCATATTTTTCTATTTTTAAATAATCTTCAACAGAAGAGGATTCATTTTGTTTAAGAAGGAAATTGTCCTCAAAGAAATAAGTTCTGATGTATAATCATTTTATTACATCTTGTACTCAATTCCATTCTATGCAATGATGTTTGTTTTTCAAGGATCTAATACTATTGATAGTAGTTAGTGTTGAAAAAAAAAAAAAGTTACTAGTTAGTGACCTAGTTTTGGAAATGCTTTGTTTTATACTTGAAATACATTGTGTTTATGAGGTATGTTATTCGGATTGCAATTACTTCAAGGGTGATGCTTCCCATTGGTTTTTTATTGCTTTCATCTTATCATTTGGTTTCCATTGATAGGAAGGGGAGGTTGATGCTGTTGCTGTAGTTCACTCATATGAAGAAGGCACACCAGCTGGCTCTCATAAAACAAGACTGACAGCTCTTAATGTGTGGCTCTTTAATGAATGTCTTTCATTTATTGTTGGATATTGATTTGGTAGAATTTAATTATTATGTTTCTTTGGAAAAAAACAAAAAAAGGTGCCACCTATGGGTTTGTTCTTCCCAATGCTTTTGGTTCCAGACGTGTATCCTCCACCACCCCGTTCTTGGTCAGTGACAAAATTATTTTCGATTAGTTTTCATGTCAGAATACAAATGTATAGTGATTATTCTAAAACTGTGCGACCATCATTTAGGTTTCATGACTATGATGATATGCTGGAAGACACATGGCATACAGAATATTCCCGAAGATCTGATATACCGGATAATTTATATCCAGGCATTAATGTTGGTTATCCAATGTGGGATAACTACCCAGTTTATGCAACTAAACCAAAGAAAGAAGAGAAGGTTGGCCTTGCTGAAGCTATCAGTAGCAGCATTCTTTTGACAGGTTGGCTTACACATTTTTATTCTACATTTCTACCTATACGTGAGTTTTACTGGTTAATCTCCTTGGTTTTTTAACAGGGAGGATTGACCTCCAGAGGAAACTGTTCTGTAGTATACAGCTGGTAAGTTTCCTTCTAAAAGCTTTGAAGTGAACCTGATCTATATTTAGTTCAAATTCCATATATTTGATTAGACAGTAGGGAAATAATATTGTTTTGGCTTTAGGCAGGCGGGGTGGCTTGGACAAGTGGTCTTATTCCTGCAATGGAGGAAAGGTTTGGCTAAACTTTTTTTTTCCAATGTAAATTCCTTAGTCTTTTGTTGCTTGTACGAATAGGCATTAAACAATGAAATCTGATTTTCAAGAATGAGTGACCCAATCACACCATAGATTAAAATTTGTTTCTTGGATGATTTCTTGATTTTGGAGTGGATTTATTATTGTCAATTACTTAAAAATAAATAAATGAATGAATTTAGGGTTGAATGACTGCTCATCAGTTCTTTAAAATTATCAAGCTGTCAATTTCGTTACCCTAAAAAGTGTGTGGGTTGATTTTTTACAATCTTGTAACATTACAAGATTATGAAGCACTAAACATAAAACAAGGATGCTATTGCACACAGATAGGGTTTTTATTTTCAGTTGGTGGAAAAATGCATTATTTATATGCTGATTCCAGCTGTCTTTTTAACTTCAATCAATTTTTCTTATTTTAGGCTGTAGCATAATGTTGTCTGAGAACTTCTGGATAGTTGGCAAATTATATATCTAAGTGCTCAATTTTTTATTTTTTTTAATAATGCTTGCTCACATTGTAATTTCTTTACACAATCTCTTGTTTTTGTTGGTTTGGGTAAAAATAGTGAAGACAAACTTTGACAGTTGAGTTTTGATGCGCTGCCATGTTCAAGTGGATAACATAAGGGAAAAAATCAGCTGCTATTTCCTTTACATTCTTGTGGATCTCAGTGCCTGAAAGTACTCTTATCAGTGACCTACTTTTGCTTAGATATTCTAACACTCTTGTATATGCTTCTTTCTTTATTTGCCTTTACAGAGTTTTACATGCAATTCCTTCAAATGAAGCAATAGATACTGTCGAGGTTAGACAATGTTGCTTATAGCCATTGCTTCCTTCTAGATTATTTTGACCTTTTCTAGTATGAATTAAAATATTCTGTTAGAGCGTAAAGGATAATTATAAAGATATAAGAATCCAACCTAATCCTCTTAGGAAAGACAAATTACCAAAATTACCCATCTTGATGACAATGTGACAAAATGAAAAAAGAAAAATGAAAAGGAGAGGAAGGAAAGACCAAAATCTAGACTTCATATGTCAAACCGATAATCAGTCAAAGTAGTAGCGTATAATTCAGAAACATGCTTGAGTTTAGTAATAGGAAAAAAAAAACAAAGGAGAAAATGAAAAAAGGGACAGGCGAAGAGGTATTGCCCATTACTTTCAGCTGTTTCGTGGCTATAGACTTGCAATGATTCTAGAGACCTAGAAATTTGGATACTTTGTTGTTCACTGGGAAGATATTAGACATCGCATTCATGCACATGCGTCATGATATTGAATTTAGTACTGTTCTATCAGATGATTATCACTGACCTCATGTATGTTTGTACTTTAGTGTCATTATATTTGACTGAATTTTGTGTGCTTAATCTAAATAGGTGTTGCAACCAAGAGCAAACCCTTCTTTTGTATCATGGAAAGGTGGAGCGGTAAGTTTTTTTTTTTAAGTTTGTATAACTGTGTAGGGAATAAGGGGGACAAAAAGTATGAGAGAGAGAGAGAGAGCTTGTGTAATAAGCAATACCCAGCATAATGTATAGTCTTATCACTGAAAGAGACGATATATATATATATATATATATATAGTCAAATGGAAATACAGGACCTTAAAAGGAGAGCAAATAGCAGATTACAATGAAATTATTAAGCTACATGATATGTTATTTGAACGAATTACTCCTTAAATAAATAGAAATCTTAGCTCTGCAGGTAGAACCATTCTTAATGTTTTTTTGAATGAATGGAATAAGGCAAGTGCAGAGGGATACAAATACATTTGCCACAACACAATACCACCTTTTTAACATCTTTGATGTATGGAAAATTGATTAGCCCAATACTATTTTCAGATTATTGGAGTGCTTGATTTTGGGCGAGATGCGTGGATACATCGTGAAGACTGGATTAACAGTGGAATTTTCATCGGAAGTAGCCGAAAATACAAGGATTCCTATTACATTCAAGCACAAGCGATGTGTTACATGAATTCCTAGGAGGTGATCCGCTTTCATATACTTGTAACCTTAACAATCTATATATATATGTATGAAAAATGCTGAGATTTGTAATTTCTTACAGATTATGCACTGTTTTTTTAACATCTCTTGGAGTGTGTTAGGCAAGAGAGCCGAATAAAGTCTGAATCATTTGTTCTTCCTCTCCCCTCCAGTAGAAGTTGTTGGGATGCTGTTTTTCATTCTATCCAACCATCCTGGGTTTGTATTGGTCAACAATGGACCAACACTGCCAATCTTATAAGAGAGCCGAGGTTCAAAGGCAAGGCCAAAGTTTTATGGAATAACATAGTCAAAGCCAATTTTTGGTGCATTTAGTTAGCAAGAATGGGAATATCTTCAGGGATATTGAAAAATCTCGAGAGGTAATGAAAATTGTTCATGTCGGTGTTCCTTTTCTTTCTTCCTTCTGTAATTATACTCTTCTTGATTTAATTATTTCTAATCGAACTGCGTTTTCTTTAATTCCCTTGAAAGATTATAATTACCTTTTACCCTGTTATATTTTTTCATGAAAAGCGTGTCCTTTTCTTTAAAAAGCTATCACTGAATATCAGATTCATATTTACATATTACTAGGAAGTTGGAGAGAGTGTAGAAAAAATTAATAGATTTGTTTGATAATTGATGTTTAATATTAAAAGGTGAAATTAAAATTTCATTGCATCAGAGCGACTTGAATTGAACAACTCAAGAAACAAACTCATGATTTCTACTACCTTCCTGTCCCTTCAACAATTATTACCATGATCAATACATCATTCACAATATTATCATTCAAAATAATATAGATAAATCTCACGGAAACACATATCACATATCAACCACACTTAATATCGGGAAACTCATATAACCCTGCAACATTTGCTGTCGGAATAATCGTGATACTACAATTTTCAATATCACAAAAGAAACCCAATTTTTCAGAGCTTAGAAATGGATATAGCCTTTTCAGGCAATCCCAACAATCCAGAAATCTCAGGAAACAAACTCTTCCTAATTTCCTTATAAGCTTCCAAATCCCAATTCCTCTTCCCCAACTCTTTCCCAAGACTCAACGCAGCCTTCATCACTCCCTCTTCCCCTTTCATGAACCGATTCCACAATTCCCATCTTAACCGCATCTTCACCTCTCACTTTCATTCCCTTCAAAAACACGTCTCGCCGAACTGAACCCGAACCGATTTTGGATCGAAAAAGCGCCGTAAAGTAATCAGGAAGAGTCATTCCCAAATCCACCTCACTCATATACAAAACCCCACGATCACACCTCATGATCAAATAATCATGGGACAGAGCCAACACGAAGCCAGCCGCGGCGGCGTGGCCGGACAAAGCAGCTATAGTTGGAATAGGAAAGGAAAGGAATTCTGCGATAACGGGTTTAAAAATCTGAACCATGTGGTGTAAACGATCACGGGCTTCAGATAAGGAGGCGGCGGAGAGAGCCCATGGGAGATCGAAGCCGTTTGAGAAGAATTTTCCATGAGAGGTTGTGATGAGAATTGAGCCTTGGGTGGCTTGGTTTTTTATTTGAGAGAGAGAAGAGAGGATTGAATTGATTAGGGTTGGGCTCAGCCGGCTTTACCCCTAAAATATACCATACCACACCCACACCACACCCTACAAGAGAAGACCCATATCTTTTCAGCAATCACCACATAAAAAACCCTTTTCTAGATTTAAAAAAATTTATACATAATAATAAAACACACATGATTTCGAAACACCAAAAATTCCTTCCAAAAATTATTCATTAAAATCAGAACAGAATCCAAATACAACATCCAAAAAAACACAATCCCTCATTCATAAAAAACAACATTAATGAAACCAAATCCAAACATATATATATTTGTCACATCTTTCCATTACTCAATCCGAGAAATGGATTCATTTCAGGATACAAACTCTTCCTTATTTCAGCAAAAGCTTCACCATCCCATTTCCTCTTCGCCAACTTCATCCCCATTTCCACCGCCGCCTCCACCACCTTCTCCTCTCCCTCATAAACCGAATCCACGATTCCCAATTTCATTCCCAATTCTCCATTCACCTTCATCCCCGTCATTAATACATCTCTCCGAACCGAAGCCGAACCGATTTTTGACCTAAACATTGCCGCGAAATAATCCGGCATCGTTAAACCCAAGTCAACTTCGCTCATATAAAGCACCCCTTTATCTCTCCTCATCAAAACATAATCATGACTTATAGCCAACAAGAATCCGGCAGCGGCGGCGTGGCCGTTGACGGCGGCGATGGTTGGCATGGGGAGAGAGAGAAGAGAGGCAACGACTGGTTTGAAGATATTAACCATGTGAGAGAGACGTTCTTTGGCAGCGGATTTGGAAGAAGCGGTTTGAGCCCATGGAAGATCAAACCCATTAGAGAAGAATTTGCCTTGAGAAGTAGTGATGAGAATTGAACCACGAGTGGCTTGAGATTTGACTTGGGAAAGGAGAGAGAGGAGTGAAGATACTACGTTTGGGCCGATCCAATGTTCGTTGTCGCCGGTGAGGGTGAGGATGAACAGATCTCCACGTTTTTCTAAAGTAAACATTTTTTTTCCCTTCAAAGTTTTGAATGAAGAAATGGAAATGGAATGGTAGTTTTTTTTTTTTTGTTGTGTTTGAAGATAAATAAAGAGGTGGAAAGGATAGGAGATTCGGCACACGTTTCTATGTTGGAGTTGATGATGATTAGAGTCTACCCATGTGCCTTATCTTAACATAGCCACTTGGGTTGCATGGGGAGAAATTATTGGGGGATTTGTATACTTTGGAGCGAGGGATTTTGATGATGGGAAAGTAAATGATTTTTGACCAAATGAGTGGTTTTGTTGCTACAGAATAATAAAATAATAAAAAACCAATAAAAGAAGATAGAGAAATGGTGAACACAAAATTGAACCCACAATAAAGGAGCACAATACTAAACTTCCCAATTAAACTCGTTCACTACCAATATTTATCACAAAAAAAAATCCATTTAATACCATTTATAGTAGTTCTAATTGAAAGTTATTAATAACATCATTAGTCACTTAAATACATTTTTTTAATCCATGAGAGCATAGCTCAATTGGTTCGGCACATACTCCTTCCCTCCTTGAGGTCGAAGGTTCGAGTCCCCCCTCCTCCAATTTGATGTAATACCTCAAAAAAAAAAAAATAATTTTTATACTAATAAATAAAAAAAAAAATTACATTACCAAACTTAAAAGTGGATTTGTTAAACTAAGTTAAAAAAAATAAATAGAGTTGTGTACAATTATTTTTTTAACATATCTTAATTTTTAAATACAATAACAATCTAAAAAATATATATTATATTATAAATTTCTCGAATGATTTTTCAATCAATTCAAAAATATGATTACATAATAATTTTTTTAAAACATTGTTCATAACTTGTTTATTATATGACTTTCAATTATTATGAATATAATAAGAATTATAAGAAAAACTAAATTAGAGTACAAAAAGAAAAACTAACTATATTTTTAAAAGCAAATATGATAATTTACATTATGTTATTTGATCTCTTAAATTTAAAATTTAAATAATATTAAAAAGAGATCCGGGAAGTTTCACAATGCTCTGTTCGATTGGCAATACTTACTGTGGAAGAACTCTGTGTGACCTAGGTGCCAACATAAACTTGATGTCATTGTCAATCTTTAAGCAAGTGGGAGTCGGAAGTACACGTCCTATCAGGACAACATTTCAATTTACAAACAAGTTCATAGTTCACCCCGAAGGTAAAATAGAAGATGTTCTGGTTCAAGTGGACAAGTTCATATTTCCCGCATATTTCATCATCTTAGACTTCGAGGCAGATCGTGAAGTACCAATTTTACTTGGTCATCCATTTTTAGCCACAAGAAGAACCTTAGTTTATGGGTGTAAATGAGGCGGGATGGGGTGTAAACGGGGTACCTCGTTTATATCCCACCTCGTTTAAGGTTTTTTTTCCCACCCCACCCCGCCCCAATTAACTTTATCCCCCGCCCTGCACCGTCCGTTTTATTAAACGGGGACGAGGCGAGTCAGGGACTAAACGGGGTGGAGAAATTTGTTAAAAAAGCATGATTTCGTATATTTTTTTATTCAAAATTCAAT
Organism: Gynostemma pentaphyllum; assembly: GCA_028015215.1. Taxonomy (NCBI): domain Eukaryota; kingdom Viridiplantae; phylum Streptophyta; class Magnoliopsida; order Cucurbitales; family Cucurbitaceae; genus Gynostemma; species Gynostemma pentaphyllum. The sequence continues at coordinate 53,535,377 of CM051350.1, read as the reverse complement.
TTTTTTCAATGATAATAGTGCATAAAAATAAATAAAAGTCTCCATCATAATCCATATGAAAATAAACATAGTAAATTTAAATTACAAAATAAATAAATTAAAGTAAACTAAAGTGGTGTAAATGGGGGGGGCCCCCCCACCCGTTTTTAAATGGGGGGGGAAAATTCTCTCGCCCCGCCCCTGCCTCGTACCTCGCCCCATTTATTAGGCGAGTTTGACAGGGGCGGAGCGGGGAAGCGGGATTGGGGTTTTAACTTTTACCCCTACCTTGGTTGACGTTAAAAAAGGAGAACTCACCATGAGAGTTAATGATAAAGAGTTTCAATTCCTTAAATTTACCTAACCATGTAGAGTATTGTTCTTTGATTGATGTTATAGATTCAACTGTCAATAAGAAAAGGTAGAAAGACTGTGCGGAAAATCAAAGAGTAGGATGCCACATTGTAGTGGGAGTAGACTGTCAAGATAGTTCTACGTCAAAACATGATGAGGATTCTCAGTCTCATCCTGATTATGACATTCTAATTCAGAAGTGAACAACTGAAGAGCCTTCTAAGTTAGAGCTAAAAAATTTACCCTCTCATCTCAAATATGCATTCTTGGGTAGCAACACAACCTGGCCAGTCATCATTAATTCTAAATTGGCACCAGATAATGAAGCACAACTTCTACAAGTCTTATTGAAATTCAAAATAGCTTTGGGATGGACCATTGCAAACATAAAAGGGATTAGTCCAACCATTTGCATGCACAAAATGTTGTTAGAAGATGACACATCTCATTCAGTGGGACAACAAAGGCGATTGAACCCCTCCATGAAAGAAGTTGTTAAGAAAGAAATAATCAAGTGATTAGATGCAGGAATAATCTACCCAATTTATGACAACAGATGGGTGAGCCCAATACAATGTGTTTCAAAAAAAGGTGGAATAATTGTGCTAGCCAATGCCAACAATGAGTTAGTTCCCCAACGCACAGTCAACGGTTGGAGAGTATGAATGGATCATAGATGGTTGAACAAGGCAATACGAAAAGACCATTTTTCGCTCCTATTTTTAGATCAAATACTGGACAGACTACCAGGCAAGGAGTACTACTGTTTTCTTGATGGATACTCAGGTTATAACCAGATTTCCATTGCTCGAGAAGATCAGGAAAAGACTACCTTTACATGTCCATTCGGTACATTTGCATTTCAGAGAATGCCATTTGGGTAATGCAATGCTCTAATAACATTTAAACGATGCATGATGGCACTCTTCAGTGACATGGTCGAAGACTCCTTGGAGATATTTATGGATGATTTTTCAGTATATGGAGAAGATTTTGCTTGGCGTCTCAACCATATAGAAAAAGTGCTCACCAGGTGCCAGAAAACACAACTAGTCCTTAACTGGGAAGAATATCATTTTATGGTACATGAAGGAATTGTCGTAGGACACAAGATCTCCAAAGCAGGAATAGAGGTTAATAAAGAAAAAGTAGAGGTGATTGAAGGAATGAGACCACCCACAAATGTTAAGAGCATAAGAAGTTTTCTACGCCATGCCAGATCCTACAGAAGGTTTATCAAAGATTTTTTCCAAGATAACAAAACCTTTATGTTCTTTATTAGAGCATAATACACCATTTTTAATGAATGATGCTTGTGTGGCAACTTTTCAATTTTTCAAGTCTGCACTGATTCATGCCCCAATTGTAGTCCCTCCTGATTGGACACTCCCCTTTGAACTCGTGTGTGATGGTAGTGATTTTTCTATAGGAGCTGTCATGGGGAAAAAGAAGGGAAGAAACTATCATGCCATTTATTATGCAAGCATGCTCAGAAGAATTACACTACAACAGGAAAAAAAAGTTTCTTGCCATTTTGTTCGCTTTGGAAAAATTTCGATCACATCTCTTGGCATCCACCTTTCATCTAGTTTAATCAATCACCATTTTCACCAACCCGCCTTTTGAAACAAACAATTACTTTTAACATTTTGGTTGAAAAAGCACAATCATAACGACAGATCATTCAAGTGTTCAATTGGGTCGCGACAGTAAACTATATTTGCTAAACAAAATCTTGTTAGCTATAAAGTTGGTGATCAATAATTAGCAGTGTCAGATTTAAGGGAATGAGAAGTTAAAACTTAGGTTGATCGATGACTCATTAAAGCCTTATGTTCTAAGCAATATTAGTGAAATTGTTCAATCCTGCACCAACATTCCTGCTGTCCGCAAAAGATCAAGCTGTCAGATATCATCATCATTCATCATTATTGAGGTTGATTTTGCAGTATACAATTTTTGAGTGTTTTTATCAAACCTATCAATTGCAGGGTTTGTTGAGTTCAATATGTGAAATGAGATGGGAAACAACACATCTGGTTTTAGAGGTGATTTTGAGATTTGAAATAGCTGGGAATGATGCAGAGGAAGAGAACACAAAAGCTGAAGTTCCAAATAAATCTTTACAAGAAGGTGGTGTATAAGTCATTTAATTCAATAAAATATTCCATTATATTCAATAACTTATTGATTAAAATCAATATCAGGTAGTTTACTTGTATAGTTTAATTAATTCAATAACATATTGAACTAAAACGCATACATAATCTCATTTAATTTGAACAAGTAATCATCTTAAATTCTATTCTTTTAAAACAAACAGTCCATTCGCTTACAGTCCATTGACATAGTAGAATCGAGCACCACTTAATCCCTTTTTTATCCGTAAAAAACTGTAAATTAAAATATAAATTCAATCCTATTTTTTTCCTTTAAAAAAGGTGAAAATATTTAACACCATCAAATTATTAGTGCTATTTTCCCGTTTCATTACCCAAAAAAATAGTTAGTTGCAACCCGTGATCGGGGAGGTGATTAATGAGAAGGGTTTCGAGTCGGAAAGCCAAACTCTTCCGTGGAACTATAAAATATAGGAATGTGGCATCTCTCATTCCGTCTTTCAATCAATGTCAATGGCTCGCCCCTCAAGATCATTGGTCTGTGACAAGAGAGGGAAAAGAACAACAGTTCCATACTTCTAAGTATGAGTGAGACGTAGATTTCAATAAAACTAAATGGTAAATTTCACTTTACAAACATGAGTCCATAATGACTCGGAACATGCTAAAACCTACATTCCTCATGGAAAGATTACTCTGAAAGAATGTAAACAAGCAAGTGCATACCTGCCCAACGTAGAGTTTACCATCCGGTCTAAGAATCACATACACATTTGAAGCACCTACTATTGATGGAGGCGGCTTCTCTCTGGCATCAACCAAGACACACTGCATCTCTATCAGCTTCTTTTCGCACATTCTTGATTTTCTTCCAAAAGACCCTGGTTTGGTTAATTGTATCTGTTATCTGCTGATCAGCTCCTACTATACCACCACTTGACTGGAGATGAGGAGAAGAAATACAGAAGTTCAACTGTTCTTTCTTCAAATGATATCCCTTCTCTGGCATAAACTGAGAGGTACAAGTCTTCAGCCCTCCGAATTAGAGCCTCAGGGATGCCTTCCTTCTTTGCTGTTTCAAATGCAAGGCTCTCTTTACAGATTCCATCGATCAGCTTCCAAGTTGGAATTGACGACAAACTGTTCCCATTGCTTTGTACTCCGTGTGCTTGGGATTTAACGACAAACTGAATATTCCATGAAAACGAGTGGGAACAATACCGAGACAACCGACTTAATCAAGAGTTTTCAATAATACTCCCAACAATACATGTTCATTTAGCTGTTTCTGTTCTTCGGCAAATTTCATCCGAGGACAAGACTTCTTTTCGTTACTTTACCAACAACGGATCTTATTTGACATTTCTACCTGCGAAAGAAATATGTAAGAAAGGAAAATTTCATAGACAAATGTGTAAAGGTATCTCGTTTGTGCAATCAGTCATAAATCTTTATTGTTCGCATTTAACTTAAAACTTCTGATTTTAAAAAACATGACACCAAATAAGGTTGGAAAACACGACAAGTTTTTAGCTTCAGGGACAATAATAAAAGGCTCCGGATTTATAAGTTTCAGTACATAGATTGCTTGCTTTAGATTTTTTTATATCCTATCTTCCAGTTCAATTATTGTAAATTATCCTCTCCAATCAAACCATAATTCCTATGACATTCAAATACCTGAAAAGAACTTTTTCAATCAACGGGGCTGTCATAAGACTTCATTGGAAGTATAATTGAATCAAAGTGGGGAATCAGGGCCGATTCGGCTGGCACCATAAATCCACATATCCCAAGCAAAACAGCAGCACAAATGGATCGAAGCAAACTAGAATTCCCACCCCCATTTCCTTCAACGATGTCAAACCAATATGGAGACAGTCCAACTAGCTTCATCTCATTTTTCCCTTTCCAACAATTTCATGTCCTGCATTAGAAAAGGAAAACCTAATTTAAAATAGAAATAAAAACACAAACACAAATATTTCTGCAGATGGTAGAAGGAAGACACAACATAGCAAAGCAAATTTGACATTGCCCCAAAAAATATAAGCACTTTATATGATCAAAGAATAAGATTTGAAAATATGATGATCAAAGAGAAAATTCAAAAATGCTGCATACACTGTTAAAGCATCTTCCACCTTCTTTGCGGTAAACCACTCCTCCCCAACCCTTTTTTCCCTCTGAATCTAAAGCAGGTTTTAATTGTTTAATTTCTGCTTCTCCAGGAGTTTCAGCCCGTACTTGTTGGCAGAAAACGTCTTCCTTTGAACCAGACAGATTAGTGTTCCCGAGCATATAAAATTTTTCCCTTTGGACTTCCCAGAGGTGCTGTTGTAGCCATAGCCTTGATTCTTAAAATGACTTTAGAGAAATCTTCAGCTACCTAAATTAAGCATCTAATGACCTCGTTAAAATTAAATCGTCATATGACAGAAAGACATACAGTAAACACAAGTTAGTAGGACTAGAGATCTAGGAAAACAAGTAAATCACGAGTGGCTATTTTTTAGTCTTTGAGACCTAGAGCAATGGATAATGCCCAAGCTGCCCTTTCCACTTCTTTATATGCTTCTTCAATGTGATTCCTCTTCACACGACCTTTCCAAGAAGATTCCATGTCCTCAAAAAAATCATTGGGAATGATGGAACAAGGAACTGATCTTCTGATCACTTTCACTATCTAAAAAAATTATTTCACGAACTTTACTGGAAGCCCATTCACATTCGCTGACCTAAAGTAAAGAAAAAAATAAAACAGAAATAGCGGATAATAGATTAACTCCTGTATTATCAACACTGATTTTGACTCCTGCTAAAAAATAAGCATTCTACTAATAAACATAATCTAACGGATGGGAGAAAACACATGCCCCATAGGTATAATAATCTTTAAAAAAAATCATGGTCAAAAGTTAGAAAAATTATACGTGAAGGAAAAAATGGCATCCAAGATGAACAGAGAAATTTGTGACATACTCCGGCATTTTAGAAGAGTCTCTTGTCTGTTTACTACTAATGGCAATCAACTACAAGTGGAAGCGCGCGAAATGGAAACACAAACCTCCTTCTCAGGATCCAGACACTAAAAAAATAAACTGACTCCATTTCATAATACATTATCCATTAACCAAATGGCCATGTAGTCCAGCATGGCTAATTAAATCATTTTGTAATACTTATATTACAGTTTGACAGAAAATACTGAGAACAAAGTTAAGTGTTACTTACAAACATATTAAAGTCAAATTTCTACCCAGTCGTCACTGAAGTGGGATCCATCAACAATTTCAGGATATGGCTTAGCTCGTAATTTCTATGCACAAGTAATATTTCATCAAGTAGATTCATCATTCTATAAATTTCAATGTGATTTGCCCCTCATTTCCAATAACTTCACTAGCTGTAAAACATATACATATGAGTTAGATAAATTTATAAGAAACAAGAGAAAAAAAAAACTATATGGCACTTTTTGAATTTATATTTTCATAAATAGAAAAAGTCACACGTAGTGAAATTTCTCTTTAATTAATTGAACACCAAACCAAAGAAATTGCAAAAATCAGCTGAAAATTCAAGGGAAGCATCAATTCTCCCTAAACAGAGAAGTACCTGAGAGCCAAGAATGACGGCATCTTTTTCCAAGAAGAGAGTGAGATGCCTCGTAACATTGATGCTTCCAAGCAGATTTATTTATTTTCCCCCAAGGGGAATTGAAATCTAGGTAAGTCATTCCACAAATGCTGGTTATTTACTGGAAAGTCAATCAATGTCCAATCACTATTGTAAGCAATAGCAATTTGCTCCAACACTCTATAACTTTGGTTACCACATATCATACATTTAGTCCACAGGCCATGATTCACTCCAATTACATTCTTTATTGCCGCCCTCACTATTATGATATTGTATGGAAAAACTAAAAGATCATGATGGAGGACTACATTAATACTTTGCAGCTTATTTTCAAGGTCGAGAGACTCCAACAGCAAAATTACTTTCTCAAAGTACTCTCTAATAGGGTCTCAAACCCATGATGCTCCCATATATACTGCAAAAACCATGTATGATTTGATTTAAAGTGTGTCAGGGGAGTACAAAAATAATTTTTCTTTGATACTTTTTAAATCGTTGAGAATAAAGGGAGGATGATTAATGCTCGGTTTTACAGAATAACCACCAACCCTTTTCTCAAGGAAATGTAAAGATAGATGCCGATACTCATCAGTTAGGAATTCCTTTACACACCACGATAATATGCACGAGGGTATTGGTAAACTAAGAGATAACTAACGGTGGTAGGAGAAAAGGCGGGGTTAATGATGCGGGAATGACCAGGATGAATGACATGGGAAGAGAAAAATGCGGGGGTAACGATGCGGGGAGGAAAGGAGCAGGACGGAAAGGGTCCGTGTGTATCAGATGTTAGTGTTAATGACATGCTTAGTTCACAATTAATAACAGATAATTCTAGAACAATTACGATAAATGACAAAGAGAACATGGGGATCGAACCAGAAATCGCAGAAAAGAAAACCTTGCGGCGAAAAAACGCCATTGTCATAAGTTGTCTTTGGGTCCCGGCACTTAATACACGAATCGGATTACATTGCAAAAACTCAAAAGATCCTTGGAGGATGAATTGAAGAATCAAGAAGAATTGACTGAAAGTTGGAGGAGAAGCAAGACTGATTAAGGGATTTTCGAAGAAGCAAAGGTTTCTCCAACTTTTTTGCTAGAAGCCAAGGTTTCTCCAACTTTTTTGCTTTATATAACATTCTTTTAAAAAATTACAAAAATGGCTTCTTCGATAATCCCTTAATCAGTCTTGCTTCTCCAACTTTCAGTCAATTCTTCTTGATTTCTTTCTTGATTCTTCAATTCATCCTCCAAGGATCTTTTGAGTTTTTGCAATGTAATCCGATTCGTGTATTAAGTGTCGGGACCCAAAGACAACTTCTGACAATGGCGTTTTTTCGCCGCAAGGTTTTCTTTTCTGCGATTTCTGGTTCGATCCCCATGTTCTCTTTGTCATTTATCGTAGTTGTTCTAGAATTATCTGTTATTAATTGAGAACTAAGCATGTCATTAACACTAACATCTGATACACACAGGTACCCTTTCCGGTCTGTTCCTTTCCCCTCCCCGCATCGTTACCCCCGCATTTTCTCTTCCCATGTCATTCATCCTGGTCATTCCCGCATCATTAACCCCGCCCTTTCTCCTACCACCGTTAGTTATCTCTTAGTTTACCAATACCCTCGTGCATATTATCGTGGTGTGTAAAGGAATTCCTAACTGATGAGTATCGGCATCTATCTTTACATTTCCTTGAGAAAAGGGTTGGTGGTTATTCTGTAAAACCGAGCATTAATCATCCTCCCTTTATTCTCAACGATTTAAAAAGTATCAAAGAAAAATTATTTTTGTACTCCCCTGACACACTTTAAATCAAATCATACATGGTTTTTGCAGTATATATGGGAACATCATGGGTTTGAGACCCTATTAGAGTACTTTGAGAAAGTAATTTTGCTGATGGAGTCTCTCGACCTTGAAAATACGCTGCAAAGTATTAATGTAGTCCCCCATCATGATCTTTTAGTTTTTCCATACAATATCATAACAGTGAGGGCGGCAATAAAGAATGTAATTGGAGTGAATCCTGGCCTGTGGACTAAATGTATGATATGTGGTAACCAAAGTTATATGGAGTTGGAGCAAATCACTATTGCTTACAATAGTGATTGGACATTGATTGACTTTCCAGTAAATGACCAGAATTAGAATTACGAATGACTTTCAATTTCTAACCTAGATTTCAATTCCCCTTGGGGGGAAAAAGAAAAAACTGAAGTGGGATCCATCAACAATTTCAGGATATGGCTTAGCTCGTAATTTCTATGCACGGGTAATATTTCATCAAGTAGATTCATCATTCTATAAATTTCAATGTGATTTGCCCCTCTCATTTCCAATAACTTCACTAGCTGTAAAACATATACATACGAGTTAGATAAATTTAAGAAACAAGAGAAAAAAAAAACTATATGGCACTTTTTGAATTTATATTTTCATAAATAGAAAAAGTCACACGTGAAATTTCTCTTTAATTAATTGAATACCAAACCAAAGAAATTGCAAAAATCAGCTGAAAATTCAAGGGAAGCATCAATTCTCCCTAAACAGGGAAGTACCTGAGAGCCAAGAATGACGGCATCTTTTTCCAAGAAGAGAGTGAGATGCCTCGTAACATTGATGCTTCCAAGCAGATTTATGACGACTGGGTAGAAATTTGACTTTAATATGTTTGACCAAAGCATTGGAGAATTACTTGATGATACATTTGTGGCAGTATGAACCTTGGCCATGGGATACTCGTAATGTAAAAGATGTTCTCTTACTTTCCAAAAGGGGAGGATTATTGCGAGGTTCCAACTCCCTGTTGGCACAAATTCATGGGCCCTGGGGTTCTATTTTTTATGTTTTTTTTAGATAAAAGACATTTCATTGATAAATGAAAAGAAAGTACAAAAGAACACCCTTGGAATGATTTGGGTTTAGAGGGTGTTAAAACTCCAAATCCTAGTTGGATTGAAGCTCACCAGGATGACCATGGATATGGGCACAAAAATCACGACAGGAAGACTATTTCTGCAATTTTTGTTTGGTTGATTTTTATTTCTTACTTTGAGTGGCAATGTTTTGGCAGGACATGGAGTTGTTCAAGTGTTATTACTTAAACCAAACCTTGAGGACAAGGTGCCTTTGAGGGCCTGGTATGTTAGTAAATAATTGGTGTAGTTAGTTAGGGGTATTGGGTTATAAATAGAGTGAATGTGAGGGTGTGAAGGTATCCAAGATATTGAGAATAGTAGTCTTTAAGCTATTGTAAGGGGAGAGTTCTAAGCCTCTCGAATGCTTAGTAGTTCGTAATTGTTCTAGTTTCGTATTAATATAGTTCGGATCCTATCAAATTTATTCTAAAATGTTTCACTCAAAACACTTTTAGAGGAAGTTGTACCAAACGAACCCTTGGAATAATGAAGTAGACAATCACATATGAAGACTATACAATTTAAACAACAACCAATATAAGGAAAAGGTAAAAACAATCAAGCAAACTTTTCCCATAATAGTAATTAAACCTAAGGGATAAAAAGAATATTAAAAAAAACACTGATATTCAAACCACCAAGAAGCTCACCAATCTGAAAAAGTTGAAGAAGCTTTGAAGGAAGATTAGGTGTTGAGCATATGAAGCACTAAGATTGAAGAAAGAGTATGAGGATTGAAGGAAGTTAGAGTCGCGGTCGCTTTTTGCTTTGACACAATTAGCTTTGAATGGGTCCTCTACATCATCACCCCACCCAACAAACGAAAATAATTCGTGGTTGCCATTTCTGAACTAATTCAAAACCAAAATTTCAAACCCTCAAAAGAAATTAATCTTAGAAAGGCAACCACAAAGCCCAACCATAAGAACAAGACCAAAAATCTATAAATGAATGATTAATTCATCACTGAGAGTAATTTTCTATCACCTAGAATACAATCATAGAAATAGGAAAACCCCAAGATGGAAGGATGGAGGGGGAGATGGTGAGGGAGACGAAGGTGTGGTTTTTTGCGGGTGTCTGGTTGAATTGAACAAACTGAGGGAAACCAAGGGGCATCATATGAACATGCCATTCTCAAACTAACAAGATTGAGATTCCTTTACACGGGGCATCGTATAAATGCAATCCAGTGTTTTCATTTCTGTGAATAATTGGGTTGGATTGCTTGAATTCATATTTTATCCTAAAATTTGAGAATACATTACCTGAAAAAAAAAAAAAAAGTTATAGATAGAGGCTACTTCCTGCGAGAATACATTACCTGAAATAAATTAAAATAGAGGCGGCTACTTGAAGATCCTAGTTCCTCCTATCATGACAGACTGGGAACTCATATCAAAAGGGGAAGATTGGATCATCCAGGGACACCCCCCTTTCACAGGAAGATTTTTGACCTCTTTCGTGTTTACATTGATAGAAATCACGTGTGCATCCTTGGTTTCCATAACAAGTTCATCAGAATTCACAAACAATAACGGTTTCACCAATCCAGAAACATGGTCTATTGTGAACACTTTTGAGAATGAATCATCCTTCTCCATTGTCCAAATGTCAATTTTAGTTTCTTTTTCATTTTCATGAATGGTCCATGGGCAATGAAACAGAACTACGGATCCATTCCATACCCCCATACTTTTGTAATCTCTTCGATTTCTAAAACTCTCAGGCAATGGAATCTTATGGAACACCTCTTTGCTTACGTCAAAAGATAAGATAAAACGGGTTTTATCCTCATGATTAACAGCCAACCAATAACAGACCCCGTTGTGGCATATCTGAAATGAAGAATTCCAAATTACATAGCCCAACACTTGGGTTTTGATTTCTCTCCACTCATTTCTGCTCAAATTGTAGACTTCAACTCTCTGATCGTAAATATTGCGCCACTGATTGAACCAAATAATCCTAACGACCTTAAAATCATTAGAATTGGAATCGTAGCCGAATCCCACAGCTCTTGTATCACGAGCATCATAAGGCCGTTCATATAGGAGAAGACTCGAACGCGAAAGAAAGTAAAACTCCCTGGTGGCCGGCTTACACAATAAGATATCGCCACTACACTCAAGATCGGAGAGGCAAACTATACCTTGACTATGACCACGGATTTTCAAAGTTAAAGAATCCTTAAAATATGGCAAATCAATGTTTTCGACAACCTCGGCGTTGGGATATGTGAGAACTGATAATAAGTTTTCTCTGCTTCCATCATCCTTGGCAGCAAAACGTTTAAAAAGAATGCCAGTGCAAAAATTGGGGCTATTTGTGTATTTGTGTTGAAGTTTCTGAGAATTCACCAAATGTTTAGATACCAATTTGGAGAAGTTGATGTTAATCAGACGCGAAATAATCTTCGCCATTTGCTTTTTACAGCGGAAAAAGATGAACAATACAGCTGCTAGGGTTTCTGTTTATAATGAAACGAAGATAAAGGAGCGGATGATATAGGCTCATGTCTGGAAATTTGGGTAAAATTAACTCCAAAATCTTCAATAAATGTTTTTGGACCTTCATTTTCAAATTAACCTTTTTTACCTTATGATGATGTCACTTTGGTATGAAATATCAAAAATACCCTTTAACTTATCTTCTCCAATCTCCTCTCCTCTCTCATTCCAAAAAGAAGAAAAAAACTTTTATAAAGAAAACTCTCAACTTCCATTTATCTTAATCTCTATTGATCTTTCATCTCATTGATCCTTCATTTCACTTCTCATCCTTCAATCTCTAACAACAGAAAGAAGATTACACGGTTAAAGAAAAGATACAACAACTCATAATTCAAAATTCTCAAAACCTTGGATCTACGGATTTCCATGGATTTCGAAGGAAAGTTTCTTCGAAATCCGGAGAACACCTCTGGAATTCGAAAGAAAAAAAAAAGAGGCTACCTGCGGAATCCGGAGGTATCCTCCGAAATTCAAAAGAAGAAGAAAAAAAAAAAGAGGAGGCTACCTCCGGAATCCGGAGGTAGACTTCCGGGCCCTCCGGATTTGTAGGCAGGGGAGGGGAGGGGGGCCGGCCCCCCATATATATATATTTTTTCTTTCCAATTCCGGAGGTGTCCTCTGGATTCCGCTCCGGATTCCGGAGGTAGCCTATTTTCTTTTCTTTTTTTCGAATTCCAGAGGTGTTCTCCGGATTCCGAAGATCTCCTCCGGAATCCGGAAGCGATCTCCGGATTTCGTAGATCCAAGGTTTTGAGATTTTTGAATTCTAAGTTGTTGTATCTTTTCTTTAACCGTGTAATATTTTTTTCGTTGTTAGAGATTGAATGATGAGAAGTGAAATGAAAGATCAATGGAGATGAAGATCAATGGAATTTGAGGTTTTTGTTTAGAGAAGTTTTGTTCTTCTTTTTGGAATGAGGGAGGAGAGGAGAGTGGAGAAGATAAATTAAGGGTATTTTTTATATTTCATACCAAATTGACATCATCGTAAGGTCAAAAAAGGTTAATTTGAAAATGGAGGTCAAAAGGCATTTATTGAGGATTTTGAAGGTCGTTTTACCCAAATTTCCCTCATATCTCTAAGCCTGTGGGCCGGCCCATTCAACTTTTAATTGCTTAATTAAATTTTTAATTGTATTTTATAATATAGCTTTTAGATTAACTCTTTATTTTATTATTTTTCTTGAATCATTTTCATATCTATATCTATACTATATTAAAAAGTTAATAAATTGGGAAAATATGTTTAGATTAAAATATCCTCTATATAATTAACATATTAAACCCATCCTAGTCAAATATGATTATAAATTAATAAATTTTAATTTTAATAATAATAATTTAAATTTATATATATATATATATACACACACATACGCATTAAAAATAAAATATTGATTTGGTTTAGAAAAACTTTTAAACTCTTTATTAATTATTTAACTGAATTAAGTCAAAAAAATTGTTCATAATCTGATTATATATATATATATAAACTAAAATTTATATTTGTAATCTAATTAAAAAAATCAAGATTTTATTTGAATTCAAATTTTGCTTCTAATCTAATTATAAGAAGGAGAAAAAAAAAATCAATATTGATTCATATTTAGTAAATAAATATAAATTTCAATAATTAAATTAAAACTAGATTTTCATTACAGTTTAGTGTACTTAAATAACCCAACTCCTGACTATATTAATCTACTGCTCTCTTTCAATTTTGCTTAAAAAAGTGTCAATTTCATCACATTTCTCGATACTTTTTTTTAGTGTGTATACGGTAACTAATATTTTCAATTTCATTATATGTGTTTTATTTGTTTTTTTTTATTGTAATGTGTAGTCTCTTCCTTTAATTTCATTTATATATTATGATATATCATGTTACGTGATATTTTTTATTAATTTTTTTAGATGGAAGGTATGATAATTGATGAGCTAAAACCATTCCAACGAGGATGGACAATTCGGGTTAAAAGAAAAAAAATCATTTAAAAGAAACGGTGTTGTCAGAAGCTAAAAGTACTTCTTCTCTTGGTGAAAATGGATAAAGGAGGAGAAGATGAACGGGCAGCTCGAAAACAATTCATCGTTCAAGAACTTTGTCATGTTGCTTTAATGACTAATAAAAGATCTATGAGAATTGCAGAAAATGACAATAATGAGAATATCTTTGAGAAGAACAAAAACGTCAAATTGATTATTAATGAATCGTCGAATTGTTGAACTTATCTTTAGTTTAAATTAGTTGTTTGCCAGTAAGTTGTTTTTTATTTTTTTTAGATTTGAATAAATTAGGTAGTTATTTAAATTCGACACTATGATTTGTTTGGGTTTTTTCTATTAACTGATTCGATGTTTATGATAATTATTTACTTACTATTATATTTGTTGAATTTAGTTTTGTGACAATTTAATTCTTCTAAGCCAATTTCGATGTTGGATTTTCTTGAAATATGGAGAATAGTAATAATAATAATATATATTTCATATAATGAGATATGATGATATCAGATAATATTTTTAATAGAATAAAATGTCAAATAGAAATAAAAAATATAATGATAACAAGATTTTAAAAATAAAATATAAGACCCAAATTGATAATTTTATTTTAAATTTGTTGACTAAAAAATATTCAACCAAGGATGAGCATAAGGATTTTTTAGCAGCTGCATGATGAATCTATTTAAACCAATTAAAATTAACTAATTGACATGTTAATTACATAAAAATGAATAAATCTTCTTCTACCATACTTTCTGGTAATATAAGAAGTTTCAAATGTGTTGTATAGTTTAATTATATAGTTTTTCATAAATTAAAAATCAAAATTTTAGAAACAAATTAGAAAGAGATAATAGAAAGTATATCGATACTATATTAAAAAACAAAAAAATTGGGGAAACAATTTTAGATAAAAATACCCTTTAAATTATTAAGAAATTACATCTACCTTTAGAAGATATAAAAATTAAATAAATAAATGTCATTTTTAAAAATTAAAAACTAAAAAACCAACCAATATCAATATCAATATCAATTAAAATTAGTAAGTAAAACTCAATTCTAATAATGTAAGAGATTTTTAAATAGCGGTTCAATAAAAGGTAAAAAAAACTAACAAATAATAGTTCAATAAAGTTATTGAACCCAGGGGCGGAGCTAGAAATTTTTTTTAGGGGGGGCAAAAATTATATAGAGTTAATTTTAAAAAATAATCAAAGGCAAAATAAAAAAATCATACTAAAATTTCAATTTTTCATTTCAAATATTTTCAATTTTTACATTTATTTTTTAATTTTTAATAAAATTGAAGGGTCAAAAATTATATAAAGCTAATTTTAAGAAATAAAGGGGGGGCAAAATAGATAAATTATACTAAAATTTCAATTTTTTACTAAAAAATTTTCAATTTTTATATATTATTATTTATTTGTCAAAAAATTGAGGCGGGGCAACTGCCCCCCTTCATCAAAGGGTGGCTCCACCCCTGATTGAACCTACTATTTGGTAAAAATAGTTGTTCAATTAATTAATTGAATTAATATAGAGTAAAATAACCAATAAATATTAGTTCAATAAAATTATTCAACTGTAAAATTGCTATTTTTGTCATTTTTTAAAAATTCTGAATTTTAGTGAAAAATGCTATCTAAGTTTTTTTTTTTAATTTACGTTTATAAAAAAAATAAAGACCGGGGTAAAATCCCTCCTAAACCTATATGGGCGTGAACTTCAATAAAAAAAAAGAGTGATTTTTAATTTAAATTTAATTAATGAGATAAATGCCAAAAAAATTTATCCAAAACTAATTTTTAAAACTTTAAACTAAAAATATAAAAAATGAAAAGATAGATGATAATTAATTTATTTGTAAATAAATTTAATTTTTAAAAATCAAATCATTATTGATCTAGATTTAGATTATAAAATATAAAATGTAAAAAAGAATATTAGTTATACAAAATTTCCCTAAATTACGTTTTAAAATAAGGATATGATTTTTAAAAAAAAAATTTGTATACATTAAATAAAATAAATGTTTAATATTACATTTTTTTCGGTGTAAAATCATACTTCAATGACTTGAATGATGAGTGTTTTGATAAAAATAATTTAAAACGTGATTAAGTCATTAAATTAACAAATAAGTATTTTTAATCATGAATAATTGGAGTAATTTATAAAACTAATTTGAGTTGTTTACATTCCATCTAAATTGGTTTAAAAGATGAAAATTTCATCAGGTAGTAGATTTTTCTTCAATATTTATAAATCTAACAGTCTTAAAAAGTATTTATAAATATAACATTTAAAAAAAAAAAACTACATTCAAGCTAATCTATAATCTATAACATATATAAAAGTGGGGAAATAAGGAGAAACATTAGGTTCCTAAATTACCCCCACTTTTTAAATTATTTCCTTTAATACCCTTTTGTCTATTGATTTAATTTTCTTACAATTTAGGGACAGATGAATGGCCTCTTTTGTCTTACTACATATATTTTCATTTACTTCTTTTCAAATCTTAACCATCATTATAAACACTCGTATTAAAAAAAATGAACATGATGATTTCTTACACTTTTGTCTTAATACATATATTTCGATTTACTTCTTTTCAAATCTTAACTTTTCAAATCTTAATTGTCATTACGTTTTCTCTGTCTTTATATTTCTATTTACTTTTTTTCAATTCCTTTATATTTCCATTCACCTCTTTTCAAAATATAAACTGTCAAATCAATTGAAGCCATTCTCAAAAGTCTCCAAACAACATTAAATATGTCATAAAATTCACTCTCAAATTACTCATAAACCTCTCATTTCTAGAATTGTTCTACATTGTCAATCCTTTGAAGCCATTGTACGATTTTAAGAGTAATCTTTATTGACAAACAGGTAATTTTCTAGATTTCCTTCGATTATAACTTCATTCTCTCAGTTTAAATTGACTTCATTCTCCCAAATTCATACCCTTTTATTACGTATTTTTTGTGTTCTTTTTAAATGATTTATTTTTAAAAATCTAATCAAAATCAAATTTTTACATAAATGTATGTATTTCTTCTGTATTGATAAAAAAAATTAGGTATTTTAAACAATCAAATTTAAATATATTGTTTTAATAAGATTTTAATTTAGTTAGTTATTAATAAAAATTCACATATTTTTCTTATATATTTAAATTTATTAAATTCTTTATTACGTATTCGTTATGAAATTTTAAAAATTTAAGTATTTTTAAGAATCAAATCTAAATCAATTTTTTTTAAAGAAATGATCTAGTCAAATAAATGAGTGATAACTTATCAAGTAATCAGTAATTACATACACGAAATATCATTTGATATAGTGAATCAGTAAAATCATGTACGTATGTGGGAATCAATGATTACTTACACGTGGCAATTTTGTAATATTTTAGGCACGAATTTGTGTTTTTTTTTTGCTATTTTTACAAATAACTTTTTAGGCTGCTGTTTTGCAAATATTGGACATTTTTCAGCTACATGTGCAGAGCCCCTTAAAAAATATATAAATCATCTTAAATAGCATAATTTAGATTTGTATTTTCATTTATGCCATTTCTCCAATAAGTTTAATAATTTAGTGAACGGTGAGAAATATGCTATTTCAAAGAAATGGTGTAAAGATAATAAATGAAAGTTTTAGTTAATAAAATAATTATTTAAATAATATTTATTCAATAAAAAATAAAAAATATTAAAAATAAATAGTTCATAAATTGACTGACGAAAAACTTTTTAAATATTTTTTCAAAAGTCCTGTTATATGACAATAAGATTATTTTGTAGCACCATTATAAAGTTGTTTTTATTTATTTAAAAAAGCAACTTTCGAATTGTTTAAGAATGAGCAAAAAACATAATATATTTTACCATTAGCAAAAATAAAAAAGGTAACTTTTTTCATTTTCAAACTTGTCCCGCAAAAAAATTCACCAATTGGTTACAACAATCATCGGCGTAAAAAGAGAAAAAAAAACCGCGAAGTAAATCATAGGAATCCTCGTTCGCGCCAAAATCAGCTCATAATTCTTTACAAAACCCATCCCGCTTCTTCCTTCGTTTCCATTTTCTCATCAACTTCAATTTTTTTTTTTTATGGTTTTTTGTTTAATCTATTTTCTCCTTTCTTAATCATCAAATTCCCTTCTTGCGATTTCCTGATTTACAGACATGGACTCTAAAGATAGTATTCTAGACCAAAAAATCAACAAGATTCGTTCCACCATCGGTCCCGATTTACCTGAATCCTTCATCATTCGGACGCTTTCAAGAGCCAATGATGACCCAGATGAGGCTATCAAGTATATTCTCAGAAATCCTGGGTTATTAGCCACTCCTTTGACTGTTGTACGGACGGTTACTAGTACTGGTGCTCGGATATCGGCTTCGATTAAGCAGGATGATTCTATGGAATGCGAAGAAGAAGACGGGAAATTGAAGGGAATGGATTTGATGGTTCATGTGAAGGACGAGCCTGATTTGGGGTTTGAGGGTAAAGGTAATGTGAACAAGGAAGTGAGTTTGGAATTGGATTCTCAAAAGGGTTTATTTACGGGAGTTGGGAAATCGAAGATGTCGTTTGATCAGTTTCTTGAAATGACGAATACAAAAGTGATGACTGATGATGAATATCGAAAAACCCTGAAGGAAGAGGCCAAGATTGAAGTAAAAGTTGAAGGAATGGAGTCGAATGAAATGTCAAAAGGGAATGTCAAAGAAGAACCATTTGAGAATTCGCCTCACTTCACAAATCCTGGTGCTAATGTTAGAGTGAAAAAAGAGCCCAATTTGGAGTTTGAGAACGAAGTATTTGCCAAATCAAAGTTTGGAACCGGAAAAGTTCCGAAGTCGGTTTCGATGAAGTCGAGAATGAATCCTGGAGGTTTAGATGAGTCAAAAAAGAATGTAGCTTTGTTTAATGAAGGGTGTCATAGGGTGGATGATGGGGATTTCCCAGTTGATTCTGACTGGTTTTTGGTAGGGAGGACATTGGTCACAGCTATGTCAACCACCAAAGGAAATAAGTTGACAGATAATGAGATTGTTCAATTTGTATTTCCTTCTGCAAACTCAAGATTCAATGCGCAATGGATTGTTCGTTTTTCAACAAAACGACACGGAGAGGTAATTTCAAACAAGTACATTATGGTGAAAGTTCAGTTTATTTGATTCTCTCATGTGCTAAAGTTTACAATAATTAATTTTTGTTCTGTGGAGCTGATTAATTGATTGACCTTCTCTGGTTTATGTCCTATCTATATCCATTTTTAGATTGGTCGTTTACCAATGGAGTGGGCAAAATGTGTTGTTCCACTTGTGAAATCTCAGAAAGTTAAAGTTCTTGGAAGATGTATAGCTGCACCATCAAACCTTCATATGATGCAAGAAATCATGCTATATATTAGGTAGCGTGAAAGTTTTTTTTTTTTTTTGTCTTGGATTCTTCAGACAATCTTAATTGAACTTCAAAAGTGCTAATGATTTTCAATGGTTATTGGCTTGCAGCTTTTTTATTCATAGCTCGATATTCACAGATATCGATAAGCCTTCATGGAAGTTGGAGGCTACACACATTGATTCTACTGTCTATCCTCTTCTAACCCTATTCAGATTACTGAAAATCAAACCATATCAGAAGGTTATTATTCAACAAATGTTGTTAAAAAACACACTACTTAACTTGTTGTCACTTTGTCTGTTTGGCATTTTCCTTTTTTAAACTGTATTCTCTGATTACCAGGCTGAATTTACGCCAGCAGAACTTGATTCACGGAAGCGCCTGCTACAGCTTGAAGTATGCTTACTAGTTTTCTATGCTCAGTTTTTTCAGTTACATGTTATTTTTACTCACTTTTCAAATTTACGTGATTATTGAATGGAACTTTGATATACTTAATTGCAATTGTGGCCTAAATGATTGAGTCTCTTTGAATTTGAGCGCCCACATTAGTCCATGCTTACAAATAGGATGAATCTATTTTTTCTTTATAATCTGTGCCTGTGGCAACAATCCATTAAGGTGATATTTTAATAGGTTCCTAGTGTTTACATCTTTCCGCAAAACACACCATTGTTGACAAACAATGTTAGCAACCAATCATTTGATAAATATTGTCTTTGCCTTGTAGAAATAAACAGATACACGAGGCATTCATTTTAGGCAGGTTTACTCTTTTCTGCTGAAATTAGACAGCCCAGACTTGGAATAATAATCAATTTTCTATTGTAATTAGGATGGTCCAGATGAATCAGCATCAATGCTACCCATTGTGAAGCGAAGGAAGTGTTGTCAGTCTTATGCAGATCAAAAAAAAGATGACCAAACTCTCGATGAATCGTCACTGAATAAACTTGTCGGTGCAGCAGATATTTATAATTTAGAAGTAAGCCACATGAAATTCTTATTCCATCTTTTCCATGACAGTCACGGTTTCTCTTTTAAAGGTCTTGCTCTACACATAGTTATACTCATTGGAGTTTATTCGTGTGAATCTTTCAGGAAATGGAGCCTCCATGCACACTGACATGTAATCTAAAGCCCTATCAGAAACAAGCTCTATATTGGATGTCTGAATTAGAGAAGGGGGTTGATGTAGAGAAGGCTGCAAAAACTCTTCATCCATGCTGGGAAGCCTATCGAATATGTGATGAGTATGCAACATATAGTCCATAGAATAAGTGCTAGAGAGGAGCTACAAGATTTCAAATAATATTTGGCATGAAATTAATCGAGTTTTGTGTGAATTTGTAGGAGAGCATCCTCAATCTATGTAAATGTTTTCTCCGGGGAGTCAACTACAAAATTTCCAACTGCAACACAGATGGCAAGAGGAGGAGTGAGTAACATATAGCCCTTTGATTAAACTTCATTTTATGGTTCTTTTTCCTTTATGGGGTGGTAGATATGCTTAATGTTGTATTTAACTCATGATGTGTACATGTAGATTCTAGCTGATGCAATGGGGCTTGGAAAAACTGTAATGACAATTGGTCTAATACTAGCCAGGATGGGAAAGGGGTGTCCTGATGAGCCTGATGTAAATAAGAATGATATTGCAGAGAAGAAGCATCGTTCGAACAATAAAGCGAAGGGAGGCACTCTTATTGTATGTCCTATGGCTTTGTTGGGCCAATGGAAGGTACATATCCTCTTTTTACGAGTGAAAAAGAAAACCCATGATATCCTTTTGTACAAGTTCACTGCTATGTTAATCCTATTACTGATAGCAACCTTATTGAACTAGGAAATGCGATTCCATTGGTTTTAATTACCATGATCTTACTAAATTGTAAAACTGCAGGATGAACTTGAAACACATTCTGAGCCTGAAAGTATTTCGATATTTGTTCACTATGGTGGTGACAGAACCAATGATCCTGATGTCTTATCGGGATATGATGTTGTCTTGACAACATATGGTGTCCTAACATCAGCCTATAAGAGTGTGAGTACTTATATGCTATTCCAACTTTGTTGTACATGTCAACGAAATTCTTTTTTTCAATATTGTTTACTCTTTCATCTCATGTTGGCCAATTAACTCCTTTTGCAGGATGCAGAGACCAGTATTTACCACAGAATCAATTGGTACAGAGTAGTGCTAGATGAAGCTCATACAATTAAAGCATCAAAGACACAAACTGCACAGGCTGCTTTTGCATTGACCTCATACTGTCGATGGTGTCTTACAGGAACCCCACTCCAGGTTTGAGTGGCCAATTTTCTCAAGTATTTCATATCATAATTGTCCCAATCAGGCTTTGGCATTTGGGGTCACTGAAGCTAATAGTAATAGTTTACTTTCATTTATGTTTTGTTTAATGACCTGGAATCTTTTATGTTTCTTGTTAACTTCAACATGCATCCAATATATAATGCATGAGCTTAGAAGTAAATACACAGAAAATCAAGTCAAAAGAACGATGACACCAAAAATTATAATCGTTCAGGTTTGTTGGCCTACTTGTACTTTCCAACCATTAAGATATTTACTAAAGGGAATAACAAGAATTCAGGGAGCATTTATGACAATTTTCGATGAAAAAGCTGGTACAAAGAAAAATAACCAAGTAAAATACATATTCTGGAGCATAATAACGAGCTTAATCGCATTCTAAGAAACCTGACAGGATTAAAGTCGTTGGCATAAAAAATTGTCATAACTACCAGCTACTACACTGTTCACTACAAATTTTTTTTAGTAGTAATTTTTCTCTTAAAATTTCGGGCTGTGAATTCCTATTAAAATCTTCTTTGCTTGCTACAGAATAACTTGGAAGACCTTTTCAGCCTCCTATGCTTCTTGCGGGTGGAACCATGGTGCAATTGGGCATGGTAGGAGATAACAAAGTTGATTCTATTTTTTTTTTTAAAGTTAAACCATATTTTGGTTCTAGAATTTTTCATGTTAGTTGGTCCTGCTAACTCTGCTTTCCCCTCCCGAATTTTGACTTTGGTTAGGTGGAACAAATTGATTCAAAAGCCTTATGAAAATGGTGATCCTAGAGGTTTGAGATTGATCAAGGCTATTCTGAGGCCACTTATGTTGAGAAGAACTTTAGAAACAAAGGATGCAGAAGGAAGGTAGTTTTCCTGCAACCTTATCACACTTACTGTTACTATTATTATTATATGGTTGGGTCTTAAAGCATTTGTGGATCATCTGATGTAGGCCAATTCTTGTTCTCCCTCCAACTGATATTCAAATCATCAAGTGTGAACAATCAGAAGCTGAACAAGATTTTTATGATGCACTTTTTAAGAGATCGAAAGTAAGTTTCAGAATAAACTTGCTCTTTAGTTAATGTCAATTGCACATTGTCCATAGCCCAATGATTCTATATGGGCTTATTTTATTGCAAATAATAAAAATTTAACACCATATTATCTATTGCTTGTCTGATTTGGAATCATATTAGATTAAAATAAATGAAACTTACAATGCACTAATATGTGAACATATTCCTAGCAAAGAAATTGTAACTCACCATTTTTTATGTATATCAACAGGTTCAATTTGACCAGTTTGTGGCACAAGGAAAGGTTCTTCACAACTATGCAAACATCCTCGAGTTATTGCTCCGACTCAGGCAGTGTTGCAATCACCCATTTCTTGTAATGAGGTTGGAATAGGCCAAAGAAAATGATAAATGTTAGTTTTCCAACATTCTATTCCTTTCATTTTGATCCTTTTGGGTTTGATAATGTGCAGCCGAGGAGATTCACAACAGTTTGCAAACTTGAACAAGCTTGCAAGAAGGTTCCTTGAATCCAATAGCAATTCTAACACAATGGTTCAAGCTCTCCCCACCAAAGCATACGTTGAAGAGGTGGTAGAAAGCATTCGTCGCGGTGAAAACACTGAGTGCCCAATATGTATGGAGTTTGCTGATGATCCAGTTCTGACCCCATGTGCGCATAGGATGTGTAGGGAGTGTCTCCTATCAAGCTGGAGAACCCCAACCACTGGGTTGTGTCCAATATGTAGACAATTGCTTAGGAAAACTGACCTTGTAACATGTCCATCAGAAAGCCCTTTTCGCTTGGATGTTGAAAAGAATTGGAAGGAGTCCTCAAAAGTGTCAAAACTGTTGGAATGCTTGGAACAGATTCATCGGTCCGGTTCAGGTGAAAAGAGCATTGTTTTTAGTCAGTGGACCTGCTTTTTTGATCTCTTAGAAATCCCTTTTAGGAGAAAAGGAATAGGATTCCTTAGATTTGATGGAAAATTGTCACAAAAGAATAGGGAAAGAGTTCTGAGGAATTTCAGCGAGACCAAGGAGATAACGGTACATAATTCTTGTCTTTGCAATGCACAATTCTTCTCATTGAAGGAACCAATTCTGTTTGATTTAAACTAATTTCTTTATCAATGAAATTTCAGGTGATGTTAATGTCTCTAAAAGCTGGTGGGGTGGGATTGAATCTAACTGCAGCTTCTAATGTATTCATAATGGTAGATGCTTCACCTCATCATTTCAGTCATCAACAAGGCACAAAATTTATCAATTATAAAGAATGTTGTTTGTTAATGGATACATTAAATTTGTTTTTGTAGGATCCATGGTGGAATCCGGCAGTTGAGGAACAGGCAATCATGAGAATTCATCGTATTGGTCAGAAGAGAACAGTTCATGTCAGAAGGTTCATTGTCAAGGTGATTTTCCCTCCTTTTTCTTCCCATTGTCTCCATGGTCCTGTCTAGTTTTAAACCTTCCACAAGCTTCAATTGTAAAAGTAGTAATCTAACCTTTAAGCTCACGGTTTTTGTTTTTGATAAGGGAGTTTAACTACACAAACTCAAACCGGATTTTTTTTGTTATTTTTAAAATTTTGGTTGTTGGGTTTTTTAAAACTGTATTTTTTAGGTATTTAGCATCATATTCAATTAATCATTACGTTAATTCAAACTTGACTCATTCATTATTATGCACAATTTCAACATATGTTATATAAATTAATTCATCTCTTCTTCACATCCTTAGGTCCTCAATTAATTTCAAATTTAAATGTTAGATATTAATATTTATGTGTTTCCATCTCAAAATTAATTGGCTTCGACATTTTTTTAACACTATAATACTTGTTCTAAACTCGTAATTGGACGACTTGGACAGGAGACAGTGGAGGAACGTATGCAGCAAGTTCAGGCAAGAAAGCAGAGAATGATAGCCGGTGCCCTCACTGATGAAGAAGTTCGAACGGCCAGGATTGAAGAGCTCAAAATGCTTTTTAGATGAAATCAATTTTCTTTTCTTTTTTGAAATTAGTCGTAAATATTATTATTATTATTATTATTATTTGGAAAAGCCTTGTAAGAATTCCAATGGGCATTGTTATCGAAATGACGAGGCACAATTTTGTATAGTCAACACTTTTCAAGATAATTAAATTGAAAAAGAAAGCCTCATTTTGTGGAGATAATTTCAGAAAAAGTCTATTATATTTATTGTACAAGGATGCCAAACGAATATTCCCCCGCGGCAGTATATTTTTGAAGACCGTTTGGGGCTTGGTTTGAGATGAGATCAGCTCACCATCATCATCCGGTTCGGGTTGGCTTGTTAAATATTTAGATGGAATATAAACTTTTTTTTTTTTGAGCGATCGGCTTGTTTGAGCTTCAGTGTGGTCGATCTAACGAGCTGGCTCGAACGCGGCCTAAATAAAACTAGTAATATTTATTTATTATTTAAGTAGAATTTATTTTACTAACAATTAAAAAATTAAAGATTACAATGGTAAAAAAAAAAAAAGAGAAGTAGAAGATGACAACGAAGAAGTTCAAAAATGAGGAACTCAGACAGCGATAAGCCAACCATTTTAACAATCCAATGTACGACCCGACCAATCAGAAAGAATCTAAACAAAAACAAATCACAACCGTACACGTGTACATCATTTATTTGCATTTGAAACATTCATAATAATTGACCCCCCTTCACCGTTACGTTATGATTTGTCCCTACACTCAAATCTTATCATTCCAAGTGGCATTCCTATAATTCATCGACGGTCGGATTTTGTTGTCAGATTAAATCTAACGGTTTTCAGCCAATAGTTTAAGGAAATGGTCAAAGGAAAGCCTGGCTCCAACTTTGACAATTAAAACCATAAATTCGCCACAGAATTTCTCACTCTCATAAAAAAAACATATCCACCTTTGGCATCAAATTCTCATTTTTTTTCAAGTCTTTATTATACAAATGGCCGATGGGGAGAGAATTACCGATACCGGTATCGGAAGCAAGAGCAAGACGCCGCAGACTAGGCTACAAAGGCGGGCTCCGGCATCGATTAAGATTATTCGAACGTTGGATTGGAACGTGGCGATTCCGCTATTATCCCCCCTTGTATCTCCTTCTTCTTGTTCAGAACAAATGGAAAATAAAATGAGAGAGGAATTGAGGTCTAGGGAGCAAGTGCATCGCCATAGCCATAGCCAGAGCTTGGATATGGAGAAAGTGTCCACATCCAACAAGTGGCTGCACCCGGCGGCTCCCTTCTATTACGGACCCATGCCGCGGTCAGTCCCGTTTGTTCCCGCGTGAATATTTTATTTTTATTTTTCTTGTTTTAAATAGTTTTTTTTTTTTATATACATATACGAAGAGGATTGAAAGAGGTTGAAGTTTGAATCTCTATCATTTTAATTAGAATCACGTGATTTTACCACTTTACTAATGCTGTTTTATGCTAATCATCATATGTAATGTAACAATTCTCTCCATAAAAGGATGTTTTTTTTTTTTTTTAATGTAATAATTGTATAAAAAAGTTCTTTTTATATGGTCATTTAAAGAAGAAATCTGAGGAAGGATTGAAAAAAGAGATCAATTTGCAGCGATATTAATAAATTTATTTTTCTTCACCAGTATTTCTGTTTGGATGAAGTCGATGTGATTTCTTCTTCTTCTTCTCTCTCCCTGTGTTTTTTTTTTTAGGAATTAAAAAAAAATTATGAAAATTTTCCAAATATCCGAAGCTTGAATCTCTGTTGAAACTGAACCATAACAAGTTAACAGAGTAGGCTGAGACTTGAGAATGGAGAGGTCTCTTTATATTTTTCAGTTAAAAAATTAGAAATGTTCATACGTTGTGAGTTGATTCGGGTTGAGGAGTTTTTAAACTCAATTAAATTATTTAGGTTGTAATTTAGTACAACCTAATGATCCCAATCAAATAATGAACCCGATCCAATCCTAAAATAATTGGGTTGGGTTGTAAATATGTGAGTTGTTTATTTTAAAATTTATAAAAAAAAATAAATAGAAAATAATAGTAATTCTATTATCTTGTTATCTATTTTTATATATTAAATTAAAACTAATTGTTCAATATAACATTTTATGCCAACCCAAACAAGTTTTTATAACCCCACCCAAACTGTAGTTGGGGTTGGGTTTATTGATTTTTTCAGGTTAGTTTTTTGATCGCCCTTGCTATTCCTCTTATCATACTTCCCGAGGGGAGTTTGAAAAATATTGTTATAGAAGAAGAGTCCTTAGGCCCCATAAAAAGATAGAAGTCTCTTGATAAATAGTCCTTATGCCGACATTAGCAGTAGCACTAGTAAGGCCAACAAATACAAAGAGTGAAGGTGCGACAATATTTTTTTTAAGACTTTAATTAGAAAGGCTAGTTTAGTCACTTCAAGATGAATAAGAGTTATCTTTCTCTTTCTTGATCGAGAACCTTAAACGAATGGTTAAGCTAAGAAGAATCTATTCATCGTTTGAAAGAAAGGGCCTTAATTAAATTAAGGCTTTTTAGTAAAGAGAGAATCCGTAAGTAGGAATAAGAGCATTGGGGAGTGGCCTATATGCACAACTATAAAGGAATGGTTTTATGTGAAGAAGAGGTGGTAACTATTATAAAATAATCAGATCCCATCCTTTAGTTTGGAAGGAAAGCAAGTGATATCTGAAAGTCTTTCTTCAATTCTCAAAGTAGCGAAGTGATCAGAGAGAAAACTCTATGAAGTTTTTGTTCTTTATTTAGTGAGTTAATGATACTTTAATATATAAAAGCTAATTAAGTGTTAATAATTTTAATCAAAGTAACTTAGTAAGAATAATTAATCATGTGACAATGAATATGATAATTTTTTTAATATATTTAATAGATGCAATAATCTGCTGTTAGTCTATCAACATCTTATAATTGTAAGTTAACAAAAACAAGAAGTTTAATTAGTGTTGTATTCGTAGAAAAGATAATACAATAAATTGGGAGAAGTTAGATCCAAAATTTCAACTTTATTAAAAAGAAGTACTATACCTAACCATTAAATTAGGTTCGTTATAAATAATCTAGTTTTGATATTCATATGGGAGAAAATGAATCAATTTCTTACCCCTACCATTAATATATTATTATTATTTTTATAAAGACAAGTTGCCTTTCATCTTTCATTTCATTTGAAAAGAAAATTGACTTCCAAAAGGTTATCATTCCTAATCAGGACTTGTGGAAATTATGGTTTGAAGGGTTGTATAAAAGAAAATATGTGGAAATTACACAATTAAGGAAGAGTAATGTAAATAAAGCTACTTCAGATTCAAAATAATTTATTATTTTCTTAGAAAATTGACTTTGAAAATGTCATCTTTTTATTATTTGTTTATTTGAAATGATAATGAAGGGAAGCTCTTGCACGTTAACAATGTCGACAATTCGAAAATATTTTTTTTATTCAGATAAAGATGGATTTTTCTTGGGGTGATTAGTGTATAAAGATAAACATTAGATTTTCAAAGTTTCTGTTATAAATGTTAGCTAACTAATTGTTAATTTGTTGAAAATGGATGGTTCATGACTTCAATTTCATAGAAGGGAACGTTATTATGTAAATTTACAATAATTTACGACAAATAAATTTTTACCTTTTTAATTACTTATGAAGAATAATTTCCTCTTTATTGGTAAATAACTCATTTTTATCGAATAAAATAATCTGTGGGAAATCTTCTTTTCCCACAAGGAACAAATACATTTGTTTGTTTGATAACATACACTTCTTTTTTAATTTTAAAATTGCAAAAAGAACCTTTTATAATATTTGTATTATCTTTTCATTTTTATAAAAATTATGATTTAATCCCAAGATTTAAGCACTTTTATCTCGTTCTCTCTCCTTTACACATTTTCCCACTATTTTAATAATTTTTATGAAATCTTGATTTTTTTTTTAGATTACATCAAAGTGGAGGAGGGGACTCGAACCTTCGACCTTAAGGGGGAGAGAATATATACCTAACCAGTTGAGGTATGCTCATGTTGGCATGAAATCTTAATTTAAACCTATTGAATCCCTTACATTTGAATATATAAAATGAATTTTAGATTATATACCAGTTCGACCCTAAACTATGTTTTTTATTTTTAATTATTTTTCACTGATTTGTGAAGAAAAAACTAAATAAAAATAAAAGAAGGAAAGAGTTTAATTTATACAATGAATTTTTACCGGGTGTCAATTTTAAGCCAAAAAATTCAATTTTATCAATATAAATTCTAGACTTATTCAAGTATCACAATTAAAACTGCATTAAAATAATACTATAAAGAGTTCTTTTGAGATAACATTTGAAAGTATTTAAAAATGTTTTTAATAAAGAAACTGTTTTTTATTACTATTAAAAAACATTTTAAAATCTATCCCAAACAAGTCCAAAGAATTGCTAATGAACTATCTCGTAAATCAAAAAAAAAAAAAGCTAACAAAATATTGATGCCTTAATAAAAAAAAATAGTCACAAAATCAAACAATATTTTAGAAAATGTCATCTTTCTATTATTTGTTTATTGTCAAATTATAATCAATGGTATCATCTGTAAATTAATATGTATGTCTGACTAATTTTATTTTTTTATTCAGGTAAAGATGGATTTTTGCTTGTCATGATTAGTGTATAAAGTTTGATTAAAAATTATATTACAATCTTCCTCAATGTAACTTTGATTTATGAAACCAACATAAACACAGTTCAACTAGATAGACATTTACTTATTTCCCTCGAAGTCGAAGGTTCAAGTCTCTCCTCCTCGCTTTGATGTAATATCTTTAAAAAAAAAAAATTTGATTTATATGAAATACTTTTGTGTAAAAATTAAGGCCTGCTGTGAAAAAGCCCAAACAATTTCAAAAGCCCATCATGATCATGGAGTTGAGGCACACATTATTTTCCTTTCACCTTATAATTCACCAGGAAATTAGAAATTTTCAGTGTGTAGATTTATTTTTTAAATTATTTATTTAAAAAGTAACGGTAAATATAATATTTTTGAATTTTTTTATAGAATTTTCTAAAAATTCAATGATCATCAATTAATTTTGATAATCATCATATAATCAATGATTGAATCTTGATATTGATTAGTAATAATAAAAAAAAATGTTATATATAACTTATCATATTTGAAATGACTTTTTGATTGGTACTTTTATAATATTGTATTTTAATATTCATTAATTTAGGGTTTTTTAAAATGGCATTATAAATATTGATATTTTAATAACAAAAGTTATGATTTTTTTCAAAAATGATATTCCTCTGTCTCAGACTGAGATTATTTTTTAAATATTTTCAAAATATTGGCTATATTTGAAATTATTGATAAAAAAATTGTCATCGATCAAAATTAAGACATGGATACTCAAACATTCGATGGATATCTCATTGGTAAAGAAAATACAAATGGACTGATTGTTCTCCTACTTACTTCTCATCTTAAAAAAAAAAAAAAAAAAAAAACACAAAATGACAAAAGTGCTTATGCCACCTCCCACGCGCACGCGACCCACGAAACCCTAATTTCCAAGAACCCCTAAAAGCAGTGCTCAGCTCATCACTACTGTTTCAAAAAGGAAAACTAATATTAATTCATTTAACAATGAATCAAATAATTTATTTTGTTTGGTTGGTTGTTAAATCAAAGTTTCTACGTTATTTTTTTTTAAAATTTATTATGATTTATATTATAATAATAACAGTTTTAAAAAACAAATTTATCATTTGACCAAATTAGTGCTCCATTGCTCTGGGTTTATTCTTCTCTTTGCTCTTTGATTCGGTCTCATAGTGGATACCCAAAAAAAAGATTTTCTTCCCTTTCCCTTTCCTTTTTTCATTTCTTCCTTCATTTCAATCTCCAATTTTTCAATTCTTCTTCTTATTCTTCTCTATTTTCAGAAAGTTTTTTGAAATTGAAATTGATTTTTTTTTCCTTTCATAGTGACTAAAGGGTTTGGTTTTGAATTATTAAATCATTCAATTTTTTGTAATTCTGGCAAATCCGTGGTGGACAAATCAGGTGGGTTTATCGGCCGATCACCTGGCCGTTAACTCATCGATGTTACGACAAACCGACCGCCATCGAGATGAAAACAGCGGTGGCGATGATGACGATGACGATCGAGATGAACCAAAAGAGGGAGCAGTAGAACCTGGAACTAGAAGACCAAGAGGAAGACCACCAGGATCTAAAAACAAACCTAAACCACCAATCTTTGTCACACGTGATAACCCCAACGCCCTCCGCAGCCATGTTTTGGAGGTTTCCGGTGGCTCCGATGTCGCCGAGTGTATAGCACAATTCGCTCGGCGACGGCAGCGAGGTGTTTGTGTTCTTAGTGGAAGTGGTTTAGTTGCCAACGTCGCTCTTCGGCAGCCATCAGCACCCGGCTCTATAATGCCACTTCAAGGAAGATTTGAGATTTTGTCTTTGACTGGAGCTTTCCTCCCTGGACCGGCACCTCCTGGATCGACCGGGCTTACGGTGTACTTATCCGGTGGTCAGGGACAGGTTGTTGGCGGGAGCGTGGTGGGGTCACTTGTGGCTGCCGGACCTGTAATTGTTATAGCTGCAACTTTTGCTAATGCAACATATGAAAGACTGCCTCTTGAAGAACATGATGATCATGAGGTTGGGAGTGGTGGTGGCGTCGCCGCCCCTGGTGGTGAGAGGAGTCCGCCTCCAGATATTGGAGGAGGCGGGGCGCAGATGCCCGGACCTTCCATGCCGCTTTATAATCTATTGCCCAAACATGCAGCTTCCCGGCGGTGTTCATCTCGGTCACGATGGATATGGTTATTGTTAAACCACCATAACTAAAAGTTTAAGTTATTGAGTTAAGATAAATTTAATCTTTTATATATTTTCAGCAGTTACATCTGACCGTCTACGAAAACAAATGAGAGACTTGTTTATTAATAATGTGTAGAATGAGAAGGAGAAGAAGAAGAAAATCGGTGTTTCTCTCCATTGTTGATATAGCTAGAGATTTATTATTAGCTTGGTTTGGCCATGGGCTGTTTTTAATTTTTTTTTTTTTTTTTTTTTTGGTTTTGTGGTTGGAATAAAGGCAAATATAGAAAATTGGATTGTCTCATTGGTTGTTGATAAGATTGTTAATATGGCATTTAATTGAGATGGAAGAAGAATTGCAAATTTGCTAAATTAGAATAAATATTGGACATTAATTTCTGGGAGAAAACTTCCATGGGTTCTTGGTATAGTACTAGTAGTGGTGTTTTGGTTTGGTTTTGAAGAGTCTGTAAATTTAGCTTTTTTGAAGAAACAAATTCATCAATTTTATTCATTCGATAAAAATCGAATTAAACCGAACCAACAAACACCTTTGGTAGTACCGGTCAAGCTTCCTATGACTGAGATTTAAGAAAAATACTTATATATACATGTGTAAGTATTATTCGAGATTTAGTGGAGTAAAGTGATGGTTTTTTCTCCTTCTATTTTTTATTTATTTTTATTTTTATAATTTCTGTCTCTATAATTGGGATAGTTGCTAAAGTCTTCCTCTTAATTTGTTCTTGCATTTTACTAATTTTTTCTTTATGTAATTGAAACAATTTTTTTCTGTATTTTCTGATAAGAAAAAAATTAGGGTTATTTAAGGAAAGTTGTGACAAAAGAAATTGCTTTGAACACAATTGTTAGAAATATATATTTTATGAAGTCTAATTAAGTTTACTACTTATCTTTTCTATTCTCATTTCAAAACAAATGAAATAGTGCATTTGTTGATTCTTAGTATAAGAAAGTGAATGAAAGTAAATATGGTTCCCAGCGTATATATAATAAGTTTACATATATTTTAGGCAGGATTGTCTCCTGATATATAACATTGATTAAACATTTTGCATTTAATTTAGTAGTATTTATTTATCTGCCTTGAAAGTGCAAAACTTCAGAGTTGGCTTTTTTGAATAAATAATTGGTTGCATACTTTTTCCCCCGAGACTTTATTATCGATGTCAATTTATATCCATTATTTTGAAATTTTTATTTTAATCTTTATATTTTTATTAAAATTTATTCAAAGTCCCTATCATAAATAAATAATGTTAATTTAAAAAAAAAACTATTAAATAGTTAATATACTTCTATGTCAATTTTATAAGTGGTGAAGAAAATTCTATATTACTTTAAAAAAAAGGTAATTAGTGTAGGTTAATAATTTTATAAATAATAGAGACAAAGTAAGTGAATTAAATGAAACTAGCATGTTTTTCAGTATTAAAATATTGAGATTTGAGAGATTCAAACTCACACATTTTTAAAAGATGAACCTTAATTAGTAATGTTTTTACCACTAGACCTACCTTATATGTATGGTTAAATAAAGCACGATTTTTTATTAGTTCATATTACTTATATTGATAAACATTTTTGGACTACTACACCATTTTTAAAACGTTCAAATGTTTTAAACAAAATCGTCACTGAAACGATTAAAAAGAAAAAAAATTACAAATTGAAAATGATTCGCCTATGTGCCGAATCGGTTTTGAACAGATAGGCGGTTTAAGATATTGATTTCTATAGGTTATAGTCGATTTCGATTCAATTTCTATCGATTTGGCGATTTTTATAAGTTGAAGCTCTACTCTATGCCCACTCTAAACTTAAATCTTGGATCCGTCACTACTTACCTATGAATTATAATATTAGTTACAGTTTATGGTTAGCATTTATAATCATCAATAAGTTAATTGGTCTCACCAAATCTTTAAAATATATATAAGTTTGATTACTCTAATTAAAATCCACTTTCCTAGAAAATTAAAGTTATAATTATATATAGCCATTCAAATCCCTTTCTCTCTTAACACACTTTGGATTATTCAGAAAATATGGAGAGAGATTCAAAGCGCTTTCTCTCTTAACACTTTGGATTATTCAGAAAATATGGAGAGAGAGAGAGAGAGAGGGGCAAATTAAGAAACAAAGATGATTGGGTTTACCCCATCCACTGCCTTCACCTTTCACTGTCTTCAAGATATGGCAATTTGTGACACAAGGATTTCAAACTTTCTAAAGCATTCCCACTTATGGTCAAAGCAAGATACCAGGGAGATTTAAAATATATTTCATTAAATTTGTAACTTTAATAATTTAAATTTTTAGGTCTATTGATAGTTTATTATGCATAAGAATAGAAAAGCCCTAAATTTTATCTCCAAATTTATTAATATTTCACAGGATTGAAATCTCTTATAAATATTCTCATCCATCTCAATCATTAAACTTTTGAATCTAATCGTAATTTAACAATAAATTTTAATTTAAATATAAAATCTCAGTACATAAATTTTCCACTCAATTATCTATATTATGGCCCACTTTTCAACCTCTCCCATCTTATTTTGTACTTTTTTAATCTGAAATTAATCTCCATTTTATGTCAATTACTCCTCCCAAATAGAAATAGTTTTAATTACTTCCCTCTTATCAATAGTTACACCCACTCACAGGCATAATTAATATTAAATAAATAAGAGATTAAAAAGTTGAAAAAATAAATTCAAGTGAGAATGTATTTGAATTATTGTTAGACTATGGAGATGACTACTCCATTTAAAAACAGTTAATTTTATGTAAATATTAGATTCCACAAAGTGAGAGAAAAACTATGAAAAAAAGATTAATACATTTATTTACTAAACTAATTTTGTAGAGAAGGGTTGAATTCTACCCAACATTTAAATTATTGAAAAGAGGTCCAAATAATGACAAAGAGTGACCTCTCTCCACACGGATTCGTGGATCAAATAATTAATAAACCCTGATATTATATATATATTACTCTCCAATCTTAAAAGTCATAATTTTGATTGAGGTATGATTAGACCTAAGCCGAATTGGGTTATAATTTAAGTGGTTAGATATTATTATTCTCTGTTTTTTTTCCTCCCTAATATATAATGTAATATTTTAAAATTAATCATTTATTAGATATTATTTTTAAAAATCAACCTGAACATATTAGATATTAGTGCTCCTTACTATAAGATTGAAAATACGAATCTTCATTCTCTTAATTTGATGTATTATCTAAAAATATAAATTGTTTTTAAAATAAAGATTCCATAAAGTCTGTAGTCATATTTTAATTATTTTTTTTACGAATCTATTTTTTTTTCAATATATATTTAATTATTCCAAGCAAAATTATAGATTTATAAATTGAAACTTCAAATATAAATTTAAAAAAAAAATAGTCCAAAATAATGAGAACTTCAACACTGATAGAATGAAAAGGGATCAAGTTCAGTGAGCAACCCCTTGATTCAATTATTATCACAAACTCCCTCTCTTATTTTATACAAACAATCCATCATATATCCCAAAATGAATAAGACAAAAGACATGTTCCATTAGGTTTTAAATTTTTTCCAAGTGTGTGGGACAGTAAGAAATTATACAAAATTGTATTATTAAACATAGAAAAGGGAATCTAACCCACTAAAACCTAACAAATTAATGAAATAGAGACCACCCATTGATGTCTTTCTTTTTTTTAAAAAATATTGGAGATAGAAGGAAACCAATTTAATTTTGGGCAGCATCGAAATATCCACTCAAGAGAAATCAAGGCAACATGTTTTATTTTTTTTTTTTTTCTTGCTTAATTTGCGGAGTACACGTCATTTTTTAATCAAATTTTGAGAAATATAATTTTTACCCTAATTTTTATCTTTGTTTTTAGAATTAAATTACATTAATAACCACTTTATTTCATATAATTTCAGTTTTAATAGTGGTTTCATATTAATAGTAGATTTACCCATAAAACACCATTTATGGTGGCAATTCTTGTGGATTCCGATTTTAGTATTTATCTGATTACCATTTTATCACTCCTAACAATTATATCTCATTAATTACATATCGGGGTATGTTTTGTCTTTTCACAATATACTTTAAATTGACTATTTGAGGTTTTGGGTAGTTTTGATATATATATATGAGATTGTGTTTTTTTGAAATAAATAATATTAGTTTGTCTATTACTGAAATTAACCATTGTTTTAAATCTAATCTCTTAACTTTTTTTAAAAATAAAATAAAAATAGATTCAGTCTTTATTGTCAAAACTTGAGTTCAATTTTTTTTAAAAAAAACTTCAAAAAAAAAGTAGACAAAATTTTTGCCTCCGTAGCAAAGATGAATGACCCGTATTTATATGACAGGTGAAAGACAAAAAGAGCGTTGTTGACGAAACAAAAATTAATATAAATTTTGTATTTTAGTTAATAATATGATGAGTTTTATTATTAACATGAATTTCGTATTTTAGTGGATAACATGTATATTAATTAGTTATCAAATAAATCATATCTTTTCTTTTTAAAATCCTAACTTAACAAGAGATTAAAAAAATAAAAAATTCCTAACTTAAACAAGAGGGATTAAAAATAGAACTCTAATTTAAAAGTTAAAAACTTAAAACATAAATACTATTTTAAATTAGAGGAATTTGAACATGGTTTATGTTATTGGTTTAAAAAAAAAACATTCAGACTTTATGATCTCAAATCATACAAATTCGGGCTTCTCATTTTGCGTATTGAAAGTTAAGAGGTGCGACGCTCCACTGGTCGGTTTAAAGAAGAACTAAGTTGAAGTTTTTTTTTTTTTCATCTAACTAAGTTGAAGTTTGATTTGACTTAATTATGCCTCAAATTTAAAGTTTCCTATTTTGGCAAATGTGAAATCTGTGTGCTACTGTCCCTGGTCCTTTTCAATTTTTCTTTTTCATTGTTTCCAAAAACGACAAAACTAGAAATCAAATTCCACATTTGGAAAGAGCAAAATTTGACAAAATATATTCATTACTAAATCATATGGAAGTGGTGGGCCAACTACTCTGAAAAAGTGTGTGAAGATAAAATTTTTAAGTTTTTCTAAATATATTATATTATATCAAATTATGTGAGAAAACTTAAACCTATAATCTATGAATAAAGTATCGTGCTTAACTTAAGATATATTCACTTCTGGTTGACGATTTCTAATTATTCAATTGATTTCTCAATTCTTCATTTCATTTTATTTATGTTTGATTGAATTTATCTTTAAAAAATAGACGATTTTACTTGTCATCTTAATCGTCAAATTCGTGGTTTTTAAAAAAAGTTTATCCATTACCCATATATTAGAATAAGTTTAAAAAATAATATTATTAAAATAAAAAACCCCTCTGAATGGAAAACATTTGCTTTTGGTGAGTGAGGCTGTGTTTCTTGCACGCGCATGAGTGATATTTGATTGGTCGTCTAATTTTAGTAAAAACATTTTTATCAAACAAAACAAAAAAAAATGCACCAGCCGGGAATCGAACCCGGGTCTGTACCGTGGCAGGGTACTATTCTACCACTAGACCACTGGTGCCTAGATAACAAATTAGAAGAGAAAATATAATGCTATAATATAAAAAATAGGCACTGTCGCACTTTTCAGATTCTTCACTCATCATTTGAATTTTGTCCAAAAAAATAAATAAATAACGGTTATCTTTTGTCATGTGCATGGCACATGGCCTGATAGAATTACCTTTCTTTTTCCCCCAAAAAATAAAGCAATATAGAATAGTTTTAACTACCCATACTATACTTCTCAAAAAAGGAAAAAAAATAAAATCAACCAATATAAGTGTTTAAAATAATATAATGTACTTGGCCCAAAATCATTTAATTTTGTTTTGGAAACAAATTAGTTTATTGTGTACAAATTAATTTGGCTTATGTATTTTAAAATTTGTTTGTGTTTAATGGAATTTAATTATTTTAAATATATTTATTTTATTTATGATAAGCGTAAAAAAAATTATTTAAACAGTTTTTAAAGAAAAATCTTAACTCTTGAAGTGCCAACAAATAGGAGTTAGTATTTTATTTTTAGTCTCTTGAATGAATTAATGGAAAGTTTTATCAATTATGAAAAAAACTATAATTAAGAGTACATATAATTAACTTAATTTGAATTTCGATTATTTGATCAACATTGTAGTGATTGATTGTTTCAATAAAATGTTTTACTATTGATAACTTGATTATTAAAATGTGGAACTCGTATGGATAAAGAAAACATGAGAATGGATCATAGTCAAAGGGCATAATCTGCCGACTTCACAATTTTATATATATGCAATTTGGTATGATTGAATATTAAAAATTTCAAATTGAATTCCACGTTTCTTTTCTTTAATAAAAAATTATCACATTTTCTTGGAGACGACATGATTGAGGTTAATTAATTATATTCGTTATAATGACCTGATTTTATTTAAAATAATCAAAACTAAACAACAAGAAAAAAAAAGTGTTTCTTTTTATAGCTTTGGTTGTTTTATTTGTTTGCAACTACATGGACTAAGTGTTGGGTAGTGGACCCAATCAAATCAATAAAGCAAAACAGCCCAAATAAACTAATTTACCCATTGATACATGAAGACAAATTAGTTGGTAACCATTTTTATTTGTTCAGCCGTGGGATGGAAATTGGCAAAGTTAATGGGCCATATAAATGGCATTAAGCCTACAATTATACAAATTGTGAGGCGGTGGTGGTGATTTTGCTAACTTAGTATAAATTAACACTTGTCGAAGAAAAGAAGTGTGGGTCGGCCATTTGGCTTTTTCACCCGAGAGATATTCTCGTTTTGTGACGGCTAGGGTTTGTTCTATGGCCGTTGTTGGGTCAATTTAGGGTTTGTTCTTATTGAGAGAAAATAGAGAGGGGGCAATCATTTGAGTGATTCTCGAAGGTTATGTATAATTGTGAGCAGTTATACACTTTTTATTGTTCGTCTCATTGATGTAATCTTCAACTTTATAGTGGAACCTGCAGAAAGACAAGACGTACTAATTGAGAACCTGTATAAATCTCTGGTGTCGTTATTTTTCTCTCTCGTTTTTATTATTTATTCTTGTGTTGCTATTTATCGTTCTTGGGATTAAGGAGTTTAGGGTTTAACAAACCCTTAAAATTCCCAACACTAAGGACTTTGATATTTAACCCAATCAAAATTGGAAGGAAAAACTTGTCTTGTGTTTTAGGTTTGTTTAGATCCCAGTTTTATTTCGTTGTTATCTACAGTAAATTACTACAATACATCATTTTATTTTATTTTTAAATTCATTGGTTTTTCAATCTTTCTTCATAAACATGTGTTTTCACATTATAGAAACTCATATACTTAATATAAACTACACTAATTCATGCTTTACAATCACAATCTTAAGCTATATAAATTCAGACGTCTCAAACTTGCAATCTAAACTCCCCTTTGACACTCACCTCTTAAAATAGTGAAAAGAGTTATAAATTTAAAAGATTAAAAAAAATGATTATTTTAATTTTAGTTATGTGACCTATGTTAATTATTTGTCTAAATTAAAATATGCTATCTCTCAATTATATAATCATATATTATCTATCTGATTTAATTTTAATTTTTTTGAGATTTTATATGGGTATTTTGTGAGTAACTATCGTCTAAATTTTTATTTGAAAGTATTTTGATCTAAATCATCAGTCTTTTTCATTTATCTTTGATTTATTGTGTTTGATTTGATATAGGGTTAGTTTTCTATTATTGTAAAAAAAATCAGTTTATCATGAATCAGATTAGTGTTTGGTAAATTAACTTCTAAAAATACTACGAGATAAATAAATAGTTAAATAATATTTGATAAATTAATTTAAAACGACTACCTATTTCTTTAATGACATAATTATTACAATAATTTTTAAGTTTTCTAATATTTTAATTTAAAACCTAATATGCTGTTTTAATAACTAAAAAAAATCTAATATATTTTGACGATAAAAATATTAAAAAAATAATTCAAATATAATATGTGAAACTCAATCATTAATTCGTAAATAATCCTTTTGCATTATGCTCTACGTAAATATATCAATAGTATTATGCTTATGCTTATGCTTATGCTTATGAGTCATGAGAATAAGTTATAATATGCTTTCAATACCAATAAAATATATGTGAAATTCGAGAGGTTGGCTTAGTAGTGTATAAGTATAACTATTCTAAAAAAAATAAAAAATATTAACCCTAGGCGTGGAGGTGTTTATTTTTAACTTTTTATCTTTTAAGGGATTGATATATTACCTTCTTCTTTTTTTAAATAATTTTTTATTCTCTCTCATTTACTTTGAAAAATTATTAAAGGTGATCATCATAGCGTGGTTGATTATCTCATAATTATTATAATTTCATTCTCCCTTCATTAAAATCACAAATCTAGTAGAGTTTATATGAGAATGACAATCGAGATTTAATCTAATGGTACGACACATATTCTCAAAGTGAGTGAATCGATCAACTCTTGTAATTATATATCCTTATCCTTAATATATAAAAGTGGTGATGTTTAAGAAACTTTTTTGGACTACTATACCCCTTTTAAAATTTTAAAATTACTAACATGTCATTATATATACCCTTTTAAAACCTTCAAATTATTAAAAATGCCATTATTATTTATACTCCACTATCTATTAAATGACTATTTATATTTTTAATAAAATATTTCTATTTTTTTTGGGTTAATTTCAGTAATAACCATTTAATAAATAGAAATTTCAAAAAAACCGTATCTTTTATATATATATATCAAAACTACCCAAAAACCACCGCCGGCCAAATTAAATTACATGTGAAAAGACAAAATATACCCCCATTTAGTTTCTCCTTAATTTATGCAAAATTTAAGGAAAGTTTTAAAATCCCTTAAATTTTACAAAATTAATGGAAAAATCAAATCTAAACAGAAATAAAACTATATAAAAAAGTAAAAGAAAAATTAAATCTAAAAAATCTAAAAATACAAGAAAACAAAAATCTTCAAGCTTCTGACTTTCTTCTAGTAAATATCGAATTGCTTTCTTTTTCGATCATCCTCTAGTTGTCACTGTGTATAATTGATAAACAAAAAAAAAAAGAAATAAGTATTTATTTTCTTTATATAAAAACAAACCTGTAGTAGAAGGCAAAAAAAAAAAAGAATCGACATTGCTTTTATTCTCCGGAAATCCAGGCAGGAACCTCGTTGACATAAAAATCATCGGGATTGATATAAACACGTAAATCAAAAACAGGCTGAGATTGGATGAGGGAATTGAGATGGTTGCTAATATAGTCAACTTGTACAAGGAATGAAACTGGTTTTTTAATATCAACCACAATAGACACAATTTCAAACCCTACAAATTACCAAACCCTACAAATCCACAATAGACACAGGCTAAGATTGGATGGGGGAATTGGGATGGTTGCTAATAGAGTCAACTTGTACAGGAATAGAAACTAGTTTTTTTTAACATCAACCAGAATAGACACAATTCCAAACCCTACAAATCCAATTCCAAACCCTTCAATTTCACAACCCGATCATCGTCAGATCTCAAATCTCCCCCTTCCAATCAAGAACCCTCACAACCAGAATCAAACGCCGACAATTTCGTATATAATAGAGTCAACTTGTACAGGAATATAAACTGGTTTTTTAATATCAACCACAATAGACACATGCTGAGATTGGATGAGGGAATTGGGATGGTTGCTAATAGAGTCAACTGGTACAGGAATAGAAACTGGTTTTTTAATATAAACCACAATAGACACAATTTCAAACCCTTCAATTTCATAACCCGATCATCGTCAGATCCCGAATCTCCCCTTCCAATCAAAAACCCTCACAACCAGATTCAAACGCCGACGATTTCGAGGATCGATTATCCAAAGTACGACTCCGATACCGAAGTGGAATCGATAAGAAAACTGAATTATGCAAAGCTCGAAAAGGAAAGACAGGATCATCCACCACCACCTCCGCCGTCGCAGTCGGATCCTCCGTTTATCTGTTGCTGGTGCCATTGAAGGAAGCGGTTTCCGATGGCGTGAATGTCGATTTCGGATTAAGTCCGTATAGCGCGAGAGGATAAATGGATGG
Source organism: Gynostemma pentaphyllum (assembly GCA_028015215.1). Lineage (NCBI taxonomy): Eukaryota > Viridiplantae > Streptophyta > Magnoliopsida > Cucurbitales > Cucurbitaceae > Gynostemma > Gynostemma pentaphyllum. The sequence goes on along the minus strand of CM051350.1, from coordinate 53,494,023 downwards.
ATTGCGATGCTTGGAATAATGGTATTGGTGGAATTGGCAACCGGAAAAGGAGTGATAAAATACCATACGCCGGCGCTGATATTGATTCAGGTTTATTTCGTAACCGTTTTTAACGGGTTAATTTCAGAAATAATTAGAACTTGAAAAAAAGAAAGAAGAGAAAACGGAGAAGATGAGAAAGAAGGCGAAGAGAAACGGCTAAGGAGGAAAAAAGAGAAAAATAAATCTAGGTTTTCTTTAAATAAAGATTGATCAAATCAATTAAGATTGATTTGAATTAAATAAATAAAGGAAAAAATGCATTTAAGATTTGATATGATTACATGTAGCTGAGAGAGTCAATGAGGGCAAAAATGTAACCTTGGATTTCGCCAGCAACTATTAAAGCCTCTAATTATGGTGGTTATTGGGTAACTTTGAAATAAAAACAAAACAACCATGAAAAATGGATTTGAGTGAATTAATGTGGTCATGGGCGCAATTATTTCTTTTTTTTATATAAATAAAATATTTCTCTTCATTGAATAAGAAATTATCAATTTTATTAAATAAATTTCTTGGTTTTTTTTTATTGTTTTCACAACATCAAATTATAAAATAATTGAAAAAAAAGTACAACATATGAAAATGAATGTGATATTAAAATGAATTTATTGTTTAGATTTATCACCAATTTATGAAAAATAAATTATATTTAAGTATTCAAATATTAAATGATTTAATAAAGGTGACGGTGCTTTAATTTTAAAAAATATTAAAAAGAAAACTTAAATTGTTTAAAAAAAAACAGTTAAGATAAAAAAAAAACTACAACAAAATATAATTTATTGAATTAGTAATGGTATAATATTTAAATAAATTTAAATTTTTTTAATTAAAAATATTTAAAAGTTTAAAAATCAAAGAGAAAAAAAAATATAATTTCTTAAATTTTAATTAAAATTAGAAATAAATAATCTATAATTGTAAAAATTAACTAACATATGTATATAGAACAAACAATTTATTTTTATTTGGTAGTATAAATTTTAAAAATAAAGATGTTAAAAAAATTGTCTTATATAAAAAGGCATATAATTATGTAAATTAGTAAACTATATGATAATTTAAATATTAAATAGAACATAATAATTTGTTAATAAAATCATTTCGAAAAAGATTTATAGACCATAGAAAAATCAAATAAAAAATATTTCGATCTTTTAAATATTTTTATGTTAGAAAAAATATCACGTGCGACGCACGTGGTAAAAGACTAATAAAAAAAAGGTTTATAAAACGATAAAACTATATGAAATTCTCATTAAATAAACAATAGAATGGACTTTTTTAAAGATAATTATAGAATGGACTTGTCCCAACTATATGCCAACTTTAGAAAGGCTATCGAGCCCATTGGGCCCCTACCTAACCAATTTTTTTTTTTAACAAAAAATATAAATAAATAAATTATAAAACTAGCTCATGTTTTATCCAAGTTGAATAACTCAATTATTAGTAAATTATCAACTTATCTATATAGATTTTTATTAATCTAATATAAATCATGAGCTATGTAATTTATAGTATCATCAAATTATTATTTATAAGAGAAATTACACCAACAACATATCCTTATCCTTAATATATAAAAGTGGTGATGTTTAAGAAACTTTTTTAGACTACTATACCCCTTTTAAAATCTTAAAATTACTAACATGTCATTATATATACCTTTTTAAAACCTTCAAATTACTAAAAATGTCATTATTATTTATACTCCACTATCTATTAAATGACTATTTATATTTTTGATAAAATATTTCTCTTTTTTTTTTATAAATAAAATATTTCTCTTCATTGAATAAGAAATTGTCAATTTTATTAAATAAATTCCTTGGTTTTTTTTATTGTTTTCACAACATCAAATTATAAAATAATTGAAAAAACAAGTACAACATATGAAAATGAATGTGATATTAAAATGAATTTATTGTTTAGATTTATCACCAATTTATGAAAAATAAATTATATTTAAGTATTCAAATATTAAATGATTTAATAAAGGTGACGGTGCTTTAATTTTAAAAAACATTTAAAAAAAAACTTAAATTGATAAAAAAAAACAGTAGCACCTCAGGAGTTAAATTTTTGCCAAGATTTTTTTTAATAACCTACGTCAAAGTTCAAAGAGAAGGTAAATTATTATTTTTAGTTGGGCTTGGTTAGAATATTAGGAATAAATATAGAAAAAAAAATTTTAAAAAATGTTGCTGTTAATTTTTAACATTTGATTGCTTATGAAAGAGTAGAGGTGAAAATTTTCAAATTAGAACTGTAGAGGTGTAAATTGAAAAGCACTCAAAATGCAGGATCATTTATGCCTTTAACCCTTTAATTAACTCAATAAATCAACATGTGCATAGCTAATTTGGTTGGCATAATATACTGTTTTTTGTAAGAATGAAGGTTTCGGTTCTCCTCTCACTCGATTTATTTTAATATCTTAAGGGAAAAAAAATAACTCAATAAAAAAATAAAATAACTCATCTATTTTGTGTCGTTGGCATGGTCAGATTAGGAAATAAAACGTACAAGATTTAAACTAAAATCAGAATTATTCGTGATAGTCATTCGAATTTGTTCTCAATGAGAAGATTTAATTTACTTTTTTCATAAATATTCGAATGTCCACGTTGGACGAATGCACTAACCATCACACTCAATGAAATTTAATTTTATTAGGCATATTCTTAAAAGCCTTTAAGGCCGTTCATTTTACTGTATTTAAAGTTATAAGGATATCTTAGATTACATGTAATCAAAGAATACATGATATTTGACCATTTTAGAATACAATCTCCACCGGTGGGTTTTTAAGATTACACTACGAATGTATTCTCTTTTTTACTTTTTTGTCTTTCAATATTATAAAAAGTTATTTTTCTTTTTACATATAAATACATAAGATAATTTATTTTCTCATTAATAACTAAATTTAGAAACATAAATAATTTTTTCGTTACACTAATTATTGATACTTTAATAAATTCATTAGTATCAAATAAGTATATAAAATTAAATTTAAATTTTTATGTTAATTAAATATTTAAATAAATAAGTTATAAACTAATTAAATTATAAAAATAGTATAGGTATATTAATCTATCAAAAAAATATTAATTAAATTCATATATAAAATTTATTAACGAGAAACATAAAACAATGGTATTATTGGAAGAATTATTAATTCATTAAATTTCCTCCTCTTAAATACAACCTAACAAACAGTGTAATCTTTTATACCTATAAGATTCTCATTTTTAATTACTGCAAAATGAACGTTGTAATCTTATATTCCCTGCAATCCAGATACCATATGTTCTATAGATATCCAGTAATCTTAGATTACATGGTATTTAAGATAACGGGAAATGAATGGCCCCTAGTGCTAAATACAAGTGAATAAGGTGAAAATAAACAAAATTGAGACTATTAATTTGTTTAGGAATCAGAAGAAAATTCGAAAGATTAGGAGAAGTAAAATGGTAAATTACTAATTAAATGAATTTGAAAAAAATCTTTTTTCGTTAAAGAAAATATCATTCATTAAAGGGGCAATTACTGAAATAGTATATTTTTATGCACTATTTACTAAAGTGTTAGAAGTTTTCAAAAATTACTCAAATAGCATAATTATACTTCATTAAATTTATTAAAGTAAAAAAACTAATAAATTCGTTGAAAATAGTAATGAAAAATAATCAAATACTTCGACAAATTATTGAATTTGAACTTAAAAAGGAAAAAACAAACAAACAAATTCATTAAAAATACCCATGAAAAATAGTTCAATAAATTTATTGAATTATAATTATGATATTTGAGTAATTTTTAAAAAGTTATGATATTTTAGTAATTAGTATGCAGATTTATGCTATTTGAGACAAATTAAAAACACAATAAGAGAGGGTCATACATTAAAGCCCAACACACAAAAAAAAATGTAAATTAGAATTTAGTCCAATAACATCATATTTATATTATGTCTATTAAATTAGAGATTCGAATCTCCACTCACATATTATATTAAAAAATTATTAAAAGAGGTAATTTCTTCAAATATATCACTAACTCACAAAATTCATATACGTTACCATTTTTTGCAGAGATTTTTTTCATGAATTACTTGATTTTCTTAAAATTTTGAATGTTTAACAAAGGGTATATGATGACGTTAAATTCACTATTGTATAACATTTTAATTTTAAAAAATATTTTTACATATATAAAAAAAGCATATTACTACAGTGGTCACAGTATCCGAACTAAAATATATGGGCCATGGCAGCAGTTCTTGTCAAATGATTAGTGATCTTTGCTTTTTGGACACATACCATTGGGACTTTCACTCACGGAAAATTATCAATTATAAATATACCTTTTTCTCAAGTGATTATCAATTTTGGTGATTTATCATAGGAAAAAAAAAAGGGTGGTTTATCAAGATACTGACATAAAAAAATTACTAAATCACTTATTGATATTAATATATATTTTTTTAAATTACTATTTTTACATTTTTTTAAGGAAGGTGTTTCGTTATAAACACAATATAAAACCCACCATCCACAATAAATTCCTACCTTTTTACTCATTTTTTAATTTAGAAAAAAAAAATTCATATTTAGCTGAATTTTTTTATACCTTAGAAAATTAAGACACTCACATTAAACTTCAAAGTATCAAATAACATGATTTTTTTTTATATAGAATCAAATAAAATAAACATATGCCTGAAACTCTTTAAAAACTAATGGGCGAATGGATTTGATTTACAATTTTACCAACAATATAAATGTTTAACCATTTTTAAATTACATGGATGATTTATTATTATCCCTAAAAAAATAAATACACTTGTCAACTATGACTTTTTAGGAAGAAATTTTTTTACGTGCCTACTTAATACAATAAATAAATTTTAATTTCATCAATTAATTATATAATTAATAACAAATAGGTTAGGTATAGCAAATAATAGAGTTGTGCTTTCTTTGTTTTTGGATTACTTTAAACATAGTCACACAAAAAATCATAATCTAAGACGATAGCTCCAAAAATTGAGGCAATGGATAATCAATGGAATACCAGAGATTCACCCTATCTTATGCTTAGGGTTGTATACGGTTTGGTTCAGTCGATTTTCCGATAATTATTGAATCGAACCAAACACATCAGTTTTGTTAAATATGAAACCAAACCGTCTAATGAAATATATAGAACCGGTTAATGAACCGAACCGTCGGTTCGGTTTTAATCGATTTGGTTTGTATAGAAATTGAGAGGGAATGGATGAAAATGTTAAAAAAAATAAATAAATAAATAACTTGTGTCCACTAAAATCAATTGTAAAATTTTATGATAAAAGGAGAGAAATTGTCTTGAAACTCATTACTTATGAAAACGGTTCGGCTAAGGTTGCACAATGACCATGTGAGAAGATGTAAAAAAAGCTATTGTACTTGTGGGTTTTTATCATTACTTACATATACGATATTTGGGTTCGGTTTTATACAACTTTTCAATATAAAAACCAGACCAAAACTGATTCTCACGGTTTTTTATTATTGTTAACAAAAAACTATTGGTTCTAATATTTATATAACGAACAGGCCGATTCAGTTCAATTTAATTCGGTTCATCAGTTTTTCGGTCTCTTTGAATATCCCTACTTATGCCCCTAATTAACTCAACTATAGCCAAACAAAAATTGTTTTGTTTTATTTTTTCAAAAGATAATTAAATAAATAAATGACCACAAAAGTCCAAATTCCTTTATTGTTCAAATCTAACCTTAGTTTTTAGATTCTTGCTTTACAATGTTTATCATTAAAAACAGCTCAAGACCAACTTTTCCTCCTTAAAAAAATCCCACAATGGCATCAACTTGGTACATGTTCATCTCCCTTCCTCACCCTCTCCATTTTCAATTATCTCCTCAACTTGCCTATTTTAAAACATCATAATTATTTTACTTTTCATTTTACATTGGCTTTGTCCATTCAACTATATGAGTTGATTTTAGGATTTTTTTAATAACCAATTTTAATTACAATTTTTTTATTCTATCTTTTCAAAGTATTCGATGAAATCTTAATTAAGTTTTAAAATCATAAATATATTTTTTTAAAGGATAATTACAAATGGTACTCAATCCTAATTTATAAATCACACTCTCGTAATCTAAAAATGATTTTAAACACTTATAAACCATGCTCCTTTATCAATTAGTTTTAAAGATTTTCAGATAAATTTTTATTGCACATCTGTCTATAATCCAATTTCATTAAAATTAACAACAAAAAAATAATATATGACTGCAATTTGTAAAATATATCATTATTAACAAAATGTAAAATCTTAATTCACATACGTGTTAAAATTTTTGATTGTTTTAATGGAATTATAATATGTGGAAAATGTAGAATAAATATGTGTCTTAAAATCATTAAACTAGATAGATAGGTATGATTTATAATTTTACCAACTATAAAAATGTATAAATCATTTTTAAACTATAAAATATGATTTACAAATCAAACAAACCATAAGAATGGTTTGTAACTATCCTTATTTAAAATTCTTTTTCGTCATAAACTTTTGTCAAGATCTCAAAAATATTTTTGCACTATATACCACATACAAAAGAAATTAGTATCGAACAAGCTTAGTTTTTGGAAAATGGATATTAAACGAATCTAAAATAAGATAATCCATCCGCTTATTAATATTTGAAATCTCATAGATCACATAAATGGATAAATATTGACTCGAATTGAATTGAATGTCACGAAAATAAGAAATTAAATATATATATATATATATATATATATAAAAAGCTTAACCTAAATCCAAAGGTATGAAAAGTCCAAAGATATATATTATATGTTTAAAAGAAGATACAGAGCCCCTGGCATAACCTTATGATATGCTTTTGATACAATTTGAGTAAAATTAAAGATGAGATAGCTTTGGTAATATTTGGAATAATAATAATCTAGCTATCAACTTGGATGATGGGTATTGGAAGCACATCATCCATATTGGAAGATGCATTCACCTTGGGACTACTTTCTTATATACTCAAAACCAATTATTTTTTCACCATTTTTTCTCTCTATCATCACTTTTTTTCTCATGAAATAGTGTTAGAATATTATATATAAAAGATTAAATTTATTTTAATTCAATAACTTAAGTTTTTAGATCTAGTGATGATTCAATACAGTATCAAAGTAAAGAGCTTCTAAATTTGGGTTTAATTGTAATTTAATGAAAAGTAAGACAATATACTTATTTATTTTTTAAATTATTCGAATAATTATTTTCTTTCTATATCGAAGTCAAAGATGAACACGGAGACATCTCAAATTTAACCCTAAAATGATTAAGAAAAATAATATTGTTTATGAATATATGCAGTCTAATTGGGAGTACTATTTTAGACAATTTTATATTAGAATGATATCAAAGGGGCTATTCATGACTCATGAATGTTCTAAAAAACTAGAACAATAATACATGCTTTTTTATAACTACTTTTAGTTATTTTATTTTATTTTTAATTTACTTCTGTAAATAATTGTTTTTATTATATTAAAAAAAAAGCTAAAGTTTGCTACTTGTTCCAAAATCATGACTTTTAAATAGTCACTTCTATATGCACATGTATAACATTAATTTTTATTAACAATATGTTTGGTTTGCAATTCATATCCAATTTCATAAATCTGAAATGAAAGAATAAAAGGAATTGAGTTAATCAAATGTTTGACTTACAATCTAAAAAATGCGTTCGGTGTATAATTCTTTTTTAGACCCGAAATCTAAAAAAAAAAAAAAAACTAAAATAAGAATTCAAATTATCCAATTCACTTAACTAAAAAAAATGAAAACACGAGATTGAGTCCTCCTCAACCACGAAATCTTGTCGCTTGAAAACAAAAGTCAAAAAGAAAAAGTTGTTTTTCTTATAATGATGTAATTCAATATATCCAAATTGCATCAAATGTAAAATCTAGTTGATGAGTGAATGGTAATAATATATATATATATATGTATATGTATATGTATATATATAGATAGAGAGAGAGAGAGAGGGGGGGGGGGGAATATAAGCATGGATAGTGAAAGGAAAAGAATTAGAGAGATGAAGTGAGAGTGATGGAGTAGTAGTAGGAGACTAGACAACCAAAGAAGCCATGACATAATGTTTGACTAGAAAGAAAAAAAAAGCCATCACTTTCAAATAAATTCAAAATCATAGGCCCACAAAGCCAGCCCAAAAGGTCATCATTAACAATTGTGTGCTTCAATGGAATTTAGTCAAATATTTCAAATTAAAATATACAATTAAAAAATTGAAAAAAATATAAAAATTATTAGCGCATATATATAAATTAATGGGATAAAGGGTCCACCAAGAGGTTTGATGTTGAAACAAAGAGTCCATGTACGTAACACATTCATGCATGGCTTTTACCAGCAAACCAAGAAAGAAGAAAAAAAAAAACCCCATATCCCATCCCAAACAAAGCACCATCATAACACCCTTAAAAAAAATTTACCCATTTTCCCACAATCTCACTCCATAACTCTCTATTTTTAAAAAGAAATAAAAGAATTTTCTGTCTTATCTCTTATTTTTTTAAATTATATATAAAAAAGATAGACTCGAACTTATGACCACATGAGATGGAACATTGATATTCTTAATTCATAAAACTATATTATCTTCTATTTAGTGGAGATAATGTTCGTAATCCTGTCTTGTACATAGAGATTTTTCAAAATCCTCTCATTGTTGTCACGTGTATTTATAATCAAATAACATATAAATAATGAGGTTCAACCTATATAATCATTTCCACGTGATTTAGTGCCCGTTTGGAATGACTTTTGGAAGTGTTTAAAATTGTTTTTGATAAATATTAAAAAACATTTTTACACACTTTCAAAAATTATTTCAAACGGGTTCTTATTTAGTAGTGAAGAGTATTTAAAATGGATGTACTGAAATTTTTCCCTATTTAGTAGTGATTTTCTATAATAAAAAAAATCATAATATTTTAGATCATATTTATTGTACATTTTATTTTAGTTTTTGATGAGTTTTATAGAATTTGTTTATATTTTTTTAGTAATACTTCATAAGAATAAAGTAGGTGGTGGGAATGTTAAATTTGTCTTTTTGTCAAATTAATTGGATCAATCATTTTTGTATTATATAAAATATTTTGGCAGAAGACCTAATTAGTCTCCTATTGTACCACCACCATTAAGGTGGTCTAATGACAAAACCTATTAGTTAAGGTAGAGAATGAATTCCAATCCTCCGACCCTATTTATCATCTAGAGAAAAAAAAATGGGGAAATTACATAAACCACCTTAAACTATAAGGTTTGTTACATTACATCCTTAAATTTTTAATTTGAGTAATTGACCTCTTGAATTATACAAAGTGTTAAAATTAGATCCATTAAAATTTATTTTGTCAAATTTTTCCTTTAAAATTATTAATTTACTAATAATTATTATAAAATCTCTATAGGGTCGTGTCCCCGAGGGTTCACGTCTCATCCCGATCTCATCCATGATCCCTCAAACACAAAACCCTTTCGAGGGTCAGGAATGAGAATTCTTCTCAGTTCTCACCTCTCCCTGCCCCATTGACCTTAGAGATGTATTTTTCGCTTTTACGATGATTTTCGAGGTCTAATTTCAAAAGCTAACGAAGTAATTTGAAAAATTAAATTTTGTTGGGTCCAATTTTAATACTTTGTAAAGTTCAAGGTCTAATTACTCAAATTGAAAGTTTAAAGATGTAAGTGTTACAACTCCTATAATTCAGGGTACTAAAAAATTAGTCTGCACTCGAATTTTTTTTATTGGTCAGTCTAAGAGTCAACTATCTCTTTATTCTCAATATGAAGCAGCTTCTTCTTCTATCTGTCATAGTTACTCTTTTTAAAAACTAGGGCAAAATCCCCCACCGTTTATCATTTATGTGGCTTGTTCTTTGTTCATTTAAGAAATGAAGTAGGATGCGTTGTAACAAACGCCACCGTTTCAATTTGATGTTTGTGAGAATTTTCTAAAACATATTACAAATAATACCCCCATTGATTTACTTCTTCTATATTTCAAAAATGATTTGCACATCTTTAGTCTATTAAAAAAATTAATTTATTTTAATAAATTTGACATACAGTTTATATTAAACAATACTAATATTGATTACTTGCTTTCATCAACATTACATTCCGACTGCTCAATAGTGAAAACAGCTATCCAATGCAATATTCAACTAAATATGATAATGGTGAATGGATGGAAGATGTGGAAAAAAAAAAGTGAGAATGGGAGCAACTATTGTATACCATTTTTCACTATTGAAAATTGAAATTGACAATTTTCTGGAGGAAGAGATTGATGGAGGGAAACTCAAGTCTTTTGGGGTCAGAGACTAATAATATAACCTGCTAGCTAGTTCTCTAACAAGATGCCAGCATCTGCACATAAAAACATATAAGCCTCACAGTCTCTCTTTCTTTTTTATCACACAACTTTGTTTGCCTGTTGCAACAGAGCCCTTCGAAGCTCGTTGGCAATCCCATGCAACTGAACTGGTTTTCGGATGACTCCGTTCATTCCGTTCTGCACACATCTTTCCCACAAATCTTCACCCGCGCTTGCAGTTAACGCGAAAATCACTGGCCTGTAATTTTGGCTTCTGAACTTTCGAATCTTGGTCGCAACTTCGAAACCGTCTATATCTGGCATGTAGAGGTCTAAAAACACCACTTGGATTGAAGAACCAGCAGGTGCCATCGCTGCAAGGCATTCGTATCCTGAAGAAACGGCGGTGACAGTGCAGCCTAGCTTCTCGAGCAGCTTTCTTGTCACAGCCCTGTTCATGTCATCGACATCAGCTAAAATAACTTGCAATCCTCTAAAAATGGAGTTGGAAAGTGGATGTTCAGATGATTCTCCAGGCTCGGACATCACTGTAATGGATGGTCGAAGTTGAAAACGAAGAACAAGTGCCATGGATCGTGTAAATCCTTGAGGATTGGGGATTACCCAGATGTTCCCTTGCATTAACTGCCAGTAAAAGGGCCATAAAAAAGAAAGGAAAATGGAAACTTATAAGACGAAATAGACGCTTTAAAAATAAAAAATAGTAGCTCAGACATAACCACTGATTAAAATTAATAGCAATCCAGATTCCAAATTACCATCTGCACAGTTGCAGCAAGTAACAACCCACAATCGAAGAATATCGATTTCAAATTGGTCACAACTACATTGGAAAAAAAATAAAGAAATAAAATGATCTAATCAAAGAAAATCAAGAGAGGGACTCAGATAGGCTTCTCAGCATATTGTGGCAGAAAGAAGGGAAGGCTATTTTGCCAAACAAGAGACTGTTTTGGTTTTGCCAATATCTGTTCTCTTGGGCACTTACCATTGAGAAAGGCACAATCTTTAGCTCCATTCTGTCTGACCCATAATGTGTTCAAATGACTGGGTTGAAAGATTATATACTAAAACGTGATCGAGAAATACTCAAATACAGTTGAAAGATTATACTCAAACATAATCTAGAAAACTCAAATGGCCGAATTCAAAGATTATACTAAAATGTGATATAGAAAACTGACCTTAACGAGCCTTTTGCAGATCGTGAAGCTCAAGTGCTCCTCGGCTCCATCACTGAGATATCTCCTATCACCAGAAGCCACATTTGGAATAGAGCCTTCTAATTGAGAATTACTGTTGTTAATCCCAATCTCAAATCTAATGTTAGCATCCCCGTCAGAGGAGCAATGTCTCCAATTACCCCATCTTTGGTCATTCCTTCCCTGACTACCATTCTCGGATACAACCCGAAACAAAGCATATCCTCCCTGGTTGGTGTCACTTAACAGGCTCCCCACCATATGCAGAATCACCTGAAAAACCCTTCTTTCATCGCCCATAACATGATCCGGAAGAGACCTCTGAACCTCAAACGCAAAACCACAACCTTTATATGCACACAAGCACTTGGCAAGGCAGGCTGCCTCCTTTATCATAGAATGTAATCTAAAAGATCTCATCTCCAATTCTAATGGAAATCTCACACTATCCTTTATTGAATTGTCCATGACATCATCTATCAATGTAGATACAACATTTCCAGTCCTCACCATTGCATCAAGGATAATTCGTTGCTCATCACTAACATTCTCACTCTGCAACATTGAAAGCAGACCCATAATTGAGTGCATAGGTCTTCTCATCCCATCACTCATTACCTTCTGGAAGGAGTTTCTTGTCTGGCTTGCCATCATAGCATTCATCCTGGCCTGCTGCAGTGCTCGATTTTGCTCAGCCAATTTCTCTCTCATGAGCTGGGACTCCTCAAGAAGTGCGGCATGGGAGAGAGCTACAGCCACCTGGTCAGCAACCACCTTAATTATCTCGAGTTCCTGGCTGGTCCAAGATCTCGGTTGTCCACCGGGGAGAACTAAAACAAAAATTGCATAGTAGGTTGGAACCATCTCAGGAGTTCCTCCTTTAAAGTTGGAAACTCGTAGCATCGGCATCCGAATTGCTGCAGCAGAGCCCCGAGCATCAGTCTCACCACAACTAGCTACAACAAGCGGTGAATCAGACCCAAGAATGTTGATGCCATCACTGCCCTTGATTTTAATGACATCAGCACCACTGATTGGTATTGAGACATTGTATCCATTTGAAAAGCTCCTACCTTTCAACTCATGGGTCAAATTCATCACTGTTTTGTTCTCATTGGGCATCCAAACTGCACAGTAATGCAAACCCAAAGTTTCAGATAATTCATACATGGTTGTGTAAAGTATCGTATGCATATCGAGCGACTTGCGGATCTCTTGGGTAAGCATCCGAACATGCAAGCCTGCTTCTCTCTGCTTCATTTTCATTCCAACTTCTCTTCCAAGATCCCATGTCTTCTTCTTTAACATAAACTCTCTAACCTTCACCTTCAGAAGCAAGGGAATGAGAGTGATGAGGGTTATAGCAGTTGCACAAGAAACCAGAGCTGTGAGAATTTTGAAGACAGTGAGAGCTAGCATTAACTGGAAAGAATGAGGACCATAAGTCCAGCCATTGATCAAATGGGTCAAACCACATAAGACAATGAAGGCAATGAACTGAAATAGAACCCATTTGAACGGCACATTCGAGCAACTAACAAAATACAGAAGTTCAATAGGAATTGAGAAGTAGGCCACAGCAATCAAGAAGTCACTCACACGCTGACACTCCAAAATGCTTTCGATGCTCCATAAACTACCCTCGTCATCGCAATTACATCGCGGAAATCCGTTGTCGGTAGCAGAAACAGATGCGAAGAACAATAAAACCACAAAACTAGATGCTAATGCTTTTAACATTGCATCCAAAAACTAATCTTCTTCAATCCATTTACGTGAAAATTTAGACAAAACCAAATCCCAATGTCTTGAAGTCGATTGAGCCCCACCTGATCTCTACTATAGCAACAAAACACTCATCTTCAATTCCCATCTCCTGAAAACAAACAAAAAAAACAGGAATCCCACAAAGATCATATCAATAAAATGCCATTAAACAAAGTCACAAATTCTATCATTCCCATTCAAAACAATTCAATTCAATTCCCGTCTACCTAATATTTTCTTTTCTTTTTTTAAAACATCCACCCCAATCAAATTTTCCCCCGAAAAAAAAAACCACACCAACCCATACCATCAAAGGAGAAGAAAAAAATTTACCAAATAATTAAAAAAAATGCAATAAAAAGTAAAAATCAAACCTGAAAGGCAAAGAAGCCGCCAATACATCAGATTCCATTCAAATCCAGCTCCAGATCTTAGCATTCTACCACATGAAAAAACCTTAAATACTTCACAAATATCCCTCCATCATCCATCAATCCAATTTATCAAACGTTCCATCCATTCACACGAAACCCCATTAAAATAGAAACTAAATCAGTCTCTAGTAATAACACCTCTTTCTCCACTGAATAATCAACGCCGACAAACAAAACAAAACGAAAATCCCAGATAGAATTTCGAAGACAAACAGAATGAAAAAAAAAACAGATCTTTAATCAGAAAACTAGAGCCAACTCTTATATAGTAATCATCCAAATCCAAAAACAAGAAAAGGGTAGAGAAAGGAGAAATGAAAAAACCCCACTTGACAATCTTTTCTCTCGGATTTGTGTTATTTGCTTTTCTTTCTCTCTCTCTCTCCGTTCTTGAAATTTCAAACAAAGCAAGCAGACACAGAGAGAAAAAGACTGACTTTGTAGAGAGAGAGAGAGAGAAAGGGGGGAGGGAGGAAAATGCAGGGGGAGATTGTATTGGGTATTGGTATTGCTAGCGCCGTTGTTTCGGAAATGAGGAGAGAGAAAGGACAAGGAGAGAGGGAGAGTGGGACCGTTTGGGTTCTTACATGAAGAGAACTTAGACGCTCTTTTGCTTATTTTATTAACGTCCTTCTCACTCCCGAAACAAGTTTTGTTTTATTTTCTCTCTTTCTTCCTATTTTCCTTTTTATCAATTAATTACGTGTTTTTTGCCACGTGGCTATTAATTTGTGCTTCCTTTCGAAATATAACCATTCTCACTTCTGCCGCGTCCCTTTTACTTTCTTCCCCTCCACCCACTCATTATTTAAACCAATCCTTTCAATCCTAGTGTTTGGTATGCGGGTATCTTAGATAGTGAATGAGATGAGTAGTATGTAGCATATGATTTCTGTGTTTAAAGTGTGATGAAATGAGATTTTTAATTGTTTGAAAAAATAAAAGAAGTGTTTGTTATGGTGGAATGGATATGGGATTCCTGGGAATATGATTAAGGAGAATACTTCCTAGTGAGTATAGAAATATACTCACCAATGAGGTGGTTGAATAAGTTTTTGACATGTGTCACATTGGCTTCTTTTCTTCATTATTATTTTTTCATCTCAAATTCTCTTTATTTTCTCAATCACACCAAATGTAAAACGAATGAAGTGTTTTCTAGGGATGGCAAAATTCCCCGCAGGTTAGGGTGAGAAATTCCCCCCCCGATTTGTTATAGGGTAAGGGTATGGGAATACATCCCCCGTCCCCAAACCCGAACCCGATTTTTAAAAAATATCTTATATATTTTGTTTACTTTTATCTTTATTTATTGAAAAATATATGTGAAATATGATTATATTAACTAATACAATATAAAATGGTTAGTATTATGTTTTCTTTTTTACTTAAAAATGTATATTTTAAATATATATCTTTTCATTTTTAAATAATAATTAAAATGTAAAACGGGAAATTTTTCCCGCGGAGAACCCGATCCCCTAATGGGGAATCCCGGACCCCGACCCCGATTTTTTTATTAGGGGATATGGTAGGGTATGGGAGGATGGGGAGTGCATCCCGACCCCGCCCCGTTGCCATCCCTAATGTTTTCATATTTCTCTCTCTCTCCATTCTACCTATTAAATAAAATTTTCTAACATTTTTCTCTCTCCATTTCAAAGATTAAGCAAACTTCATCACCCTTTAATCTTTTTTTTCTATATATGATTCTTCACTTAAACCTGTATCTTCAAGACTATACAAGTAATTTTAAGATTATTAAACTTCTTAATTCTCTACAAAAAATCCTTTCAAATTTTTTAATTCTTCAAATTCCCAAATTTTATTTTGAAACGTCTACTGTATTCCCATATCTTTTGTGTTTCATTTTTCTTAATATTTAATATTTAATCATTTATTGCAATCTTCTTTTAATTCTAAAAAAACTCCTTTTAAATTGCTTCATAAAAAAAGTAACGATATATTGTTCCAAAATTCCACCAGTATGAACTTCAAATTTTAAAATTTTAATTGTTCTTGTAAAAATCACCATGATAATAGACTAAGTTAAAAAAAATAAAACCAATAAAATAATGCTCTAAATTTTCTCCATCTCTATTAAAATCTCTAAAAGAATATGATATTGTGATGAAATCGTTTGAAAAAAATATTTAAGAGAATCAGTGAAATGAATTAAACAGTTTTATAGAAGATTTTATTGGAGAAATAAGCGGTTACAAATTTTAAATGTCTGTGAAATTAGAGAGAGTATAGAAGATGGCTAAGCTTGGTGGTTGAGAATAAAAATTAATGAGGAGATTTTGATGAGAAATTGATATTAAAAGTAATAATGAAGAGAGAAGTTTTCATAAATAATATGACAAATGTCAAATGTTTATTCAGTCACATCATTGGTGAGTATATCTTCATACTTACTAGTGAGTATGAAAGTATTCTCCTATGATTAATACGTTTAGTTTGCGGGAATATTATTGGATTTTTTTATTTAATTATTATTTAAAATTTAATTAATAAATTATTTAATATAAATTAAAACTATCAACTATATTTTATTTAAATATTTAGATTTCTGTAAAATTCTTTTAATTATTATTTTAATAATAAAATAAAGTTGATGAAATATATAGATATTGATTTTTTACAATCATGTATTATTATATAAAATATTGATATTAATTGATCATAAAAAAACATATAATTGTTGTCCTTAAATATTGAGGTATTTTTAAATGGCACATTTTTAATTATAAATTTCAAAAGTGGTAAAAAAAATTAAAATGTTCAAAAATAACATTTTTTTTAACATTCATTAACTAACGAAATGAAATCATAAAAAAGAAACAATACATTTAAAAAAACTATCAAATTTTGAAAATTTCATTAATTTGATGAAAGTATAAAATGTTATTTATGAAAATAAATAAAATATTTGTTCCATTTAAAATTAAGCTTGAAATTTACTGTGTATATGGATTTGTACATAATTTATTTTTATTAAATTATGTAAAATATATTGAATTTAATGTAAGATATAGAGGTGAATGACATGTTACTCTTTAAATATCTAATAAAAAATTGAAATTAATTTCAAAATAAATTAAAAACCCTGTTTCGTATGGGATTCTTGAGAAATTAAGATGAGCTAATTTTTATTTTTATTTTAAGTTATTGTAAATTCTATGAAAGATATCAACTTGAGCACTTTTTTTTTTTTTTTTTACAATTGAACACCTTGTATTTGGTTGAAGGTTTAGTTTTTCATCTCATTTAATGTAACATCTAAAAAATTATGTGAAAAATAAGAAGCTGTTATATTTAAATTGGAATGGAATAAATCAAATCTCAATTATATGAAATGATCGATAGAATTTTGTACGCTTATATTTAGGGGACGTTTGCAAGAATGAGAATATGTACTCTAAAATTGAGATGTCTTGAAACGAGATTGATAAAAAATATGATTTTATGTGTTTAGATTATATATAAATGAAATTCAATAGTAAAAGGATTAATAATGTGTGTGAACGTGATGTCATGATTAATATTAAGTATAAGAAATAAATTATTATTAATTATAAATGAAGTACCTAACAAATATCCAATATAGTTTCATAAATTCATTTTCATGTAACAAACAACCTCTTAGGATCACGGACGGACCCAAAGAAGGACTAGAGGGGGCACATGCCCTCCCCTCAAGTTTTGAGCATTTTTTATAAATAATACTCTTTGAGTTGATCTTTCAATTGTGATATTTTTGCCCTAGTTTTTAAAGCAAAATGAACCTAAAGAGTATTCCAGATCATAACAACCGTATCGCATCCCACCATTTTTGTAAGAACAGACTGCGACATCTAAGATAAAAGCCAAGACACTAACAAATTATCTTGTGCATCCTAATCGAGAAATTCTTGAGTATATTTCTCAGATTCCTCATCCTCTGGAGAAGAAAATTTCTTTGGTACAAACTTATCTTTTTCAAAGACAAATTTATGAAGCCTGTGACCTCGAATTGCTGTTGTAACCTGTTGCTTCCATAGGAGGAAATTTCCTTGATCCAATTTGACAGAAATTGAATGAGAGAAGGAAATTAGTTTCGATTTTAGTGAATTAGCTTGAGTTGCAATCGACTAATGCGGTAGGGTTTGCGATTGCGATTCGCAGAGGTAGCCATGCATGATGAAAACAGAGAAAAATGAAATTGAAAGGAAGACTGGTTTTGAGAAAAGGAGAAGAAAATTGATTAAGAAACACGTATAATGCCACGCGTCAAAAAGAGAAATGGAAAATGGTTTTCAGTCAAAGACGCATGACTCCATTAAAAGAGAGAGAATTTTCAGCGTTGAAAAAAAAAACTTTGCTCCGATACCATAATAACCTGAATATTCAATAGTTGTATTTATCATGAAGTGAAGTATTTATACACATCAATAATAGTTAAACTAACTATCTAACAACCAATAACTAACTCTCAACAATACTAACATGATTTAACTACTCTAACACGAAGGAAGTGTTCGAGTTGTGAAATATGTTTTAGTATAAATTTAGTATTATATTGTATGATGTATACCCATACTTATTATCTTTACAAAAATATGATTTACATTTATAAATAGCAATTTTTTGTTTTCATTTATTATTTAATTTTTTTCTCGTGTTATTTATTGATCAAATATTTATTATTATTTTTATATTTTAATTGAGAAGTTTTAAATAATTTTTTTTAAATTTTTGTTAGTTTTATGATTTTGATACGTTTATTATATAATGAAAATGTCATTTTAAAAATTGAAATTAAAAAATACCATCTCTTAAAATACCTTTAGATTTTATATGTATAAAGAATATAGCCCATACTTATCTTTTAATTTATCATATATAATTATCTAATTAAAATTAATCTCTTTGTGGAAAAAAATTATTATTAGTATGCATAAGAACCGTTTTCAATATAAAAAAAAATAGATTAAAATTTATATTTACTTGATTTTTAATTTTCAATAAATTTTAACTGTGAGTTTTAATTTTTGCTTTAATAATTGTAATTTTAATTATATAAATACTCGTGTGTGCTCCTTCCAACCTTTAATCCTGGATCCGTCACTGCTTAGGATCATATGGTCAAATAATAGTAAAGTTTTTTTTCTTCACATTTTTATTTCTTAAAAAAAATGATAATTTAGACTTTTGTGGGTGATTCTGTTTCACGCGCTAGCTGAACGGGTGATGAACCATATTCCCTTTGAAGGAAATGATCGACTTTGTGGCGACGCCGTCGATTCAATTACTCCTACGCCTAATCGACGGCTGTTACTTATTATCTACTTTTCTTCTTTCTTTTAATTAATTCCATCAAAATGTTTCTGATCAAAAAAAAAAAAAAAAAATCCATCAAAATGTTACACCAAACAAAATATACAAAACAGGATACAAACAAATTAAAAAAGTATAGTTTCGTTAATATTTTTTATCCACGGTGTGATTTTCTTATTTTTCATAATATTTATTTCCTTAACATAACACTATGACGTGTAAATAAAAAAAAGTAATAAAGGAAATAACCGAGGTTTAATCTAAAACAAAATATTTTATTCACCCTATAGGTTGGAAAAGTTTTAAAAAATTTAAGGATTAACATTTCTCATATTAAGATCTACCAATCACAGACTTATATTATTGAAATATCAGTATGAAAAATGTCATTTTTGAAATATTTAATAACATTTGCTATTTTTAAAGTTACTCATGATAAAAAATTATCATCTATTAAAATTTCTCATCTTTTAAATAGTAAAATTCAAAAATAAAGTCTTCAAAATTTTTAAAAATAGCACCTTTTAAACTTTCATTATATAATGAATTCCATTCCTAATGGATTTATCAAAATCGTAAAAACTAATAAAATTTCAAACAAAAAAATACATACTTTTAATTTTTTAAAAATCAATATAAAAGATTAAAAAAAAATAATAAGATTGATTATTGAATGCAAAAAGATAAAATTTCTAAATTTTTTTTATTAATTAACAAAAGTAAAAATATTATTTTGAAAAAAAATAAAACTTTTATTATTTTTTAAAATAAGGTAGAAGAAGGTGAATGAAGTACTCAAATAATATTTTTTTAAACTTTTATTAAGTGTAATTTATCTTTAAAGGAATATGAATGAAGTACTCAAATACTATGAATTAATAGAGTTTAATATACCTCTAAAAAATAAAAATATATTTTAATACAAATTTGTAAGAAATAAAATGAAAGATTAAAGTGATTTAAAAAACAAATAAGTACGAGTAGGTGTAAATAAAGTAATATTTTGATGGGTAATGTTTGATTGCCTAAAAAATGTTGTCAAATTTATGAAGAGGTAATGAGTCCAAATTCAAAGAATATACGATGGATCTTTGCTTCATCTTACAGGAAGTTGTTAGAGAGACATTTTCCTAATTTCCCTTCTCAAGTTTTAACATAGCTAAATTATCTAACCGTTATTTCTTTTAAATAAACATTAAAATATTCATTTTTTTTGGAGCTTTGTGATAGTAGGATAGAAGATGTTTTTTTCTCCAAAGCTATATATTTTCAATTCAAAAAATTACGTATAATAAAACAAACCAAATGAAATGAATCTTCTTTGAGTATGGGAAATTGGAGTGGACTTTTTTTTTTCAGTTATTTTACCTTTTACTTAAAAGATAATTAGAGTGAAGATTTAAAAGAAAAAGATAAAAAAAAATAGTTCAAAACAATTAATAGGTTATATATCGTTAAATTTCGATTCTACAACAGTTCTATACAAGACTGTTTAGAAATACTTGGAAATAAATTTCAATGACTTGCATAATTTTACGTAGTATTAATAAATATAATATTTTTTTAAAAGAATATTTATAAATATGTCATTATTTAAAATTTTTTTTTTTAGATATAATATCAAACAATTAAAAGAGAATATTGTGACCTTACGTCCCAACCATTTGGAAATTAATTTTGCACCAATTACTTACTCTATCTAGATTCAAATGTTAAAACGGTTTATTTTTGTCTTTGTCAAATGTTAAGTGTTTATAACTTATTAGTATTATTTACTTTTACTCACTAATTCACATGTTAAATTAATGGTTGAAATAAGTAAATAAATAGTTTTAACATACCACAATAAATAAGTGATTATCTTATTTTAAAAATATGAAGATGGATGTTATCTGATGATTGATAGTCTTATAATTTTTAATATTTTAAATTTTTTGTTAGATTTATAATCACAGTTATTATTTTGATGCTCCATGATCTTATTTGGTTCGAAAAGCAACTGTTTTTCAACAATTCTAATTTTGTTGCTCTAACAGATATAATGAAAATTAAAATTATTAAAAATGCTTAACTCATAAAACTTAAATTCCCTAACAAACAACCGAGGAGAAAAAATTCACAATCATTTACTAGTTTGAGAATTAAATCAATTATTTATCTCCCGAAGCTAAGAAAAATGATTCCATATTTATAGGATCGTTTATTTTAAAAAAAAAAAGGCAAAATGCAAAATGCAAAATGCTAAAAACTGTTTAGAAATACAAAACCATTCAATGACTTGCAGGTTTAAAAATAAATATTTATATCCTTTAATAGTTTTTAGGCCAATTTCTCCATTTCAAGTTAACTTTTCTTTTAGATTATTTACTTTTACTCACTATTCAATTTTTTTTTGTTTTTAGTACTGATTTGAATTATTCAAAATGTTTTGGAATATCCGTTTCGAGTTTTCTATGTTATAGTTACCAAAAACTTCTAAATCCTCACTATATAAAAATGTTTATGACTTCAACCCGATCTAATATTTTGATGATGATACTTTTTATCTCCCGATTTTTTTATATCGATTTCTAAGTGGCTATAATGTAGAACTCTAAAAATGATTTCAGAACATCTTGAATCATTCAAATCGGAGTTTAAACAAAAAAATTGAGACCAAAAGAAAATTAACGGCGAGTGACGAGGGGTCAATTTGCACTATTTTAAACCTTTAAGGGTATAAATATTTATTTTTAAACTACAGTATGTGTATTTACATTTGACCAAAACCATCTATTGTTTTTTTTGTATTTTACCCTTAAAAAAAAAACCACAACGTAAAAAAGTTTAAATTATATTAAAAAAAATCTTAAATTCGATCTGTAAAACAAAAAAAGTAATACAGAGCACGTGTTTCCGGACCGCATTCAAGGTCCCAATTGCCACCGAGCCCACGCGTTTCACGCGACTCTTATCTACAGAGAAATCGCGCGTGGGAAAGAATTGAACTGGTTTGGATTTTTGTATTTTCGTTGCTTGGCATAATGGCATTTAATGTAAAAACAGAATAAAAAATGGAAAAATGGAAATAAAAAAATGGAAATTAAGAAATGAGTAGGCACGGGGAGCCACGCGAGGCGGCAGGGGGTTGGCGCTAAATCTCCGTGATCAAGATCCAAAGCAATTCTATTTCTTTATTTTATTTTTATTTATTCTAAATATGGAAAACATCCAAATCTTCAAATCCGGCGTTTTTTCTTCAACTGGGAACATTGCCAATCCTTTTCCCATGATCCTTTCTTTATTTAGTACAGCCTTTCTTTTCTTTTCTTATTAAAAAAATATATTTTTCTTATTATAGCTTTGGTGATATTTTATAGGTTAAATATAATACATCATTTGATTTTTAAAGGGATAGGTTGCAAATCTTGTAAAAACAATTCTAATATTTATAAAAATAATATGTTTTTAAAAATAATTTTGAACAGGTTAATCGGTGATTAAAATTGAATTATATATTTTTATAACAAGTTTGTCACTAATGTCACATAATAATTAATGTTAATCATTGATTAATAGAGTTGTTCTATCTATAAATAGTTCTATAAATATTATATGAAATTCGACTATCAATTGAAATTTCTCTATTTTAAAATATATAATTCTATATAAGTTTTAACCCCGAGATATCAATATTTGCCAATCAAATATCCCTTTCAATATGCTGTTAGAAATAATTTATGGTGTGATATTTAAAACTTAAATAAAATTATATATTTAAACAAAAAAAATCCCAAAATATTATTAAAAAATTGAAACTTTTAAACTTATGGAGAGGAAAAAATAGAAAAATAAAATAAAATTTGGGATTATATCATATATTTAATATACTCTTCATAATTCAAGTGTTTTTTTTTTCACTTGTATTTTTTTTGTTTCTACCTTAACAAATAATGAGTGAAGGTGAACTAGAGACGTTTATTTATCAAAACAATTATTTATTATCACAGATAAAATGGTCAAATGGTAAAAAATATCAATAATATGTGAGTTCAAATCTCTCGATTTTAAATCTCCTATAACTAAAAACTCAATTGTGGATCTAAATCCAATCTCATTGAATGGTGACATTTTAACAACATTGAAATGGATATACCTTCTACATATGACATGTAATTAAAAAAAAAGGTTAAAGCCGTTCGTTGTCTTATCTTTAATTTCTAGGAATTGTAATATTTAAATAATGTCAAGATCTGACATGTTTTTTTTTTTGGGAGATAAAGCATCAAATAAATAAGAAAAATTATAACGTGTTATTTTATAAAAATAATAATAACATGATTAAATATTGATATTTAAGACGATTTTGAGTTGGATTAACCCTTGCCATTGAGGAAGGGCCAATAAGTACTTGTTTAAAAAATAAAATAATCATTTGGGGGCATTAGGATTAATCCTTTTCACCCAAAAAGAATAATTTTTTTTGAAGGGACTCCTTTCGTTAGCAAGTTGAAATACTATATATAAGGGTATATGCTATTCCTAAATACCCATTGCTCCAAACCAATATGGAGATGAGTTTTAAAACTATCCAAATATTCATTATTTTTTCTTCAATTTCAATATTAATAAAATCTCATATTTTCGAGATTTAGTTTATTTTTAATTTTTATATTAAGAGATTTTGACAAAATTCAATAGGTAAGTGAATATAATTTTATCATTGCACGAATCATTCTTTTACTTGGTCATCCACAAGCTTGAGCATGTAATGCACGACTCGATCGGCTCAATCTGTTAAAACAATAGCCACGAGTAAGCCTCATCAATGGACCGGACTGGTCGGACCCTTAAATGAATGGGCTCGAACCGGGCCTACAAAGCTTGGTCAAGAAATGGGTTGGGCCCGAGCCTGACTTAAAATGGTTTTTAATTGCATTTAAAAAAAATTATTTTTAACTTTTTAAATTAAAACTTAACTCTAAAGTGATGAAAAAAAAATTCAAATTTTTACAATCTTATTCATTATTTATTTATACTTCGTTCTTATATGTTTATTAAACTTAAACTTAACTCTAAAGTGATGAAGTTAATTTATTATTTTACTATACTATATATATTTTTTTATTTATACTTTGTTTTATATATGGTTTATTAATTTTTTAAATTAACTTTATATATCATTATTTTAACTTAATTTGACTATATTAAATTTTTTTTAAAAATAACTTAAAAAGATACAAACTAAAATGGATAAAAAATAATAATGAAGTAAAGTAATGAAAAATAATTATATATAAGATTATATTTAAATATAAAAAACAAAATAAAATATTGACATTATAATTTATAATTTTATATATATATATATATATATATATATATATATATATATATATTTAAAATAATTTTTGAACGGGCTTCGGGCCGGGCCTGATGGGGACCCTATGGATAAAGCCCGTAGGCCGAGTTTGAGCTCAAATACATCATCTATATCCAGTCCAAAAATTTACAGGTCAGGCCGGGTCTAGCCCGTCAATCGTTAACTTACGGGTTGGACGGGACTTAGACCAGGTCCACAGACTTTATCCATATAATGAGGCTTAACCACGAGATAGGCCAATCCGTCTAAATCAATGCTCGCGCATATCCACGCTAATCTTTACGATTAGCTCAGATTCATGGGCCTGAAAAACTGGAATTCCATTACTTGGCAAAGGAATTCAAACACCCATCATCAAGGGGAATTCTATCCTTAAAATTTCATGACGTGTCATATACTTGATTTAACCAGGTAGCTAGAACTTTAATTTGAATTTTGGATATTTGAGGTTTTATTCATAAAAAAGGAAAAGAAAACAGCTGAAAAAAAAAGAGGCATTATCATTAAATAAAAAAGGGGGCAAAATCCCCTTTATTGTCGTCGAATCACGAATTTGTTTTGAAAACAAAGATGGAAATTGATGGATGGATTTATTATGATAACAAAATTTAGAAAACAAATTATCATTAAAATACAATGCACTTACTAACCCTCTTTGAATAATCGCTCCAAAATGTAATCATATTATTTTAATATCACTTGACTCTTTATTTCATTATTTTCTCTTTTTAAATATTTGTACATATTCATGGTACCTTTTCAATATATTTTAAAAATCAGTTTTTTTATTACAACACACACGAAAAAGGAGAGAATCAAACATTCTCTCATATTATGCTCACAATTAGTGATTAAAAATTAATTTAAAGGTCGAATCAACTTAAACAATTACAAATTGTTAAGGATCTCACGTCGAAAAGATAAAGGAACCTAACAACATTTATAAAGTTTAAGAGCTACACCTCTCATCACCAATTGATTTTGAGATGAATACCCATATTATTAATACAAACTAACAACTAATCTTTTCTATATTGGGTCATAAGAGTCCCAGTATCACATCCTTTATTTGGTGATAGTTCTCATCTAAAACTTTGTAGTTTTTCATTTTAGTGATATTATTTATAAAATAGGTATTGTTTTTGGTTTTGTTGAATTGTTTTGAATTTATTTATTTATCTTTTAATAATATTTTAGGATGAATTAGATGGTGGGTATTAAAATGGTCTCAATCTTATTACTATTAGGATGACTTGATACAAACTACTGATTCTCACCATCTATTATTTATTAAAATTTCAAATTACATTTTAAATTTTACATCTCAAACAAACATACAAATTTATAATTATAAAATCATTAATTTTTTTTATTTAACCAAAAAAATAATATTATTACAACATGGTTCTTAATCATAGAGGAATAGGATGTCTTGAGATTATTTATAATTGAATAATTTCTGTCTTCGCCAAAATATTCTTTAACTGGTATATTTATTTTCCATATAAATTACATGTAATTTTTAAAACATACATTTTTTAGTAATTCAAAACATACATTTATGTCTATTATACACACGCACAAAAAAAAAAAAAAAAAAAATCCAATCGTTCTCAATTTCCCATCTGAAAACGTAAGTGGTTAATTTCAAATCAAAGCTTTGATTGCTTGACATGAAAAGTTTTGGGGGGATTAACCACTTTGTTTCAATCCTTCACGCATTTGATTTATCCATAAATAAAGCATTTTGTATTTATCATTCAAATTATGACACTTGGTCGTTGATTATGCAAACAAATTAAAACCCTGCATTTCTTTCCCCAAACACGTCCTAGTGGATTGGATCTTAATTCGCCACCTATTTTTCTTAAATTTGACAAAAAAATACGATATGTCGTTTACCCATCATTAGTATTTTCTGCTCTTTTACTCTTGGTTATGTAATAAACGCATTACCTATTCATGTTATAAAATTTCATTTCCGGATTT
Organism: Gynostemma pentaphyllum; assembly: GCA_028015215.1. NCBI lineage: Eukaryota > Viridiplantae > Streptophyta > Magnoliopsida > Cucurbitales > Cucurbitaceae > Gynostemma > Gynostemma pentaphyllum. The sequence goes on along the minus strand of CM051350.1, from coordinate 53,467,428 downwards.
TCATAAATATGCTCATCCAAAATCAATCATAAATAATTAATCTAAAAATTAATTATTTTATTTTATTCATTTTTAAAATGAGAAATAATTATTTTTTTAATTTATTATGAAGCAATTTATCAAACAAAATATAGTCGAGAAATTTAATTCAATTTTATACATTTAATTAATTTTTAATTTTTTTATTGAATTTTAAATGATAATTAAATAAGAAACTAAATCATATTACAAAATTTTTATTCCTACATACCAAACATGGCTTTTCTATTCCCAAACGTCCATTTTCTAGGCATCTAAAACTCATGTCGGAATACCAAACACCCCCAAATTTTGAAATTATTTTAAGAAAATATTTTCCCCTCCTTAGTTCAAAGCAAGTATAGAACCCAAATCATATATGTCTGTAAAAAAATTATCATTTTTTAAAATTTTCAAAACATTTGTTTTTTTTTTTAAAATACATTATAAAAAATTGTCATTTAAAATACATAATAAAAATTTGTATTTTATGATTTGTGCCAGTTCTTTGTATTATAATGGTCTTGTTACTGTCCATAGATTTGGTCTCTGATACTTTAAACTTGTCATTTACGCTTTACTAACCTCAAAATTCCATTTAACATTATTTATTAATAATTTTTTAAAAAATTTATTAATAATTATAAGAACTACCAGTTAATTTTTTTTATTTATTTTCCAAAGACCAGTTAAATTTAATTAATACAACAAGTTAAGATTACTTAAAACTAGTTAAGATAGAATTAATATAAATGATAAAATATGAGATTAAAATGATACTTTTGAAAATAAAGGACGGGCCGGATTTGGCATGATTCATCCGGTGCAACGTTCAGGAGCGCCAAATATAGGATGAAGTCATATAGTATTAAATATATAAAATAGAGAATAATATTAAAGAATCTCTATGTGGCATGTTGCTGAAAGTTTCTAAATTTCAAATCTAATAATAATAATTGTTCCCAAGTTCAATCCCAACTAATGGCAAGAATTTAGAGTATAAATCATGTTTTTTTTTTTTTTTTTACAATTTCTCATTTATTATATTTGTATATTTTAGAATTAATATGAATTGAATGATGTTAAACTAAATCGATATTTTTATTTTATTTAGTATTTAATACATTAAATATTATTAATCAATAATTCAAATACTTTTTTAGTTATTATTATGAAAAATCATGTCCAATACTAATATTTTTAACCTTAATTTATAATATAGTAAGAATTTATTATTAAGAATTATATGATAAATAACCCAAACTATATAAATAACAAAATATAGGGATAAAATAATATGAGTTAACAATTATTTATCTCTCTCTTTATTGTCTTTGATTCAAAGGAACTTTCTTAAGAGGCTTACATACTGATCTTGTCATTTTTTTAAAAACTATAATTAATATCTTAAATTTTAGTAAGTTCTATCTAAACACAGTTATTATAATTCAAAAAAAAAAAAAAAAAAAAAAAAACACACACACAACTTACTTATCATGAATATGAATATATTATTTTAATTTTAAATATATTATGTTTTAGATATTACATCAAACAAAAAAAAATAAAGATATCTAACTACTTGAATTATACTCAAATTAATATTTTAATCCTACATATTAATCCGGGATGAAACTAATCTTATTATTTAAATTTAAATCAAGAGGGAAATAGAACTCGAAGGAAGCAGGAAGACAAAAAGATAAGAAAATTGAGACCCCACTTTTGTTGGCTTCAGTTCCACTGCGTTTTTTACTTTGAAAAATAAAAATAAAAGTTAATGGGTGAGTCAAAGTTGAGAAATTCTGAACCATTGTATCATTCAAATTCCTTCACCTTTTATTACGTTCAATGAATTGGCCATTGGCAGTTGGAAAATAATTTTCATTTCCTACGTTTTTTTTTTTTTTTTTTTTGATAAATGTTATTATTATTCTCTGTCTTCCTTTATACCCTAGGGAGAGGGGGAGAGATTTGTGAGCTGTGATTAAAATTACATTAATTGTGTATTCAATGGAATAAAAAAAGCTACACATTAAATGTCTCTTAAAATTTTGTAAATAAAATGTTAATGTAAACAAGATATCTACGTTTCTACAGGGCCGGCTCAAGCTATAGGCGAAATAGGGGATCGCCTAAGGCCCCAGATTTTAGAAGCCCCATTTCTTTTAGATATATAGATATATATTTATGATAATTCTAGATTGTCAACAACATTAAAGGCCAATTAAAAAAAAAACATTAAAGGCCTTTTGGAAAATTAAAAAAAAAACATTAAAGGCATATATAAATAGGTTTACTATTACTTGACAATTTGCAATTTTCAAGACGAATTCCAATATCAGGGCCGACTCAAGCTATAGGCGAAATAGGCGATCGCCTAAGGCCCCAGATTTTAGAAGCCCCGTTTCTTTTAGATATATAGATATATATTTATGATAATTCTAGATTGTCAACAACATTAAAGGCCAATTAAAAAAAAAACATTAAAGGCCTTTTGGAAAATTAAAAAAAAAACATTAAAGGCATATATAAGGTTTACTATTACTTGACAATTTGCAATTTTCAAGACGAATTCCAATATATGAATTCTACCATAACTACTCGCATAAATGTAAACATTAATTAACTACTCATTTGAAAAATTGAAACATTATTTAATAAACATGTTCATCTCCTCATTCATTTCTCTATTCATTTTGCAATTCACAAAACTAAACCACAATTACAAATTGAGAGTTCTATTAACAAAGCAATCTCGGTATTTTTTTTAACACTCAAAGAAACTCAAGACTTCTTGTTCTCTTATCATTTCTAAAGTAGCAATTAGTTTGGTGATTTTAAAAGTTCAGGTTTTTGTGTAATTTTTTTAGCATATATTATTCAATACAATATTATTTGTGATTCACTTCTTTTCATTTTTCCCTTTTAATATTGATATTTTATATGTACTAGAAAATATGAATCGGGATATGAAAAACTAAAAAAAAAAAAAAAAAAAAAAAAAAAAAAAAAAATATTAGAGTATATAGTTTTGTAATAACTAATTTTAGTTAGTTAGTTAAAAAAACTAGTTAGTTAAAAAATTTTTTATTTTATTTATTTTTATTAAAAAAATTTTCCTAATTTTTTTATTAAAAAAAAAAATATATTTTATTTTTCTTTTTTTTAAAAAAAAAAAAAAAAAAAACCCCCCCCCCCCCCCCCCCCCCCCCCCCTTTTTTTTTTTTTTCTCCTCCCTTTTTTTTTTTTTTTTTTTTTTTTTTTTTCCCCCCTCTTTCCCTCTCTCCTTTTTTTTCCTTTTTTTTTTTTCCCCCCCCCCCCCCCCCCCCCCCCCCCCCCCCCTCCTTTTTTTGTTAGTTAGTTAAAAAAATTTTTTTAAAAAAAAATTTTTTTTTTTTTTTTTTTTTTAAAAAAAAAATAATAATTAATTTTTAAAAAAAAATAAAATTTTTTTTTTTTTTTTTATAATATAATAAATAAAATAAAAATTTCCCCCCCCCCCCCTCTTTTTTTTTTTTTTTTTTTTTTTTTTTTTTTTTTTTTTTTTTTTTTTTTTTTTTTTTTTTTTTTTTTTTTTTTTTTTTTTTTTTTTTTTTTTTTTTTTTTTTTTTTTTTTTTTTTTTTTTTTTTTTTTTTTTTTTTTTTTTTTTTTTTTTTTTTTTTTTTTTTTTTTTTTTTTTTTTTTTTTCCCCCCTTCTTCAGATTTTCTCTAACATTCATTAATGGCTCAATTAAAATTCAAACCCATATTCCCCCCTCTCCAAATTAAATGCCTTTCACTGAAAATTCTTTCCACCCCCCCCCCCCCCCCCCCCCCCCCCCCCCCCCCCCCTTACATAATAATAAGTGAACATTAAATCCCCCCGGCCCCAAACAATGAGAAGATTATCTTTCATCTCTAATAATCATTTTTCTTCTTCTTATCTTGATTAGTTCATTGTGATACATGGGGACCATATCATACTTCTACACATCAGGGTTTTTATTATTTCTTAACCTTGGTAGATGATTATAGAATTCACATGGGTATATCTTATGAAACAAAAATCGATGTTAAACACATTATTCCCATTTTTTTGCTTTTATACACCCCCAATTTGGCAAATGTATCAAGACCTTCTCGTCGGACAATGCTCCTGAACTCAAATTTGAGTCCTTCTTCCAGGAAAAGGGTGTTTTTCATCAATACACTTGTGTGGAAACACCACAACGATTCGGTTGTTGAACGAAAGCATCAACATCTTCTTAATGTTGCACGTTCATTTTTTTTCCAATCTAGGGTCCTATTACTTTTTGGGGAGAATGTATTATATTCTATTCAATAAATTCCTAGCTTCGTATTATCCAACAAAACATAAAAAAAAAAAAAAAAAAAAAAAAAAAAAAACTTATTAAAAGGCCAATTATTTAAAATTTAATTTTTTTGTTCTTTTATTATTTTTTTTTATATATAATAAAAATAAAAAAAATAATTCAAAAAAAAATATAAAATATTTTTTTTTTTTTTTTTTTTTTTATATAAAAATTAATTATTTATTAATTAAAAATAAAAAATTTTTTTATAACATTGTTCATATTGGCCTTTTTGAGGATCATTTTCCTTTTAAGGATATTTCCTTCTAATTCAATTGATTTGTTTTTTGATATAGTCATTCCACAACCTTTATTAATAGCATATCACACCACACTACTTCCTCAACATACCACTATTTCATTTACAATAAACTCGATAAATGTAAAACCATTAATTAACTACTCATTGTCATTTGATAAAATTGAAACATTACCATACCCTTTTAATACCTTATATCCTTTGACCAATTTCTTGTCTTATTCTCCTTTTTCACAAAAACACCTACATTTCTTATGCAATATTTCTCTTGACTTTGAACCCAAACTATTCACAAATTAAGTTTCATCGCTGGGAAAAACGAACTAATACTTGGTCTATTGTTCCTCTACCATAGGACACATGCTATTGGGAGTAAATGTTTTTAACAAGGTGACAAAGAAACTCATGACTTCTTGTTCTCTTATCATTTCTAAAGTAGCAATTAGTTTGGTGATTTTAAAAGTTCATTATTCATGGCCCTTTTTGTGTAATTGTTTTTAGCATATATTATTCAATACAATATTATTTGTGATTCACTTCTTTTTTTCATTTTGGTCTAGTATTTTTAATATTGACTATTTTATATGTACATTAAAGATTATTTAAATATGAAGCCTTGGGATCTTTGAAACTCTTGATATGAAAAACTTAAAAAAATAGAGAAATTGATTCAATTTAAAAAAGATTCTCTTGGTAAATTTGTTATGAGTAGTAAAAGTAATAAAATAATGATAGATATTTGAGAATCAAGAGATGAGGTAAAAGAAAAAGGAAATAAATATCAAGAAAATAAAATGCAATTTTTTTTAAGCTTAGATGAAATGATTACTGGTCGGGTGTGTTTGTTTTTTTTTTTTGGTTTGTGGTTTGGTTGGGATAATTTGAACCAATAATAATATTAATGCATTTCATGGGAAAAATATATTTTGATGAATCTAGATAGTAAAAATTTGATTAAAAAATTGTACCTAAAAAATAAGATTTATATCAAGACATTATTTCATTTTAAATTTATTTAAAGGAAAAAATAAAAATAAAAGTGTCTTGGTAAATTTTATGAGTGTAAAGTAATAAAATAATGTGAATGAATCGAGATGAGGTAAGAAAAGGAAAAAAATATCAAGAAAATAAAATGCAATTTTTTTAAGCTTAGATGAAATGATTACATATTTGAACCAATAATAATTTATCATCGAAAAATATTTTTGATGAATCTAGATAGTAAAATTTGATTAAAAAATTGCCCTAAAAAATAGATTTATATAAGACTTATTTCATTTTTAATTTATTTAAAGGAAAATAAATAAAAGTTTTTTTTTTTTTTTTTTTTTTTTGCCCTATTAATTCCCCCCCCCCCCCCCCCCCCCCCCTGAATTGAAATAGTATTTTGATGTTATGTTTTCTTTTATGAGAAATAATATGGATTTTTTTTTAAATATTTGTATCAAATTAGGTGTTAATTTTAATTTTAAAGTTCCGATAACACCAAATTAAATCTGAAAATCTGAATAGATGGCATAATTAATATCTTCATCATTAAATTTTATTTTCTTTTAAAAATTTCAGTTATGAATCGTTTTTTTTTTTTAAAGTTGAATAGAGTTAGTTCTGAAAATGTTGATTTTTATACTTTAGTACACGTGTAAGAAAATGACCGATTATCCCAAGAGATTTTTTTAAAAAGGAAAAAAAAATTATAAAAGAGGAATTTTATAAGTGAAATTATCACGAGTGTTTTATTTCAAATTAGATGTTAAGTTTATATTCATTTTTATATAAAATTAAATTAAACAACTTTATTTATTTTTCATTTTTGAAGCGAATTAAACAACTTTATTAGTAATTATTACTCTACATTCTAATACAATTTGTTATTATTTTGTCACTAATATTCATTTTCATAGATATGTGTTAAGAAAACCTATAATTTTGTTGTGAATTATCAATATATAGATCAACTTATATTAATATTATTATTATCATAATAGATTTTTTTCCCTGCCAATCAATTAATGGGACAAAGGTTTTGGAGTGAGTGGAATTTAACCTCTGCCTACACTTTTTTTATTAAAAATCGTAATTATGAGAACCCAACTTTATCTCAAAATTGTGTTATTAAACCTATCTAATCAAATATTTATTTAAAAACATAAATCTTAAATTTCTCCATTGAAATAATTACGTAGAAAAAAAGACCCTAAACTTTTTTTATAGTGTTTACTAAAACTATTTCAGAATCGGAATTACGATTGATTTTATTTATTAATATTTGAAATAAGAATTAAAATATATTAATTCAGGGTCCATCACAAAAATAAAGATAAAAAATATGATACTATAAAAACTAAATAAAAATGCGGGTTCACAAATTAGGGAATAAAAATGATATGATTATTATTTTTATTTTAAGGAAAAGTGATTCCATTTAAAATGAAGAATCATTCTTGATTTTAGTGTGAGACACATAAATCAAAAATCATTTTCGATTCACAATAAATATCAAAATATAAACGAATGTAAGTAATTTTCATTATCTCTCAATTTCATGATGAGTAACAAAACTTCTTATAAATCAATCATGGAAAACAATTTGAAGGTTGAAATTCAAAATCCGATTGAATATTTATGTTGAAACTCTTATCATAATTAGGAGAAAAACCAATGGGATGAAGTGGGCGGCGACAAAAATACCAAAGGAAGCCGACGATGGCTTCAAAATCATGATTTTTGGCCTAAAAAAATGCTTTAATTTTGGAATCGAAACAAAAGCAATGGGTGAAAATGGCTGCTTTTGCTCCCAATCAGCCAAAAATGGAGCAAAGTCCTTTCAAACCTTCTTTCTTTACAACAAATTCAACATTTAATTTCAATTTCCAAGTTTTGTTTTTGTTTTTTCATAAATAATATTTTATATATTGATATTTTAAAATTTAAATTTTTTTAAAATTTGAATAACTTTTTTTTCCTTTGTGATTCAAAACAAGTGTGAACTCAACCTACGCGTCTTTAAGAAAATACCATTTTTAAACTTTTTAAAATTAATTATTCAAGATTTTTATTTTTTAATTTGTTTTTTGTCCAATTTATTCCTTCTCTGTTGGACACTGGAAAAGGATGTCTCATCCACACGTGTCAAATTAGATTTCTCAATCTCCCCAATTAATTTTTTTTTTTTTTTTTTTTTTGTTAGTTATCAATTTGTTAATTTTAAAATTATATTCAATGTTTCAACTCAAGATTCTTGACTGATATAGCTGCGTGACGTGTGCAAATTGACATATTTGCTTCCCCGATAAATTATAATTTAATCGCCTTGAGAATTTATGGCAAAGAATATCTTTTAAAGTAATAATTCATTTTCGAACAATTATCTACGAAGATAATAACAAATGAAAGATTTGAATTTAAGATAGACGCGTCAAACCAACTAAACTATCCTTGTAAGATAAATAAACGATATAATTATAGGTAATTTTTTAAAAAAGAAATGTATCATTGATCTATTCATATAATTTGAAAAGCAAAGATGGGAATTAATCACGTGAATAAAGAATATGTCTTAGTATTTGATATAATATATGTTTGAGGAAAGGTTGGGCAATGTCAAAAGGTTCATGAACATAAAACATTGGAAGAAAGAAAAAAAGAACAAATTAAATGATGGAATATATCATTATCTTATCGTAATTAACAAAAGGCCATCGATATCATATACTATTGGTAGGACTTATTCTTAGCACACAAACGTTTTTCTTTCCTCTCTCAAAGGAATGTCTAAATCAATACTTGTGAAGAAAAAAAACAAAAAATCAATGCTAATAAACCTTTCTCTTTACAATTTATTTTTCACTAAGATGTAATGGGACCTACTTGTTTATTTCAATTATCTTATTTTTGTATGTATTACCCTCTAGAATCTTAAGAGACAGATATTACGATTGAGTTGAAATTCTTACCGATATCATCTATATGTGTAACTGAAGATAGATGTATAAAAATAAGATGTTTGGAACTATATTATATATATAAATAAAATTTACAAAGTTTTTTTTTTATATTTTTTAAAATCATTATCTAAAAATTATTTATATTTTCAATCAATCAATTAATTATATTAATAAAAATAATTTTAGTATTTCATAAGTTAATGATTTCAAATTCAAAATAAGTAATCAATATAAAAAACTAAATAATGATTTTTTGTGTTAATTAATTATAGTGGTTTAGGATATCTATACCTAATAGGGTACCATAGATTTTGTTATTTTTCAGCATCAAATTTATGTTCTTGTATTTTGAGCACCTACAATTTTTATTTAGGTTTAATTAGGATTGTGATTTAAAATTAAATATATTTCATAATGAGTTTCAAGGATCAAATTTGAGATTAATGAAATATTTAGTGTAGTAAGAAACTAAGAGTTCGTTCGGTAACATACCTGTTTCATATTTTTTATTTTTAGATTTTAAGAAAAATATGTGTCTGATTATATTTCTTGTTTCTCATTTCTTTTAAATGTTTCAAATTTTGTGTAAAAATTTTAGAAACAAAATTATCGAACATTACCCAATAATGTTTATCAGATATATTTTCTAAGATTTTTCTTAATATTCTTATAAGATCGATAGAGTTTATAATATAAATAAAAGAAATCCTAACCTTCATGAATAGGAGCTCTATGTCTAAATGATATCATGGATGAAATGAAATGAAACTTAACAATCAAGAAAGAGAGGGGTGGGTTGAGCCTTAGTGGGAAAAGTGGTTGATATCTACATGTTCATCATTTAGTCTCTTACAAATCATTCAAAGTGGAAGTGGGTGATTTCATTGAGTTAGTTATAGGCATTTTAGAAGCAAGGTGATAATGGAAAATTCTTTGTGGGATATTCAATATTTAACCATCTCACTCAAAACACTACTACAAGCATTGGGAAGTGGCAAAATGCTTGATTTTCTTTAGACACAAGGCATAATTGTTTATTTGATCAATGTTGTTTGAGTTTTAATATAAATAAAAAGTTAACCTACGGATTGACAATTACTAATTAAATTTTATTTTTTTTAAACCTTGAAGTCATATGTTCAAACCATATGTGTGAGTGTGACCATCTACTGAAGATTCCATTATACAAATTTCTCGTCGCCAAGTATTAAAAGGTCGGTATAATTGCCCTGTGAGATTAGTCGATGCATATATGTGACCCGAACGCTTACCGTTATTTAAAAGAAAAAAATGTGATATTTTTTTTAGGGGGGAAGCTGGTCTCTGCAAAATGCACATGGTACGTAATGCAAAACAGCCCATGTGTTGGAAATAAGAGGGTCCATTTATGTGGCTTTGTGGTAGAAAGTTTTGAATTGAAACCCCTTCTCTTAGTGACCAATATTGCCACTGCCAGCTCCATTTCTGTGTAATTTGCTTTCCATTTCTCAAAAATTATTATCAGCTTTTCTCCAAAACAGTTTCCAATTTCCATGCCTTTTCAAATCAACAAAAGAAAAATAAAGTTAAATCAGACAGAGAGAGAGAGATAACAGGAAATAATTTAATTGATACAGATGGATTCCCAAAATGTCAAATTGTATATTACTTCTGTCTGTTTCAAATTCATGAAAGTGAGATTAAGGTGCTTTTTTTCAGGCTCCTGACAAAAGTACCACCTCTCCTATATCAAACTTTTTAAAAATGTTTTAATTGAAAAGTAGATTAATTCTCTACCCTAAGTTTAACACACTCTACTATCAATTTAAAAAAAAATTGCATTAAGAAATGTTAGATCGGGTCAAGAATTATTGTCTTGGATACTCTAATAAATAATGTAAGAAATAAAGAAGAAAATATGATCTTAAAAAATTAAAAATAATACTCCGATTTCTAAGACTGATCTCAGATTTCTTAACCATGTTCTTAAAAAAATCATAGAAATAATGATATTTTTATTAAAAATCTACGTGGAAGGGGCATTCACCAATATTACTCATTCTTTTAATTATATCACCTGAATTAAATTGATTAATGTCAACCTGAGCATAGCTCAGCTGGTAAGATACTTACTCTCTTCTCTCGAGGTCGAAGGTACGAGTCTCCCCCTAATTCATTGTAATATCTATAAAAAAATTGATTATTATTGAAAAACTAATTTTTTTTCTTTGTTGTAAAATTAAATAAACATTTACATTTGACAAGTCTAGTAGTAAAATGTGGTAGTTCATTTTCTTACTAGGTCTAGTTTACGTTGTATAGCTGACCTTTGTGTTGATGTGAGGTCCTTTCTCTACTATTTGATAGTCATCTATTTGATGTTTTTACTATGTCTCTCTTAGTTAAAAACTCCTTTTTATCTTAATTTTAGTTCGAATAAGAAAACTTATGGTAAAAAATTGGACATACAAAGGAAAAAAGAAGGCAATTTCAATTTTTAATTTTGTAAAAAATAATATTAAAAGTGGTCCACTATTCTTTGGGCCCTGAATATTGTAATTTGTAAAAAGCTGTAAATCCGAGGTTCGAAATGGGCCGATGGATAAGAGGTAATGGCAGAGGATGTTTTAGGCTGATGGCATTGTCCGACTCGGACATTTCCCTTTGCCACGTCCTTTTCCTGTCTAGCCTTCGTCCTTGCGTGCTCAAAACTTGATTTAATGCAAATTCATTATTCTCTTTTCCTTACCTTTTCTTTTAAATTTTGATTTTCTCTTTCCTTTTACATTTCTATATAAATAGGGGCAATTACTGATTATTGAAATGTCAGAATTCATTGAAATACTATTTAAATAATTTTTAAAAGGTTTTGATATTTTAGTAATTAATAGGTTGAAAAATACCATTTGAGACATTTTTTTTATGTATAATTAAGTGATTCAATTAGATTATTGACAGGCAATAATCATAATATTATTGTATTTATTAATATTATGAAAAATTTTGCTAGATTTTAAATCATCCAAAGGAAATTTTTTCACTGTCTACCACAAATTTGTAGATCGTTATCTTTTCTACCTTCCATAAATCCTTAATTTCAAAATTACCTTTCATTAAACTACATTCTATTTAAATTAGATATATTTTAGCACTCTCAACAAAAAAACTGTGAGATGTGAATGAAAATTTTCTCTCAAGTAAAATATGTGAGATATAAATGAAAACATAAAAATTCATCATGCTTAAAAGTAGGTGTGAAAATTCAAACCAAAAAAAAACCGAATCGAGCCATAAAACCGAATCGTTTGGTTTTTTCTTAATAAAAACCGAAAACCGAACCGAAAAAATCAATCCGGTTTTTCGGTTTTCTTAATTTTGGTTCGGTTTAAAACCGGAAGCCGGAAAATGTATATGTACTAAATAATCTATATAATATTCAATTTTCATAGTAAGGTATTTTTTCTTTCCATTTTAATTATTACTTAATATAATGAAAGTGGCCCAGCCCAGATAGTCTAACCAATTCCTAGAAAATCATAAACCGAAAAAACTGAACTGGTCATAACCGGACCGAACCGGTTTCACCCCTACTTAAAAGAGTAAACTAGATATATTTGTGATGTAAGGGGGGAAACTTTAAAAAATGAGCAATTCTAATGTTTATCTTTTCTAAATTATGTAATTGGTGGGTCGATATTGGGCCAGAAGCACAACGTGAACACCTTTAAATGGTCCCGTTCATGGCCCATATCTTTTGTATGTCAAATCATCCTCTTTACATCATTATTTGAGCCCATTAAGGCCCATTTTTATTACATCTTACCATTTTTGGTGTAAGTAAGACACAATTGTAAGATTATGTGTCATATATATCTTTATTATTGTTCTCAGTATCATTTAAATCTTTCGATCATAAATTCAACTTTCAGATCCATATTTATAGATAATCATTTTGATTTAAAAAAATAAAATATTTTCATATGTTTCTCTATAAAAACTGGTAGATTAGTTTAATCGCACGTAAGCTAACTAAAATGTTGTTCTCAGTATCATTTAAATCTTTCTAACTAAAATTCCTACCATATTAAACTTTGATAAATTTCCCTTGAATTGTATTTATGAATCATCAAGCAATCTCTTTTATATTTTCCAAAATATCTCTCTTTTTTTCTCTCTCGCTCGCTGTTATGGTAGAAACTCGATGTGGATGTGAATCGGATCCAACGGTTTACACGTTCGAAACTGATGGCTGACTCTGTATCATGGCTGAGAGAGGGGTGAGGCTTGAAGAGGTTGAGGAAAAAGAGAGAAGGAGAGTTGAATTTAACCAAGGGTCAAGATTAATTATTAAAAAATTCCCACCGTTGGTTTTGGATGGTTTTTTTAACAGATTTTGATTTTTGAAAGTGTAGGGGTGATTTTTGTTCAGATTAGAAATGTAGGGGTATAAATTAAAAAACCCTCAAAGTGCAGAGAACATTCATGCATTTAACCCCAATATATTTATAAAATGTCTCATAATCAATTACATGTCACATCAGCTGACCGTTAGTGTCCCGGACGGAAGGACCAAAACGGAATGAATCGTAAAGTTCAATGACGAAAAATATCACTTTTAAAAATTTAGGGATAAAAATGAAACATCAATAAAAATTTATGGACTAAAATTATATTTTACCCTTAATTAAAATATTCTTAGTACTTTTTCTTAATGTGAACTTCTTTAATGTGAACCCAAACAAAATGGGTGAAAAGAAAGGTGTTTCCTTAAACGCAAGGGGATCACATGACTGTCACTTTCTATAATGATTTTAAGAGAAAAAAAATGTCTATATGTAGCTTTTAAATTACATGTAGACTACTCGAGAGAAAACAAACCTTAAAATCCGAAAATGAGGTTACCCTATTATTAATATTTTTTATTTTTCAATGTGAGTTTTCTATATTTAATTCAAATGATCAATTCAATTCAATTCAATCAAATTAAATATAATTATGTTGATTAGTACATATACAATTCACACAAATAAAATTAGACGTAATTATATTCTTCGTATTGAGTATTTTTTAGTCTTCAACAAATAAATATCGGGATTCTAAATCTAAAATCATCAATTCTATCATATTCGTACTTGATTTTTTTATTTTTTTTAATTACATGATTGTTGGGCGTAATTTATCCTTTGTTTCAATTTAATCATTCTCAAAAGTTGTATTTTGAGTTATTCTTCCGTCACGTGTATTAATTTAGTGATATATATATTTTTTTTTTTATTTTAATCTCTATATTTAATTAAACTAGTCCATAGACACGTGCCATGCACGTGAAATGGTAATTTTTCTTCTTTTTTTTTACTTTATGTTCAACTTTTATTAAAGTGGCTACCTTAACCAAACATCACAATTCTTCACAATGAAAAATTGTTTTCCCTGTTGCCTGACGAATTTAAAACTCCTTGATATAATTTCAAGTAGAAAAACATTTTATTTCACCATTTAAAGTTCCAAGTTTGAAGGAATGAAAACAATCAAAGCAAAATTAGATAGATCTTCTTAATAGTAAAGAGCTTTGCAACTTTCTTAATAGTAAACATCAATAAACTACTAAAGCAACAACAACCAATTGGATAAAAAAATGGAGTAATTTAATTTAAATTCTAAATCTAAATCAAATTAATTTAATTTTGTAAAAAACGATCATTAGAAAAAAAAAACACCAACAATGAACTGAATGAGAAAATGGAGTAATTTAATTTGAATTGAAATTTTAAATATAAATCTAATTAATTTAATTTTATAAAAAAATGATTTATATTAGATTTCGATTCATTGAATACTATCAAAAGCACAGTGCCATTTTAAAAATAAATTGTAATAAAAAACATCAATAAATTAAGAAAGCACCAACAACCAACTGAATCAGAAAATAGAATAATTTAATTTGAACTGAAATTTTAAATTTATATTGAATTAATTTAAATTTTTGAAAAATGATTTAAATTAAAATTTTCAAATCCATGTTGATATTTCTTTCTTTTAACTATAAATAAGGCTTGATTGGAAGGAGTTAAAAAGAAAATAGTGGTGGAAAAATAAAAAAGGAAAACAGTAAGAAAGGGGAGGGAAAAAAAAATACTCTTATTATCTCCAAAATTCTCTATTTCACTTTCAATCTCTCCCTCCCATTTTCCCCTAATCCCGTGAAAGGAGAAAAAAATAGCCCGACTTAAGTCCCCCCTAGTCAATAATATCGTTACGGCGACTAATTAGTATTTATAAAACCCAATCAACAATTGACTAACAAAAAGCAGATAGATTTTTATTATAAAAAAAAAGTTAAAATCTAATATTTTCTTAAAAAAAATTTATAATGATTTTGAAACACCAGCAACCAACTGAATCAGAAAATGGAGTAATTTGAATTGAAATTCTAATTCTAAATCCAATTAATTTAATTTTATTAAAAAATGATTTAGATTAGATTTCGATTCATAGTGCCATTAAAAAAAAATATTAAAAAATCAATAAATTATAAATTATGAAAGAAAAAGAGGTTAAATTCTTTTTTTTTTTAAATTTGAAATTCTATATAAAAAAAATTACCTTTCGTCAGTAAAGATTACCCTTAAAATCGTGCAATTGCCAGATCTACATAAATGAGGTTTTCCTTTCCGAATAACACACATACTTTGAGTTTCCAATTTATGTTTAATGACTTCAAATCTTTGATAAATAAAAGATGGATTGACTTATTTGACATTGTGAATATCCGATTATTCTAATGTAAAAGTCACAATTTTTTTTTCTTCAATGGTGAACAATTTTTGATAGATAAAAATGCTAGAAAAGGGTGGTTGTGAGTATTTTTTGAAAAAAAACTTGGTCTATTTAATATTGTTTGAAGACTTTTGGGAATGGATTCTATTGGTATCATTTCCAGAGGGGTACAATTAGATTGACATCTTTTGCCATACATTATGTTGTCCTATTCATCTGTTCGTATGTAAGGTTTTTGGCAGTTTTTTTTTTATATTTGTTTTCTACGGGTAAAAAACTTGACAAGAAGCGAGTCATCAGCAGCCCCTTTGGCTCAATTTTTCTATTTCCATAATAATCTCTCTTGGGGTGGGATCCACATAATTAAACTCCTTCATTTGAAACGAATTTTTCTATTTCCATTATAATTTATATTTTCTCTATTTTAATTAAATATTAAATTTTTGAATAGGTTCGTTTAACATTTTATTAAGTTTGAACAAATACAATATATAAAATATTAAATTAATAAAAAAAGGGTAGTGAAGGAATTAATTTAAAAAGTGAGGGTAATTTAGGATGTCAATGTTTCTCCTATTCTTTCCCACTTTTTAATATGTTATAGATTATAATTAGTTCGTATCATAAAAAAACAATATTAATTTTAACAGAAAAAAAATTGATAAAAACTTAATAAGTTCTTTTAAATAAAAATTATCTTGAACTTATTAAGTTTTTGTTTACGTCAATTTTCTATTAAAATTAACATTATTTATTATAAAGATTATATGGACTATCAATAAAAAGTACATATGAATCAAATTGACATAAATGATAAAATATTTTAATTAACATAATTTTTTTAAAAAAGGTATAAAGACTAAATAGACATGACAAATTACAAAAACTAAAATGAAACTTTTAAACATAGACACCAAAATGACACACAAGTAGTAAATATAAGGATGAGAGGAGAAAACTTACTACTATAATTTTGGGCATCCAAGGTTACTTAGAGGGAAAAAAAACATCCCTACATTTTATGGTTCTAATTTTGCCACATCCTAACTTGTAATTTTTTTTCAATTTTTTAATATGTTTTTTATTTAATAATATAATATTTGTAAGTGTGAATGTAGAGTTGCCTACTCCATGAGAAGTAGGTAAGTTTTGTCTCTGCTTAGAGCCTATCAGAAACAACCCATATGACTATAAAAAGAGAAAGAAAAAAAAAACTTCTCCAGCTATATGTCTGCTTTTGATAGGCTCCAAGAAGTGGTATTTTTTAGCAGCTAAATTTTATTTGGGATGAAATATATAATTTAACTTTTTGAATTTTAAATACCTAAATATACATTTATGTCATTTATAAGTTCATAGATAGAACGTATAATAAAATAAATAAGAGCTCACGAGGAGACAAATTTTAATATATCCTAAAATTACTCCACTCTTCTTAGTTCTTCCCAAACACACAACATCAAACAACTTTGGAAAATAAATATTGAAAAAAAGTCTTCGAACCATGAATCATCAAAATCACATTAATTGATAGACCGGCAATAAATCAATTCTTATAATTATGAGGGTAAAGACTCAAACTTCACTCCCATCGAATATATATATTACGACTAATATTGATATATATTTGATTGAAGAACAAAATTACACATAAGAAGTAAAAGTTTGACCAAATTTTTTCTAATAAATATAAGAAAAATACTTGCCTCTTGATAAATCAGGAGGGTCTCCTCCTCATCTCTATTTCTATTAATTACAAATTAATAAAAAATAATTAATATATATTTTTATTAATTACATGGGCCTACTATTTTACTTTTAACCAATAAAAATTGATTATAAGAGGAACATGAAGATAACATAAAAAGGTCAATATTCAAGTCAATTCATATTTAATTTCTTCACCACAGCTTCATAATACCCAATATTACCCTAGAGATGGAAAAAAAAGCTTTAATAATCATAATAATAATACATGAGTTCTGTTATAGCTCTGAGAAGATGACAAAATTACACAGAGCTAAAACTTCCACAAAATTTTGATTTTGCTTCCATTTTACATCTATATATATTAAGCAATTTGAAAGCAAAGCAATAGTTATTCCATCGCTGTACAATGAAGTTAAAAAGAGAAACATGTCAAGCAAAATCTCCGCCTCCACCGCCGCCGTCATCACGATCATATCAACGATATTCGTGGCCAAGTCGAAGCTCCAAATCTACTTCATCATTTTTCCAAACACTCCTTGTTTGATCAATTTGCAGACTCAAGTTTGTACCAAGAAGTTCTTCATTCAAACTCAAAGATGTTTGTGATCTAGGCTGGTGGATAATCGGAGCCGTCGTCGAAGGCTCGAAATACATTCGGTAATTACTACGACTAGCCGCCTCATAACCGGGTGCTGTAGGGTAATACGCAGCTGAAGGCTGGCTTGAAAAGGGTGCAAAATATTTTGAACTGCTTTCAAATTGTTGATTATAATGAGCATTGGAATCATATTGTGAAGAAGCAGAATTGAAATTTCTTTGCTTGGCTTTGGCTTTGGCTCTATCTTTCCTATGAATATTCATATGACCACCTAAGGCTTGAGCATTGGTAAATCCTCGTTTGCAAAATGTGCATTCGTAAGGACGTTTAGTCGGGTCGTCGGAATCGTCTTTCGGATCGTATTCGTCGCTAGAACTATCTGAGCTTTCATGTTTTCCAAACTCCATGCAGATGAAAAAGTTATAGGCTTGTTTGTTTCCAAAGAAAAATCAAGAGAGAGAGAGAGAGAGATGGGAATTGATAGAGAAAAGGGTAGTGGAAAATGAAGTTTTTATATAGAGATGAAAAAGTTGAGGAGAGATAGAGACAAACACAAAACATCTGTCTTTTCCATTGTGGCATTTATGGATGTTTCTGAATGACACTTATTTGGGGATTCAGTTTGCTTAGACCAGACAAACAAAAACAAAAAAAAGGACTATTTTTCTTTCTTTTTTATTTTTTACAAATTTTCAGCCGGCTCGTTCAAAAATAAAGATGGAGTTAGGGAAAATGGGAGAGATGGGGTTGTGAAAAAAATATGAAAAGGAGAATGAGAAAATAAAGATATAGAAGTGAAGGGAAAGGAAAGAGAGGGAGAATTAAATGAAGAGCAGGAAAAAATGTGAAGAGGGGGCTCTGCAAGAGAACGTGGGCCTATCTATTTTGGGGCAAAGTGCTGAGTTCACGAGAGATAACACTTGAATCAGCAATCTCTTCTCTTTCATCTTTTCCATGTGACTATATTATTATTGTAATTCTCACCATTAATATTAAAGACCACATCAGAACTTATATGCTCTAAATGTACTCTTTTTTTTTTTTTTTTTTAGTTCATTTAATTGAATTAGGGTGGTGGAATTGATGGATGCATTTATTTTTCACTATTCTAAGTGTAAATATATTGTGAATATTTGAAGTTGTTTCAAGGTTGCATTGTGGGTTTGATTATGGGGTTCGAACATTTGGATTGTGTCATGAGTTGAAGAATCTTCATTGGTATAAGGTGTTATGTTCAAAATAGACAATATCATATTAACGTGGAGATTATGTAGGCTTTCACTTAGTTTTATTCAAACTAACATAATTAGTATGTAAAACTGATTAGTCTCACTTGATCAACCTTTAAAATCAATCCGGCCAGTCAAATGGTTTTTGTTTTTGAGATATTACATCAAATTAGGGAGAAGAGGCTCAAATCTTTGACCTCATGGGATAAGAACAAAAGTCTAATTACTTGAGTTATGCTCGTATTGACAATCGATTTTTCTAGGTACAAAATAATACAATATAATCAATCCATGTGACATGGATTATTTAAATTGAATTATACAAATTATATGGAGTTTATGTCGATATATGAAAGAAATTAATCAATGGCCCAAAAAAAAAAAAGAAAAGGTAAAGAAAGAGAAATTGGATAAATTAATGCATTTAAGGGAAGCTAGGTAGCTTCCATGAATGACAATATTAATATACATGGGAGAGTGTGGGGCCAGAGAGAGAGAGAGAGAGAGAAGGAGCAGTTTAAAAGAGAATAAGCTGATTGTAACTCTCATATTATTTATTTTTATTTGGAAAATCTCTACCTTACCATATGTCTTCTTCTGTGACAGTTAATATTTCAGAAACCACTTTTTATTAATTAATTTCCCATTTTAGACGGCCGAAGACGCGTTTGGACTCCTTCATTGAGAATGAAGTTTAATAAGCTGAAATTACTGCTATATCGGGAGTTACTCTACGTATTCCTTGATGTAAAATATAGAGAGTTGATTTATTTTTGTCTTTTGTTGAATTTTTTTCATGGTTCAATAGATAATTTGATAAGCCAATTTTTTTTTTTTTCATCTTTCAGAATACGGTTAACCAACATGTTAAGTAATCGATTAGGATAAATTGGACCAGATTTTACAATTTTTTCTTCTACAATACCTCAACTTGACATGAGCATGAAAGGGGTTCAAGAATCCGTTTTCTTTTTTATAAGCAATTTCAATCAAAATAGAAATAAAAATTAACAGAGGAGTGTAACTTATAGAATAAATCATTATTAATAAAGTGTGAAATTTACAATTCACATCTACCTGTTAATAAATTTCAGTTATTTATAATGGAATTGAAACATGTGATAAAAATAGAATAAACATTTGTCCAAATTTCAATTGTGGATATGTGATTTGTAATTTTATAAACCACAAATATATTTTAAATTGTTTTTAAATCACCGGTTGCGATTTACAATTATCCTTCTTTATAATAAAATCCTAAAATAATTGAATTTTTTTGTAATATTTTTATATTTACTTTACAACTCTGTGCTATTTCTATTTCTGTTAATATTTTTTTTTTTTACAATTATTCCTCTTTATCATTATGATTGCATTAGATGTTATTAATTTCACACGTTATATTTATAAATATTTTTGTGAATTATGCTAGTCTCGATTAAATTAGTGTCTTGGACATGCGAAAAGCGAAGAAAGTGGCCCATCACACTCAATGAACTTAGGCCCAAAACAGATCTTTCCATTGGATCAATTCAATTGGCCTTTTTGCTTCACAGAAGAGGGTATGTATATAAGCCCTTTATGGTAATACTTTTCTTTTTCCTTTTTTTAAATGTTTGAAATACGCTTTAGAATCATAAAGTAGCTATATATATATATATATATATCGCTATAAAAAATTTGGTAATCACTTTACTTAAAAAACAATCGGTAATCACCAATAAAATAACTATTATTTATCTTTTTTTAATATAATTTGAGGAAAAAGATTCGAAAGTTTAACTTGATAGAGAATATGAATGTGTTTGTTTTTTAAAAGAAATATAATTAAATGTTTTACCTCTACACTAAATTCTAATTGGCTATTTTTTAAAAAAAATATAATTTTAACCTTTATTTATATAATAATTTTATCTCAATTTTACTAAATTTATAATCATATCTTCCACTTCTATTTAGAAATAATTTGATTAAATTATTCATAATTTGTGACTGTGAGGTTAAAAAAACTCAAAAGCTATTCTTCCCGAAACTTACCAATTGTTGTATGTAACTTTGAAGGCTTCTAAAATGACTAAGAGATAATGTGAGACTTTGATCGCACCCTTAATAAAACATATTAAACTCTTCAGATTTGAGAGTAGTCAAAGTCAGTCTACCACTTTTATTTATAACTTCAAATGTGGAATTCACTCCCTTTCAAATACGTATTTTTACAAGGTACATAAAAATATCATCGAATCGATTATCTGCCACTGTTGTTGCGTGAAAATGGTACTAAGTGTAATGCGCGGACGTGCTCCGCGCCAATGCCGCTCTTGCTTCCACGTGTGCAACGAACAATAAATTTGTATTGAGTCGGAGGCGGTGATCCGCGTAGGAGGTAACTTGCGTGAGTGTCCTGCTACGTAGGTGGTAACCTACGTAGGTGGTTTGGTATGTGGGCGATCACCTGAGCAAATAGAGTTAGTAGCACCGGTGCGGTGCCGGCCTAACACCCTCCGATGCTTAAGTTAGAGCAGAGCAGAGCTAGTGGTTAGAGTAAATGAGGAATGAAAATGAATTACCTTTTGGCCATTTCTCATCTCCTATTTATAGGAGTGGAAATGGATGATGTCATCAAGCCACGTGTGCAACGAACAATAAATTTGTATTGAGTCGGAGGCGGTGATCCGCGTAGGAGGTAACTTGCGTGAGTGTCCTACTACGTAGGTGGTAACCTACGTAGGTGGTTTGGTATGTGGGCGATCACCTGAGCAAATAGAGTTAGTAGCCAGGTGCGGTCTGCGCACTAACACCTCCGACGCTTAAGTTAGAGCGGAGAAGAGCTAGTGGTTAGAGCAAATGAGGAATGAAAATGAATTACCTTTTGGCCATTTCTCATCTCCTATTTATAGGAGTGGAAATGGATGATGTCATCAAGCCACGTGTGCACGAACAATAAATTTGTATTGAGTTGGAGGCGGTGATCCGCGTAGGAGGTAACTTGCGTGAGTGTCTGCCACGTAGGTGGTAACCTACGTAGGTGGTTTGGCATGTGGGCGATCACCGAGCAAATAGAGTTAGTAGCAGGTGCGGTCGTGACGCCTAACACCCTCCGATGCTTAAGTTAAGCGGAAGGGAGCTAGTGGTTAGAAGCAAATGAGAATGAAAATGAATTACCTTTTGGCCATTTCTCATCTCCTATTTATAGGAGTGGAAATGGATGATGTCATCAAGCCACGTGTCACACACGGATTGGTCCATGTGTTGGGTCTTGATTGGGTGTAGGTGTGCAAGGTAGCTGCTATGCACCTACGCTCCTCTGAGGTGGGAGGTAGATACGCTGCTGCGTAGCTTCTTACTTGGACACTTAGTCTATATTTCTCCGAGATGGGTTCGCGTCTATACGCACCTGCGAGTTAGTCACTCCATCATTAATTAGATGGTTGTGCCTCGTGGTCCTGGTTAGTCGAGACGTTTGCAGACCTCTCTTAATGGTACGATCTCCGCTAGTGGTGGAGGTCCGATCCGTCGTGGGTGGCATGCTTAAATAACTAGGCTCACACGCGTAGGCCGAAAGTGTTTGAAATTCCTCGTGTCTCTTCGTATGCTCGACACGTGGTCACTTCACTCTTAACGATATTTCACCCATAACAGCCATCAATGAAAATCTTCAATATATTCTATCAAATTCATCTTCTATTACCAACATAAATATAACTCAATTGTTTTTAATATCAATAATGTCTTTCACAAAGTTGAAAGTGTTAGTCCCCTCTCCTGTTTTGATGTTATTAAAAAAAAAAAAATCCTATCCCGTCTTGGCAATTGCTCTCCTCATAATTCATTATTACATGTGAGCTAGCTCGAAGGCCATGGACTTGAGAGCAATGCACAAGAAATTCAGTGAATAAATTGGACCTATTGATTTTTGAGAGAAATAATACAAAATGAAAATACACATATATAGAGAGAGAGACCTAATAATAATCCATAAAAAGAATATGGATAGTGATATGCACCGGCTTGCTTTCCTTTATGCCATCTCCTCCACTCATCACTTTCACCAAAATAGGATATTTGGGAAACCTCTCACTTTCCTTCCCTTTGGTCCATTCTCCTCCTTGTCTCATTTTTTCACCCATTCTCCTATACATATAATTTATTATTTTAAATTTTAAATTTTAAAAACTATATATTTGCAATCCATATTTAATCATCCTATAACTTAACTCATTTATATAAATTATATCATATTTTTTTAGACCTAAACACTATCCTATGATGTTTTACTTTTGTGTGCTATATTTAGTATATTGCGATATATAAGTGTTTGAACTAACTTAATATGGTGTTTATTATGACATTGTCTATGCATCTACTCTATCTACCCTTATTCTTTATTTGGGGTTTGATAGAACTAGCTACTGTTTCTTTTATTTCTAAAAATCATGTAAGACATAATTTGAAAGTTTTTTTTTTTTATGAAAAATAATAGGGATGGGACAACTAATATACAATAACATTATGAATATGCAAAAAGTTGAATGCTGTACACAAATATTAGATAGAGTTTTTTTTTAAAAAAAAAAATTGATAATAGAAAATTCAACATTTGAACACATTCACAATTCAATTCAAAAAATTTATTTCCCAAAAAAAAAAAAAAAATTAATGAAATTTTCTTATTGAATTTATTGCACTTCAGTTCCTGCTCATAATGTAAATGAAGGAGAATAATTGGTGTGGAAGCACAAAATGTGAAAGAGATGGCAGAAGGTATTTCCTATTTCAAGTTCTTGTGCATTAATTAATTCCATTTCACTTTGTAATTTGGGATAGAGAGAAAGAGATCAAAGGGGTATTATAAGTAACAATTTCATTTATTACTTTTTCCTTTTTCAAGTGAATAGTATTATTCATCATGATCCACATACCTCCAACAGTACTAGTGACTTTCCAGTAATTTTTTTTTTAACTTTTAGTGAATTTTCTTAATTAAAACTAAAAAATATATATTTTGATATTCAAGAGTGTTTGGGTCCGTTTATGCGCACTTCTATTAATTTCATGAGACAACCAAACAACCTCCTATAACACTTGACGTTGAGAATTTCGTAAGATAATATCTTAAATTGGTGGTCACACGTGATTTTGAACTCATAACCTCAGGGTCTAAAGAAAACACATTGACCATTAAACCAGTCTATAGTGAAATTTAATAAAAATATAAATAAATATTCAAAAGGTTGAAAATTTTAAAATTTTTTGAGCCACATAACCCTAACCCTATTGTTAAAATAAGGTGATCTGACCACCATTAAAGTGTGGCAAATCCCTCAACCTCAACTTATGGTCCGGAAAAAAAAGTGAATGGGGCTGAGGGTGTAAATTTGCGATTAATGACAACATTTAAATCCCTCTTGAATTGAGAATTTATTTCAACAAGCTGTTTCCCTAATGCATCTTTGATCTAATTCATTAACATTGTGTATTGAAAACTGCAGTGTTAAAATGTTAAAATGATCAAAAGAAGGAAAAAATCATAATAAAAAACCCTAATGTTATTGTTGTGGATTACTATGGCTTCTATATAAACTAATTTCTTCTTAAATATTGAAGGGTGGGTAGTTAATTAGTTTCTTAAAAAGCCTAATTTAAACCATTAAATCTTGATACGTATCAAACTCTTTTATGTTAAAATTTTGTGATAAGAATCTATTTTATCCCAACGTTCTAAAAAGCCAAATTGTCCATAATTATCCTAGCAAGTGTTGTTCTCTCCTACAAGGATTTTCCAAGTACAATCTGGGGGGACTTGCCAAAATAATAGAAATTAATGAGTAATTATTTATTTTATTAAAATAATTTATAGCTTTTAGTTCAATAAATTATAGAAAATAAAAATATCATTGACTTTTAATGTATGCTAACATAACTTTTGTTTTGGACTAAATAATTATCTTTCAAATGATTTTTTTAAGGGGCATAGACTCAAATGACACATTTTATAAAACTAATTCTCTAAATAGCACCATCTTTTCAAAATTCCCGAAATGACATTTTTTCCTAATATAACAAAATTAATTGTTTTCATTAAATTTACAAAAATGCCACTCATTTACTAATTCACTATATTTGTTCTCTTATTCACTATTTAGTGAATTAAAATATAAACTTTATTAATTCACTAAATTTTCTCTCTTAGTCAATAATTTAGTGAATTAAAATTTGAGTTTTATTAATTCAATCAAATTTCTCCCTTCATCAATAATTTATTAAACTAAATTACTACATATAATTGAGATACTTTCATATTGATTTTAATTCAATAAGTAATTGAAGTTAATAAATTATTGAACAACGGTTTTGATTGCCTATAAAAAACACATAAATTCTCAAAGCTTTCCGCAAATAAAAATCACATTCATTTACACTAGTATGCAACATCAACAACCAATATTAGTGATTATAAACTTGAAATACAAAATAATATTTTCATATAGTGGTAAGATAGTATCAAGATTTCAATTCAATAATTTATTGAACTCAAAACATTAAATAATTTAATTGTAAATCTCAACAGCAAGATCCATTTAAACCTATATAGATCAACAATTCATTAAAATTTATAGCAAAACACAAAAAAAATTATTAAAATTGCATCTTCTTGTGTCCTCATTTGGCCTATCTTCACATTTTTCTTCTTCTTTGTTTTCTCCTCCAATTCACATATACCCTAGCACATATAAAGTAACATTGCAAAATAAAAAGTTCAATAAACTATGTTGCTGAATAAAAAAAATAAGTTTAGTTCAATAATTTAGTGAACAATAAGGTATAAGTTATTGAATTGTATAACAAAAACTAAATTGACCAAAAAAAGGGATTTAGGATGAAAAATTATTTTAAAAACTAAAATGACGAGTTTACAAACTTTAAAAAAACCCCGGTAAGAAAATTCATAAAAAATTGAACCAGAATCGGAACGAGAAAGGTTACGAATTGAACCGCTATGTAATCTGCTCTCTTTAATTCACTAAATTATACATTATGATTTAATTCACTAAATTATTCCCTTTTGTTTACTAAATTATTGAATTAAAATCAATATTATGTATCAAAAATGTACTTTATAATTTAATTCACTAAATTATTCCCTTTAATTCACTAAAATATTCTCTTTTAATTCACTAAATTATTAATTAAAATCAATAACAAAACTACTAAGTCGTTAACATTCATAACAAAACTCATAGTATCTTAGACTTAATCACACACAACACACTCAATCATTTAGATTTAATCACACACAACAAACTCAATCATTTAGACTTAATCACACACAACAAACTCAATCATTTAGACTTAATCACACACAACACACTCAATCATAGTTTTTTTACAAACTAGGACTAATTATTGAATTACATTTATAATTCACTATTATAATGAATTGGGGGAAATAAAATAGTGAATAGTGAAAAATAGAACCATCATTTTCATTAAATCCTTAACTGTTTTTCCGAAACTACTAAGTCATTAACATTCATAGCAAAAACTCATAGTATCTTAGACTTAATCACACACAACACACTCAATCATAGTTTTTTTTTGCAAATTAGGACTAATTATTGAATTACATTTATTCACTATTATAGTGAATTGGGGGAAATAAAATAGTGAATAGTGAAAAATAGAACCATCATTTTCATTAAATCCTTAATCGTTTTTCCAAAACTACTAAGTCGTTAACATTCATAACAAAAACTCATAGTATTTTAGACTTAATCACACACAACACACTCAATCATAGTTTTTTTTACACACTAGGACTAATTATTGAATCACATTTATAATTCACTATTATAGTGAATTGGAGGAAATAAAATAGTGAATATTAAAAAATGAACCATCATTTTCATTAAATCCTTAATTGTTTTTCCAAAACTACTAAGTCGTTAACATTCATAACAAAAACTCATAGTTTCTTAGACTTAATCACACACAACACTCTCAATCATTTAGACTTAATCACACACAACACACTCAATCATAGTTTTTTTACAAACTAGGACTAATTATTAAATCACATTTATAATTCACTATTATAGTGAATTGGGGGAAATAAAATAGTGAATAGTAAAAAATAGAATAATCGTTTTCATTAAATCCTTAACCGTTTTTCCAAAACTACTAAGTCATTAGCATTCATAACAAGAACTCATAGTATCTTAGACTTAATCACACACAACACACTCAATCATTTAGACTTAATCACACACAACACACTCAATCATTGTTTTTTTACAAACTAGGATTAATTTTTGTAATTCACTATTATAGTGAATTGAGGGAAATAAAACAGTGGATAGTAAAAAATAGAACCATCATTTCATTAAATCCTTAAATATCCGAATATTAGCATATGATTATTGCATACGATAAGGCTCCTTTCATTTTCATTAAATTCTTAGGATTTCACGATTTGAGAGAATTTAGAGAATTTTTTATCGAAATCGATTTTGGTAAACGCTTTTCGCATTTAGCGTTATCATCGTCTCGAGATCTAAGAAAATCACTAAGAGATTCAATTTTTTGAGCTAGGATTCGTGAACTTATTCCCTTTAATTTACATTGTATTAATTTAATTCACTAACTTATTCCGCTTAA
Source organism: Gynostemma pentaphyllum (assembly GCA_028015215.1). NCBI lineage: Eukaryota > Viridiplantae > Streptophyta > Magnoliopsida > Cucurbitales > Cucurbitaceae > Gynostemma > Gynostemma pentaphyllum. The sequence goes on along the minus strand of CM051350.1, from coordinate 53,439,900 downwards.
TTCACTAAATTATTCCATTTAATATGTTAATTATGTGAACTTATTCTATTCAATAATTTATTGAATTAAAATCAAAATTATTTTAATTCTTTTCTTACTACTTCTATTGGTTAGCCTATTTTGAGACACATAAAGAGAAGATAGATATTATATGACATCCATATATTATAACAAATTAAAAGTTATAAGACTCATAATTAATGTTTAAAACATACATATGTTTAAGTTGCAAGTTGAAATGAACAAAAGTATGGTCAGTAAGGCGCTCATGTTCAATGTGGTTCCTTATGACGTGAAATTTATCACAAAGAATTTGTTTTTTCTTAACCCCATGAAGAGAAGGTTTGCTAAGAACATGAATGGTTAAACGATCTAAATTTGGACGACTTGCTCCATATGTTGACCACCACTCAATTGTTAAAAAAAAGAGCTTACGATGGTGTCCTAGACGATATAGAAATAATATCATTTTCATCTCCATTTTTTAACACACGACCCTCAAAAATTTGAGGAATATAAAATTGGTCATTCAAGCCATTTTAAGTTGGAAAAAAGCTAAATAACATAGATTGATGGAAAATCTTACCTTGGGTATTAATTGATTCATTTCTCATCGTTCGGCTTGTTAGTTTTAATTCAATAATTTATTAAAAGACAATTTTAATTCAAAGGCATATATGATTTACATTTCAATATAGCTTTCGGATTAATTCACTAAATTATTCCCTTTCATTCACTAAATTATTCCTTTTAATTCAATAACTTATTGAATTAAATCAATAAGTGTATTTCATTTATTGGGGACTTTTATCAAATAAGTAGAGGCGTTATAAAAGGTGGTGGAAACCTTTTATTATTCTATACCCAATTCTTTTTAAAGATACTTGATTTTTCTAAAGTCTAAATTGGCTAATTAAATATGAAAATATATAGGAAAAATGAAAGAATAATACAAAAACTAGAGAGACCTCAAATAACAAAAAATATATAGGAAGAGAAAATATCATCAACCAAGACTTAAATTACCTGCGGCAGCTACAAATGTACACAAACATGGGCCAAGTTTAATCATCATAGAAGACATCTCCGTAATGACTTGTAATCAAGGAATCCATCTCTAACCACTATCCTCCATTTCCATAGTTCACAGATCTTCAACAAAATAATTGATCTATTATTCCAATATTCAATAGCTAGTCAATACCTATAGAAATTTTTGTCTATGGAAATTAATTATTTGAATGGTAATATCCCTCCAGCAATTGGGAAGCTGCAAAACTTGGTGATTCTAAGTCTGGCTGGCAACAAATTATTAGAGACAATTCTATCTTTAATTGGAAACTTATCTTTATTAACCGCTCATCATGAGAGACAATAAACTCGAGGAAATATACCACCAAGTGTAGGACAGAGCAAAAGACTTCAAACTCTCAACCAATCAATCCGGTAACAACTCGAACGGCACCATACCCAAGGAGGTATTTGGTCTCTTCCCTTTCAATCTATTTGGCTTTAAATCATAACTCATTCACGGTCTATTACCATCCAAGTGGGCGAGTTATTTAGTTCAAGTATGTTGGATGTATCGGAGAATAAATTATCGGTGATATTCCTAGCGGCCTTGACAAATGAACTAACATGGAATGATTACGTCTTTCGGATAAAAATAAAGCATGTTGAATGGATAAAAGCTGAATGGGAAAAATCGTAAATTTCGGGATAAAAATCGAGATAATCAAATGCATAAAAAAGATGAAATCAAAATTGAAATCTCAGACGCATAAAAAGCGGTGGAAAGATCAAATCTCGGACAAATCGAAGCATCAATCTCGGAAAAATCGAAGCGAAACGAAAGAGAGAGGGGAAAACGATGAAATTAAAGCTTGAAAGATGAAACAATCTCAAGGCAACAATCTCGGCAAATCAAAAACGCAAGGAGATTGGGAAAAAACGATGAAATAAAGCAATCGAAAGATGGAACAAATCTCATACAAATCACGGCAAAAAGGATGAGAGAGGAAAGAGAGGGGGAAATTAAAGTTTGAGCGATTTAGGGATTTAAAAAAATGTCATTTGGGGAATATTTTAAAACTTAAGCTAATGAAGACATTAACCTCAATAAAAATGTCATTCTAGACAAATTCCCTTTTTTTAATAACTAATACTCTCATTGGTATTATAAGTTAGTTATTAACTATTCTTAATTTCAATAAATCTGTTATTTAAGTAAAAAACTAAAAATAACGACATAATTGAAAATACATAAAAAAATCAACCATTCGATATAATTTCTATGTTCATAATCATCTCATCTACTTGTATAGTTTTCAATATTATTTTTCTAAGCATATACTACATTTCCAATAGGAATAAAGAAAACATGAATGAGAGAGTAGCTATCTGTCTCTCCCTTGTCTTCACTTATATTATTCTTCTTCTTTGCAAGTATGCTATACTATATATCTATGAGAAAAAGTGAAGCATTGGGAAAGAATAAGGGTTTTCAAAGTTTTGTCTGAAAATACTTTTGGACAGATCAGCAAAGCAATTTTCGATCCAAATAAGGAAAACTCATCATAGCATTTGACGACCAAGACATTGTCGGGAACATGCAAAACCCAACAAAAAAAAACACAGCAAATATTTTTTTGGGGAAAAGAATCCAATGTGTTGTATTGTGAAATCGCCAATACTTAATTATCATTCATTTTGGTAACCTATTCTGATCGATTTCTCACTTCTCAGTTCTATTCTATCCAATCTTACAAACCATGAAAATGATAACGATTGCTTACATCTACCATTTCTTTCTTATACTCTCTTTTTTACGTTTTTTTTAATGATTTTTTTTTTTGTACTTTTTCTAAGAATTCTATCATTAAGGGTTCTGTATTTCTTTACTTTTGAATGTATGGATTCAGTTTTCTCCTGAATTGAAATCTTTGTTTGCTCATTACTACAATAGATTTTGTGCCTTTTCTTTTTAACTCTCTCTCTCTTTATAGTCTCGAGTTTCGAGTAGACAAGTTTATATAATTTGGATTTGTGTAAGCTGTGTTTAGATACGAGTTAAGTTTTAGGGGAAAACGGGTCTCCACAACTTTAAATTGATATGATATTGTTCATTTTGGGTCAAGATCCGCATGATTTTGCTTTTGGTTCACTCAAAAAGTTCTCATACCAATGAAGATGTGTTCTTCCGCTTATACACGCATGATGATCCCATTTCCTAACCAATGTGAGATTTTCTTCGCACCCCAATATTAAGTTTTAAAACATGTATTTTATTTTATATAAGTTTGAGATTCGTATTAATGAACTTTATAAGAGGGGTGTAACAAACTCATTAATTTTAACCAGAAACCTAAATTTAAAATATTAAAAATCCTATGGGGGTGTGGATTAGGCTAATAAAAGTTTCCTGATCTACTAAATTTACATCTTTTATCGAACACTTCTCTAATTCTTAATGAATAAACAAGATTGACGCGAAATAGAAGATGATTTTGCAAAACAATGCACATTAATTAGTGCCTGGAATATAATTCAAGATCATAAATACTCTTTTTTTTTTTTGGAACAAATTGAGAGTAAATTAAATCTTGTAATATATTCAAAACTAATTACATTCTCATCCATTGTCACAAAAGGCAATGTAGACAATATTTTCTTTTATCATATTATATATAACAGAAGAATGAATGATGTTAATTCAAAAGATAAATAACATATAATTCAATTTCTGAGCTATAACAATACCAATAGAAAAACTAACAAAATTTTCCAGTCAAAAATACAAAAAATGAAAGATACATTATAATAATCAAGTTCATATCCATTATTTAACACATCATAAAATTGAAAAAGAAAAAACAGAAAAAAAACATCAATTTTATGAGAGAGAATACCGATCCACACAAATTAAGCTATGAGCTCTAGGAAGAGAACCCTAAACGAAGCTCTAAATCAATATCTTTCTTGGAGTCATGAGCAAGAACAGAAGTGAATTCCATGTCTAACCTGATAAGTTTCTCAGATTTGTTCCAATCTCCATAACAAGCAGCAAAATCTTCAAACAGGCTAGGACTAGGTTTCTTAATTTCCAAAACTGGTTTTTTAAAATCTGAAGGTCTTAGGTCAAATGGGTCATAGCTAGCAATGTCATTGACATCCCCACCCCATTTCTTAGTTTCAGCAAAGGAATTATTAGCAGAATATGAAGATGGTGAATTAGGGTTAGGGTTAGAGGTTGAAGGTTGAGATTGAGATTTGTGTACTGATCGTCAATCGGAGGAGAGTATTGTCGAAGCATCGCTCTATCTCGACGATGAACATTCATATGGCCGCCGAGAGCTTGAGCAGATTTAAATTCCCTTTCGCAAAAGTTGCAAGTGTAAGATCTTGGTGGCCATGTAAGTCCATTTATGTAATCTTCTTCTACTTTGTTTTTTAAAGTTCTCAATCTATCGTTGGCCGATTCTTCTCCTCCGGTGGCGGCAGCGACAAAAATCGGTCTCGTGTTAACCTTTTGGTACTTGAAGCTGGTGTGTAAACATTTTCTTTCCATGGATGCTTGAGAAGAAGAGAAAAAAAAAGCTTTTTGATTGATTACTTACACAAAAGAGTTAAAAAAAAATTGGAATAAAATGGTAAGAAGTAAAAAAAGATCATATTTGTCAAGGAATTGATGTGATATGAGAGTAACTTTTGATTTGACATTCATTCAAAGAGAGAAAATTGAAATAAAAGGGGAAAAAAAAAGAAATTACTGACCTGGAGATGAATTAGTTTTGTTGAGATTGAATCTTTTGAAAGTGAAGTGAAAAGTGAAGTTGGAAATAAAGTTAAAAGGAAAAGCCGCTTTCATATTGAAGGGAAAAGGGCATGGGGAACCCCTGAAATTAGCATCCCCGTTTTTATTTTTATTTTTGATGACCTGAAATTAGCATCCCTTAATGCTTGGTAAATTACTTACTATTTTAGGGAAATTAGCATCCCTTTGCCTTTTTATGGTTTTCCTTAAAAAAAAAAATTAATGCTTCTACACTCTTAGATTTTCATGGACTATTTTTAAGTAATATATAATCAATTTCCTTTTGTTTTTTCTTTTTCTTAAAAAAATAATAAATTAGGTAGACCTAATTGTGTTGGTACATTGATAAATGAGGAGGGAACGAAACCAAGATCCTTTACTCGAATTTGCCATATTGACTCACTTATAAACTCAAAAGCCTAAACCTTAGGTTAATGAAAATTTAATCTTTTAAAATATTTTCGGCATAACACCGTATAGTTAATTAGTATGTTAAAAGGTCACTTTGATTGATTATGTCAGTGTTAATTAATTTGATTTGGTTCTGTTTTTTATTTAACCACTAGAACAAATTGTTTTTTTTCCCTTCTTAAAAGGTCAGACCAAAAATTGAGTGGGTTTACTTATTTATATCATTTATAATTTTTATAACTTATTTTAAAATACCTAATATTAGTCATATACTGATAAAATTGAGTACGTGAACAGTTTAGTGATATGATGTAAACGAAATTAACTATTTTTTTTATTGGAACGAAATTAATTAATTAGTCCTACAACAAAAATAAAAATCATTAGTTTTGGGCTATAATATATGAAGATGAATAAAAATCTTTAGGCCGGCAATTGTTTGCTTGGACCAATTACGCGGCCCACGGTTATTGGCCCATTAGTTTTGATTTAGGAAATTAGCATAACTACACAAGTCAGCATTCTATTTATCCTTTTCTACCTTTGAGTGTATTAAATTTCAAAATTAACCCTTTTTCAAGTATGTTTCACCCAAATCAAATTAATTTTATCAAAATACCCTTAAAATCTTAATACTCACTCCAAACATCATTTCATCACACCTATATAAATATGGGACATAAAAAAAACATTAACATTTCATCGGTCCCTAGTTTGTGGAAATCATATTATAAGTTTACGAAATCATATTCTTAAAAACCAAGTTTATGAATATGGTTCAAAATTATAAGTTTACGAATGCATCCTTAATATTAACGCGATAGGGAAGGATGAGAATGAGACGGAGAAGAACTATTCATTAGTCATTAGAAGGCCGAAGGTGTTTAAATAGGAATGGAATTGAAGGAGAGTTACAATAAAATTCAATGATGAAAATTTGTGGAATCAAATTAAAATTTCATAAGTAAATACCCCTTAATTCTATATTTTTTTTAAACTTAGGTACAAGAAATTACATATCATACAAGATATACAAACATATATCTGATAATTACCAAATTCTCCAAAATAAACAAATTAAATAAATGGAGAAGTCATATACCAATGGCAATTAGAAGAAACAAATTCTCCATTTCATAATTCCAATTCCATTAAAGAAGAAGAAGAGAAAATGAATCAATTTTCAATAGCATTTTCAGAAGTGTTATAAGCAGCAGAAATCTGAATTCTAAGAAATTCCAATTCCATTTCCAATTCCAAATTCCTCTTCCTTTCATTTTCCAATTCCTTCATCAATTTCTCAATCACTTTTCCCATCATTTCCTCTTTACTAATCTCTTTTTCTCCCTCCAAAAATTCAATCAAATTTCCCACCATTTTCCTCTGTTCATCCAAACTTCTCTTCAATTCAATCAATCCTCCCACTATTGATTCCTTTTCCAAAACCCTAATTTCACCTTCTTCTTGACATTCATTCTCTATTTGATTTGATAAACTCAATTCTGAACATGATTCACTTGAATCCCCTGTGTTTCTGTTCTTCTCTTCAATGATTATTGATTCACCCCCGAATCTAACCTGTTTGATTGGAAATATTTCCTCGTTGAAATTCCATCCACTGATTCTTCTCTCTTTGATGATTTCTCGTTCCTCCTCGTCCTCGTCTTCGTCTTCTTCTTCGATTTTCAGCGATGGAAATCGTTGGATTTGCCCTAATTTGAATCTCTCTTCCACGCTCGGCAAGCCTTGTAATATGTTTTTAACGAGAAATTCTGAACCTTTGCAGTTTTTGAAAAACGGATGTTTTAGTAATTTTTTCGCACACGGTCTCTTTAATGGGTCTTGATCCAGACAAGAAGCGACGATTTCCTTGAACGCTTTTGAGAATTTGTTCTTACTGTTTCTTTGATTTTGATTCTCGTAATCGGAGAATCGAAAACCTCTAGTGAGTTTTAGAAACAGAGATTTTGATGGAGGGAGATGAGATAATGGAGGTGATCCATGAGCTAATTCCAAAGCAGTAATTCCAAAAGACCATATATCAGCTTTCAAACTATAACCATTATGTGAATGAATTACCTCCGGCGCCATCCAATATGGTGTTCCGGCGATATCGTTAAGCATCATTGACGACGATGATGATATCAAATCAAAAATCGAAGCTGATACACCGAAATCCGCTAGCTTAACAGATCCATTTGAGTCCATTAGAATGTTTCCTGATTTAATGTCTCTATGGAGATGGCCTTGATCATGAAGATAAGCTAAAGCATTTAGTGTTTCTTTGAGAATTATAGCTATACAAGGCTCTGGTAAACCGTTGGGAAATGAAGATGAAATAATGGATTGTAATGATCCAGCTGACATAAATGGCATAACGACCCAAAGGCGATGATCAACTGTGAAAGAACAATGAGCATTGAGGATATTTGGGTGGGAAAGAAGTGAGAGGATCTTGGCTTCTTTTCTAATGTTATCGAAATCGGCTCGGGATTGATCGAGGTCGATTGCTTTGATTGCTACCACAGTTGAGTTCATTGGAATGCATATGGCTTTGTAGACGACAGCGCTTACGCCGATGCCGATTTCATCGATGATTTTGTAACAAGTTGAGTCTAGAGGGTACTGTGGTTTTTTGGATTCTTCTTGATCATCTTGAAGCTTCATTATGAGCTCTTTAGATTGGATTTGAATTGGGTTTTGAACAAAAGGGTTCATGGAAACATTGGTGTGTGATAAAATGGTGATTTGAAGATGGGTTTTATTGGTGAAGATTGTTGGTTAAAGCTATGGTGGAAGGAAGGATAGAAGATAAGGAAGGGAAAGAAAGTTAGCAGTTTTCTTGTGAAATGTTGGAAGGGGAAGGTGAAGTTTATATCATTGAGAGGATGCATGTGAATGTCTAACTATAATTTCTTGATTTCATTTCTTTTGAGATTGAGAGGTATGATGCTTGAAACTTTAAAAAATGTTTAATGCTGAAATAGTAATTCTAAGAAGGAATTTTGAGTTTATTTTTTTCTACAATGACTATCTAATATTTGTTATTTTCCTTTTTTTTTTCAAGTTTTTTATGAGTGGTTTATATTTTACTGTAATTATTTTTTGTGGAAATGATATATTTGTGAATAAGGACTATAAATATATAAATGCTGGTTAGATATAAAAACAATAATGAAAACTAAAATTTTAATTTTGTATATCGATTTGCATAATTTCATGAATAATCTATTGTATCGAATGATATTTGACGATTGACGTACTCTATAATTTGGAAAAATATGAAAGTGTGGAAAGTTCTACGCAAACATTTCATCCCTTTTTATTTCGAAACATTTTATTACATCATAAATAAGAGAAAGACGTAGAGACTCAACCTATCAAAAGAAAACAACTCAACACTACTCTTAAGCTATGCTCGATCAAGCCTTCTCGTAGTAACTAAATTTCACACGTACATAGAGACGATCGACAATAAATACAAGAATACCATAACAACCACCATTGATGATAAAGTGACCTTCAAGGGAAAGCAACCCTTGTCAAATCTCACAACCATGGCTTCTATAATTGGAAAACTAATCAATATGATGTAGAAACAGAGGAAAATCTGCCCAAACATTTCCTCCCAATTTCCCACAGCTAAAACTCTACCAATTCCAATGGTAAAAGAGACCAAATTCAAGATAACAAGAATTGCCATAGGAGCAAGAAACATTGTTGATGCTTGAAAATCAAATATGTCCATATTATATCTCTTGATTTGTTCATTATTTACCACCTTATTTGTAGGTACAAAGCTGGCATTTCTTTGTCCAATTTTCTTCATCAAAGCATCCAAACTTCCATAAGTAAAACATGTGATTGACTTCATCATCCATATTCTTTGTTCATTGATCCATTTCTTAACTGATTTTCCAGAAATTAGGACCTCGTGCAGATGTTTAGATAACGAAGAGACGAATATGAAACAGTACATGATGAAAAATGAACTGGAAACCTGTATGCATCAAGTAGATATCAAATATAGTTGTATAAAAAGTGGTGGTTGTAAATTACATGTTCATTTATATGGCTATTTTGTACCTTTTTTTGAATTTGGACGGTTAGTTTAACGAAATTGACACTGGTGACATAGTAGTGGTAAATTTTGTTACAAATAACAACGAAATTTAACAAAAAGGAAAAAAAATATATATATCATGAATAGTTGATCCTAAAAAAATATCATACATAACATAAAAGAAACGGTTTGTAAATCAAGTGGACAAAGTAGATTCTATAAGTCATATGACTCATATCCCTCCGCCAACATGAGGGTAGCTCAACTGACGAGGCACCTAATCCCTTTCTATGAGATCGAATGTTCGAGTCTCCCCTCCCGTCCCCTAATTCGATATAATATCTCAAAAAAAAAAAATCTTATCCCTCCACTACACAAACTTCCTTTAAAAAAATATAAATTTCACTAAGTAGCACTATTATAAAAGTATTTACAAATATAATAGATTTTTTATGTGATAATCACTAATTAATAAAAATCAATGGTAATCACTTCAGACGATTAACACGTTTTAAAATCTGTCCTATTTAGAAAGACTTTATAATCAATGTTATATTTACAAAAGCCCTAAAAAAACCTCTTCAACCACTCGTGGATTCTGCATTTTTTCGAGCCGAAAACCGAAATGAACTTGAATTAACAAGTTGAAAAGGGTTTGAGGGTGTACCTTGGGATATATGGGAATGCCATGAAGCAAACATAGTTGAGGGACAGTAGCAAAACACCATAGAGGCAAGCAATAAAGAGGAGAAAATGCAAGCTCTGCATATTTCATACTTTGAAGAAGAGACATTCTTTTTGAGCCATAAAAAAGAGGACAAAACCTTGATATTCCCACTTCCAACAATCCAGAATACCATCTTGTCCCTTGAACCAATACTTCATTTAAAACTGTGGTTCCACTTCCTAAGAATTGTGCCCTTTCAGGATCACAATACACTGATTTCCAACCTTTGCAGTGTAATTTGAAGCTAGTGAAGTAATCCTCCACTACTGAACCATACATAAATCCAACCTGTTTTTTTAAAAATACAGTAGTATATTTCAGTTATACTATTTATTTATCAAGAATCCATATTTGGTTTTCTTAACGAAAACATCGACCTTTTAGATAGAATCAAATATAAATTCATACGGGGTTTAAGTACAAAGGGGTTGTCTGGTGGTGGGTGGGGTTGGTAATTAGGTGTGGCTTGAGTTTGAATGTGTTGGAGAATGAATCTAGGAGACTTAACCTGTTTTTAAGCCTAATATATATGAGTAACATCGAACAGTGGACAAGACCATAACAATATGGAGATTTGAGAGGATTGATTTGCCCTAACATTAACAAAAACTGTTTATGACTAACTCTGAATGATCTAACAATTTTTTCATCAACAACCTATTAAACTTTAGATAATATTTTTCGAAATCAAATATAATTTATGAATCTTCTAAGCCTCCAAACGATTAGCTGAAGATGAGAAGTTTTATAAACTCACATTTTGACCCCACTGACTTCCATGTTCATAAGAGCATGAGGCCAAGAATTGAGTTTCTTTGACAGGAAAATCCCTTCCATTAATCACATTTTGGTTCCAAATTGAGCCAAGAGACTTGATGAACTCTTTAGAAACACCAAAATCTTCTTTATGTTTTAAAACATCAGTATCTGAGACACAAATGGAAAAAAAAAAAACACAAACAAAATTAAGATTATTTGAAACAAAAGTAATGTAGAAAATGAAGACATGTTTTAAAAAAAAAAAAAAAAAAGTACCTTGTGGAGAAGTTCCATATAAGGAAAGCCTCTTCATAAAAAAGCCAGTACCTGATAACACTGGACCTCGTACCCCATCCACGCCATGCCACTCTACCTGCGCCCCAAATTCCAACACCAAACTTAATACAATATCAAACCAAATACAAATGATAATTTTTTATAAATATCTAAAAAAAATTACAAATTTAAGAAATCTTTTTAAAAAGAAATTCACTGAAAAATACTGATGTTAGATGCATATGCATTCTTGCATTTTAGATTATTTGCTAAATCACATCTCTACTACTCTAATATTTTTTAAACATCCCGACATTTTAGTAAAATTATAAATCAAACTCTTCCATCAATTGGTTTTAACAAAATTAAGACACATAGTACATGTTCCAATATGATTAAAAATAACAATAAAATTGAAAAAATCTAGTCATCTATCAAATATTTATGTTATTTTTCACTAAATTAGAATAGATGACGTGAGTGAGTAAAAAATGTCTCTAGAAATACACAAGTAGGTCTTCTTACCGTGAAGATAGATCTCAATTGACTGTCGTAAATGTCATTTTTGCTAACAGTATGAAACTTTTGAGGGAATTGAACAAAGGCAAGAGAAGGAGAGAGGTCGGGATCGAGATGGAAGCACATGGCTTGCCGTGCTGAAGTCGGGTCATTACAGTACATATCACAATCAAGTACCAGTATGTACGGTGAATTGCTAATCATACTAGATACCCGGAGCTGGTAAAAACATTAATCATTGTGAATCATCAATAAAATAACACAATTATTTTATTTTTTATTTATTTTTTTCTTTACAATGTCAGGTGTGGGGATTGAACCACACTCTTGAGCTATATCTGGTTCACTACAAAAGAAGTTAATTATTTTCAAAACACAAGTTGAAATATGTTTTTTTTTTAAATTTTATAATAATTTTTTTTTTAGTTTTTAAAACTTGACCAACATTTTAAATCTCTTTCTTAAACTATAAATTATCTATAAAGAAATTAATATTAAAAAATAAATGTTTTATAAAAAGTAAAATAATAATAAATGAGCTCAAATTTATTGTTTTCTAAACCCTTGTTTTTTCAACACCCAAAAAAAAACTAATCAACAAAAACAAAATTGAATAGAATTTAGAGGAAGAGGCATACAAGGACATTAAGGGCACCAGCCTTGAAATGGTGGGGTTGTGAAGGCTTTTTCTCACGAGATACATAAATTAGAAGAGGCACTTCAATTTCATTTCCTGATTCTTCTTCTGCCTCATCATTATAATTAGGTTTTATCACCTGCAATTTCCCTTTCTTATGTTAATTAATTTATATTGATTTACGACTATTTTAAGTAACAATAACCCTACTCAATTAGAGCTTAACCTAATAGTAGTTATGTATTCTTATGTTGTTTTAAACAATAACAACAATCTAATATTATTTTCTTTATATCAACAGGGAAAAAATAACGTTACATCTCTAAATGGATTAAAGTACTAAAATAAGGATGATACATTTGTACTAATTAAATTTTTAATTTTTAAAATAGTTCTGGTACCCTGTAGTTTTTTCTTTTTAGATCACATGATTATATCAAATTTGAAGGATAATTGTAAATAAAACCTTTATAGTTTACCCGATTTACAAATTACACTATTATAATTAAAAAATATTTTTCAAAACCTTTATAATTTAAGAGATAATTGAAAACTTTAATAGATAAACACATGTTGTAGATTTTACGGCTAGTTAAAAATATGAGTTATAAAATTATATCAACCTGTTATCTTTTTTTTTTTTTTTTATGTAGAATAAAATAAAAACAAAAACATGTGTCATATTTTCATTAAAATGAACTAATAGATGGTACTTCAATTTTATAAATTATAAAGATGTTTAAAATCATTTTTAAACCCAAGTGAAATTTGTTACTAAAAAAACTAGGATGAAATCTATAAATTAGAACAATGGTAAAGGTGTCCATTACAATTATCCCTCAATTTTATTATTAATTTAAATGGAATTGATACAATTTGACTTATCACATTACGTGTATGAATTCTATAGTATTGATATACTAATTAAAAAAATAAAGTAAGATTTAAAATTATAATTATGTTTAAAAATATAGTAAGAGATAAAGAAAGACAAAACCTCGATGAACGGTGGGTGATCACCGCAAGAGCTCCCAGTGGATTCCCCAAGGCACCGTTTTTCTCCACGAGTAACAGCTGCTTTAAATTCCTCGTATTTTTCCTGCAACCAAACATAGCGACATTGTCTGAAGACAGCTTTACTTTCCACAAAGAGACAATTCAATGTACGTCTCTCTGTTTTATTACTATTTTATTGACTGGCTGATGATAAATAAATTAATGGGCTCTGTCCCTCCCATTATTTTGCAAATCTAGCAAATTTTATAGTAACATTTATAAAATTAAAAGTTTAAAAAAATATTCGTAAATATAACAAATTTTGATTGAGTTTATTAGTGATAAACATTGAATTACATATTTTTACACTATGTTTATCACTGATAAACACATAAATCATTGTTAATCATCGATAAACATGATAAAAATTGTTATATTTACAAATACTTTTTGACTTTATATTTTTACAAATATTACATAAAAATCTATCACCCAATAAAATTTCCTTTAATTTATTTTGGTTTTAAATTTATGAAAAAAGCTGCATTAAAATTCAGTTACTTAATATTGCCAAAATTTTAAGGGTGTTAACGGCCCGCTTCCTAAACCATTCTCCACCCCCGTTAAATTCTCCACTTTAAAAAGTCGAGAACAAGGGATTCCTCGAGGAACATTTTTCCCGATTTAAAAAATACTTATTTAATTTTTTAATATTAATTAAATTTATAAATATATTTGTTTATATTATAATTTAATACTAGGAAAATAATAGTATAATATGAGTAAATAAATTCATTAATTAATTGAATAACTTCGAGGAGACGGGGCATTCCCACCCCCCTCCCCGAAATTGAAACAGGGAGTAAACATTCCTTGTCCCCACTCCCTCTCAAAGTGGGGATTTCCCGTCCTGATGGGTCCTCACGGAGCCCATCTGCGTGGGGAATTTGAACACCTCTTTAGGACATAAGAGAGATTCTCCGTTAAACGTCACCCTGTCAAGCTTCGTTAAGCTAGATTTAAGGGCAATTAATGATGATAGGTGTCACAAACAGGGGAAGGCCGCCCTTCCTAATAATCTCTCCTACAAAAGGTTATGATATTTGTACAGTTAATTTAAGTAATTAATCTCTAAAGTTTATAAAGTGATAATATTTGAACGGTTCTTTGAGGCCTCTATTTCACACTCGACATGTGTTTAACCCCGCCCGACCTCAAAACCTTCATGGTGCAGGAGATCAGGATTAAATTTTTTATATTAAAAAATTTTCTACCACAGTGCGGTGCATGTTTAAGGAACATTAAAAAAAATCATTTTTAAATACTCATTACATATTTTGTACATTTTTTTTTATACTAATTAACTTTTCATTGTTTAAATACACCCCAATAAAATCATACCACATGGATGAAAAAATAGTAACTCCCATTTTCCCCCCCCGGCAAAATCATGATTTAAACAATTTCTCTACTTTCCTTTTCCAAATCATTAATTGAGTAGTAAAGTATATTTTGCAATAATCACACTAATTTTCTTAATAATATCGAAACAAACTATTTTTTTTAAATATTTCAAGAAATATATATTATGATCCAAAAGGGGAAAGAAAAAAAAAAGCAATAGTTTTTGTTTTATGAAGAAGTCAATCAAACATAGCATACAGTTCACTCACCTTAATCAACTTCTTATCCAACAACTCATGGACAGGAAAATCACGCCGATCATCTTCTCCGGCAGCCGAGAAATAAGCCGCCGGACACCGTTGAACAACTCCATACTTTCTACAAAACGGAATCCACCACTTTACAAACTTCCTCACTTCTTTCATCCCATCCAAAGTCACCGGAGATCCACCGTCATCGGACAAATAAACATGAAGCTTGTTTGGCGGATAATCCAACGCCATGGCCGATATGACAGTATTCATAACTTCGAAACAGGGTTCCTTGTCGGGATCCGCCGTGCAAATAAAAACATCGATAGCGGGAAGTTGGTCTTGTTCCGGTAAGTTTTGAGTGAAAACAGTTCTTGAAACGGGACGCCATTGAGAGGATCGGCCAAGAAGCCAAATGAAAGATAAAAGTAATTCAGAAGAGAAGAGAAGAAGCCATGGGAGAGTGGGGATTTGGAAGAAGGAGGAATGGAGTCTGTAGTAAATTAAGAAGAGAAGAGCTATGGAATGAATAAATATATGACATCTGTTAATCAGAATTAAAAAGGTTGGGAAGTGGCAGAGATGAAGAGCTTTCAACTTCATGTTTTCGTTTTTTCAGTGGCTGTGGCTCGGCTATGCTATGAGTTTAATTCTATCTCTTTGTTGGAGAAATAAATAAGCATATTTCCCCACACACACACACACATATATATATAGGGAAGATTCCCATGGTTTTAATATTTTATTATGTGGAAATGATGGTAAGTGGAGTTTCTTTATATTTTATATGATATTAAAATTTGGTACGTAAAAAAAAAAAATACACAATATGAGAAAAATTTCACTACTTCATTGTAAGTATTCATCGCTTTTAAATATAAGATTTTTTCTTTAATCCATATAGAAAAAACCAATTATATTTATAAATACCTTTCAAGTTGTGTTATTCTTGTAATTGATCTTTAATATTTTAGTAATATGAAAATGATGGTAAGTGATAAATCTAACTATATCTTTATTATTGATAGTAAATATACTTGATAAAATATTAAACCAGGTATATGGAAACAAGAAGTATAATAAATTATCTAGTATTATAAATTATCTCATATATATATATATATATATATATATATGGAGAGAGAAATTATTAGGTGTTACCAGTTTCTCAATTTAAAAAGGGAGGACATTTACCAATAGGTTTTGGATTTGTAGATCTAATGGGATTTTCTTTTCGATGAAAAGATCTCATGGGATTTTTTTCATTAAAAATAAAAATTGTTCCTTAAATCTTAAAACGTGTACAAGTTTCACATGATTAAATAAAATCAATTTTTTAACCTGAATAACTACGGATTACATTAGTTGTTGAACAAATATTAAAAATAATAATAACGTGACTAATCAAGTTTTCTTCCCGTTTTAATTATTTTAACAATGATAGATTTATTATTCATTAAATAGTAAAATGCATTAACATCGTATCGTATTTCTCATCCGTTAGTCTCATTAATTATGTTGAAAATAAGTTATATGAAAATAATTTTCTTTTTTCTTTTCCCCTTTTCATTTAAAGAATATTAAGGTCTTGGAATGAGAATGAGTAAGAATTATTAATTTATGTGAGACCCACAAAAAGTAGAGATAGAATAAATAAGTTGGTGAGAACCACAAATTTGGGAATAAGAATATGATTGATGAAGTCAAATAAGAAAATGAAATTGTTTGAAAGTTGAGAATGAGACTACTAAAATATATGGGCACCACACTTCTATTCTCATTCTAAATTTTAGGTAAACAAGAAAAATGAAGATGAAAGAATTTCATTCCTTCAAAGTAAACATGGCTTAAGTAATATAAGATTTAGTTTTTTTAAAGACATTTTGAAGTTAATAAAGCACGTCTTGCTTGCAATTAGTATATGAAAATAAAATTTAATTATAACATAATAAAAATAAACATTTTTTTAGGACACACTTTGTATAAGAGTTGTGCTTCAATTGGCTAGCAAAGTAGAGAACTTAAGAGACTAATCCATTTGGGAACGCAATATCGGAAGGTATCGGTTCATGGGTATTTGTATTTTTTGAACATGACAATTTTGAATAAATGAATCAAAATCCAAATTAAATTAAATTAAATGATAGAATAAAATACTTAGTAGTAGAGGAAATCATGCAAAATGGGAAGGAAAAAAGGAATTTCGTAATGGAAGAAAACTGAGGTGTGATGGAGACCGTGACGTGTAAAAGAAAAGAGAGGACAAGAAGGAGATTAGGGACCACCCCCCGCTACTTTCTTTTTCTAGTCAACGATTTTGGTCTCTAAACTTGTATTGAATCCCTAAGTTGATGAAGAAACTTGATTTTGGTATTTTAATCTCGGTTCTTTTAACTTACAAAATCTTAGTTTTAATTCTCAAATTTTAATTAAATTTCACATTTAATATTCCCTTCTATATAAAAAGGTATAGTCTAAATATAGTTAGAATCAAATTTAAATAGAGATTTTTCGCTAATGATTCTAGGACTTCCAAAGACGTTAAAAAAATAATCTAAAATCTCTTTCCAACGGCCCCTGCCGCTCATTTGTAATCACCGTTTTCTTTTTTATTACTACTAATTGGAGGGTTATTTTGTAAGCTCCATTAGTCCTATTCTGTATCTTTAAATCTTTGCATAAAAATTTCTCTTTAAAAAAAAAAATCAAATTTTCAAAAGCTAAAGAACTATAATGGAAAATTGATAAAAGTAAAGAGACCAAAACCATGTTTACAGTATTTTTAATCAAATGCCAATAATGAAATGGAAATTTTAAATCGAGATAAATCCTTCAAACCAACTGGTTTTTAAAAAAATAAGTAACAAACTTATCGTAATGTGGTGGTGAAGAAAGCGGTGATCGCTAGTTTCACCACTATTTTTGCAAAGAATACACCAGTTAGGAGAGATGAAGCAATAGAAATGCCTCCTTTAGATCATGCAAACCAGGTTGAGAGATTTTTGTCATTCTTTAAACAATTTGAGATTAGTTGGGTTACCTCCAAAGGGGTAAATCCAAGATAAATGGAGGAGAGATGGTTGTCATTGTCATAACAACAAATAGCAACAGCATTAAATTGCCTTAAAGCTCAAGGTCACACCCCAAATTAGACGGTAGCTTCTTCAAAAACAAGGAGTGAGTTGATGAAATTATTCGGAGATTTATGGTCCTCTTGACAGAAAAGAAGAATGTTAACCACAAAGAAAAGAACGGATGACAGAAAAATTGTTAGACCCACAATTAGTCCCCTCGATATTGCCTTAAAAGATCTCTTAAATTATTAGTCTGCTAATGAAATACAAGGAAAAGAGAGAGATGATTTTCTTGTCTGAGACCTAATCACTTTAATATGCCCCTGGGTATGCCATTGATATAATGAATTTGTGTTGAAGATATAATTCCTGGTCCTGCTATTACACTTGAAGCCAAGTTTCTTCCTAGCAGAGGTAATGGAAATTGATCTCCAATTAGTGAGATCAAAAGCCTTCTCAAGAACAAATAAGGATCCAAGCCTTGGATTTTCTTTTCATGCAGTCATAAATTTGTCTCATTGTTTTGAATGAGCCAGTCTTTATCAAGCTATTCCTAAAAAGCTCCCACGTCTAACAAACCAAAAAATGCTCAACGATGTCGAGTTCTTTTCTTTTTAAAGAACCGGGTCTTGGCCCATTATGAAACCAAGCATAAACATCAATCAAGTTCTAGAATTAACTCAGGGTTCAAGACATGACATCAACTCATGATGACACAAAACCAAGACAAGCAATAAGATATCTTTGCTTTCTAAAGCATTAAAAACCCTTTTATCTGACATGATACATTATTACATTTTTTCATCGAGTCATCATCAGAAAAAAAATCCCTATCATGACATAAACATGAGACAGAAATTGAAACAAAGTAAATTTCAACCTTGAAATGCCATTACACCATTCAAATCAATGAATAGCATCAAGGAGGGACAGCCTATTCAAAATTATTTAAAAGGTCAAAGACTTCTTAACATATGCAACATTAAAAAATCTGGTTAAGCAGACTACAAGGAACGTATCTACACATGATACCTGGTTAATCATAAGCCATAATCGTACCAATGTAAAGCACGATTATTTGAACATGTATGCAATTTCTGTACAACAATATGAAGGGTCCGAATATCTTCCTAATTTTATCCTTAGAATGAAGATTTAAGCAAGAAGTTATAGTATTGAACAGACAATATAAGATAAGCTTAACAAATTTACAATAAACTTTAGAGCAAATGATATCACTAAAGTTACCTCGGGCGCTAATGTTATCCTTCCACTAACCTCCTCTGCATCTCTCCTTCCTTGTGCTGTGTAATATACTCCTGTACTTGTGCAGATTTAATTCTCATACCGGAAATAATTTCTTCTGTTGCGTCGATGATTTGTTTAGGCAAATGACTTTCCAAGTAATCAAACCACTCCCCGAGTGTCATCTTCTTCAAATCCGGGGCTGTTTCAACCTTGCAAGGAAAGTCCTCATCATGTGAGGCTTTACCATCAGCAACCTTTTCACAACTATCTGGAATAATACATACATTTCTTTCAATTCCATCTTGATCACAAGTCTCCTGAGGACTAAACCCGCTATCTTTTCTTTCAACATTAACATTCTCTTTAACTTTTACATCATCAACCAAAACATTTTCTTCTATCCTCTTCTCATCCACATTCTCCTTACATTCCAAATCAATAACTTTACCACAATCTGGCGGCTTATTTTGCAGATTCTTCCTCCCCCTAGGTCTTCCTCTTGGTTTTCTTGCTCCAACTTCTACTTCTTCACCATCCGGTCGAATCACTGAATCTTCACTATTCTTCGCTGATCGGGTAGCCCGTGTCGAAATTTTCGGGATTTGTTCCTTTTCCAAACAAATCACATTCTCTGACTCTTCCACAACTTTTCCTTTTCGACATTTGTCGGCCGCTCGCCGCCTAGGGTTTCGCCTCAACTGACTCTCTTCAACGCTATTAATTCTAACAGAAATCGAAGTGAACTCACCGAGTTTAATGGAGTCGCCATCACTAAGAACAAAGACATCAAATGGAGGAAGCTTGGTTCCATTAAGGAGAGTGCCATTGGAAGAATCAAGGTCACGGAGAAGCCATTTACCGGATTCAGAGTCTGATTCAATGGAGAGATGCTTGGTGGAAATTCCAGCGTCTTTAATGACGAGAGAATTACCACGAACAACGCGGCCGATTCGAATCGTAGAACCAGATGGAAAATCTAGGGTTTGTCCTTCGCGAGGACCTTTAACCATGACGAGGCTGATCATTGACGATTCCATTGATAGGGAATTGTCTCGGGATTTCAATTGCTTGAAAAATGAATTAAAATCCCTCGCCCAAATCCATTAATGGAAATGGAAATTCGCTCTTCTTCTTCTTCGTTTGAAATGTGATTTCCCTCTTTCTTTTTTTTTTTCTTTTTTTTTTTGGGGGTTATGGAATAAGGATTTTTATCATATCTACCCCAAATTTAAGGTGTGTTATAAAAAATACCCCCTCTCATATGATACTTTCATTTTTACCCATGATTGTTATAATCATCCCACCAACTTTAATTGGCTAGCCTCCATATGTAAAATTAAGGGTAATTTTGATAACTTCTATATACATAGGGTAAATTTAAAAACTAATTTTTCTAATGGGGTAGTTATGAAAATTTTCCATGGAATAAAGTTCATGGGCTGGCCCATTTGTAGAAGTTGATTTTTATTTTCAAAATTATTTTGTATTTTAAATAATATTGAGAGGTTTAAATATTAATTTCGTATTTAGACTTTAATACATAATCTCTGAAATTTTAAACATTCCATTTTGGTCCTTGGTTTTCTTAAATTAATTTTTGAACTTTTACGTTTTATTATCTAAAAGCTATTATTTAAAAAAAATAAAAGAAGCCCATCACAGGCCCAAAAACCAAAACCCACACAAAACAGTCAAATGGATTCGGACAGGCCCATCATCTGAAAAAGAAACCCTAGCAATAGATAGCAGAGGAGAAAATGGTGGCTTTGCTGGATTGGTTTCAGAATTGAAACCCAATTCTCTCTCTCTCTCTAAATTTCATTTCCTTCCTCTTCCCTTCCATTCCCAGCTCACTCTCTCACCGACCCTATATTATATTTATTTAATTAATTAGTTTCATTTCCCTCTAAAATACTAAATTTAATTTACAAGAAAATAAAACCTAATTAGTAACCTATTTCCTAATAAAGAATCATCTTAATTTCTGATTATATTTCTCTTCTCCTCATGCTTTCTATTTCTGTTGGTTAAAAAATAATTAATATTTAATTTTATTAATTAAATAAGACCTATTGATTTCTTTTAACCAATTGAAAAAGAACACGTAAGCGGGTCAGGAGATGTCATGAGACAAGTCTTTTCTTATAAAATAAAATGAAAAAAAAACGTCAAATCTCTTTAAAAAAATGTCATTAGTTCACATTATTCATAAATTAATCAAATATTAATTTTAATTTCATTAAGAAAAATAAAAATACCATTTCGATTAAATTCCAAATTTTTGTTTTTATTTTATTTTATTTTTAGCTCTCTCTATCTCTATTCTCTATTCTCTAATCTGCTGCTGCTTCTTCTTCTTCTTCGACCTCCCTCCTTTATCTCTCTCTCTCTTCGCCTTTCTCTCTCTTTCTCTCTTAAAACACTCTGAGCTTCCATTGTTCTTCATCGAAGCTTTGATTGATACTCCTTCAAGGTTCGTTATGTTTAGTTGATCTATACGATGTCGTATCATATAATCCCCATTTTCATTTCTTCTTTTTCAATTTTGTTATTTTTCGGTTTGTAGGGTTTTAATTTGATCGGGGTTTTTGTCTTCTGATTGTTTATTTCCGATCATCGCCGATTGTTTTCTGGGTTTATGATTTCTCTATCTCGGCTATTTCGAGGTTTTGATGTTTCCTGGGGGGGGGTCCCCCCTTTAATTCGTGTGATTGATGATTAATTTAATTCTTGTTTAATCTTTAAATCTTTTCTACTTTTTAGTGTAATGGTTTTTTGTATATGTCTGGTAGGTTATTAATATATATTTTATATTTTAATTTTTAGCTGTTAGAAGTTGGGTATCTATTTGGTTTACTTTACAATTGAAAATTTGAAACAACTGTATTTGTTGATGTTGCATTGGTTGAAGGATGGGAAAATGATATCTATGTCATATGATTACCTTGTTGTTTGTTTGTTTTTTTTTTCCCAATGCACGACCTGATTTGTGAATTTAAGATTAATTGATCAGTATAATTGGATTTTATTGCTGATGGGAAATTTTGACTGTATTTTGTAAATTTCCCTTACTTTCTGTTCCCCGAGTTTTGACGTCTTGTGGTGTTGCATCATTCAGCGAGAGGGGTAGATTCTGGACAAAGTCATTTTTTAGAGGAAAATGGCTAGTGTTGCGAGTGAAGAGGCTGTAGGGGGAAGGGCTGCGGACAGTATTGCAAATGGGCATCACAGCCAATCTGGAGAAGCCTTGGCTGAATGGAGGTCTTCTGAGCAAGTGGAAAATGGAACTCCATCAACATCACCGCCATACTGGGATACTGATGACGATGATGAAGATGCTGGTATACTCGATATCCATAATCTTTTTTTTTTTTTTTTGCTTTATGTCTGTGGGCATGTGCTTTGCCTTGAAATGACGCTCTGCTAAAAGCTTTAAGATAGTGGTTGCTTGTACAAATGGCAGAGAGGTGATGGAGGACTTGATCTGATTTTCAGAGAAAATATGTGATATGATACTTCCCTGTGTATTGGTTTCTGTAGTATTGGAATATTATTATTTTGCACTTAAGGTTTAGAGTTATTAGCTACATTAGGACAGTGGGGTTCTGATAATTGATTATGGGTAGAATATTGGTGCTCATGTAACTAGTGTTGGCATATCTATTTGCATGGAGTACATGTATAGTTGTTACGTATCAGTTATGTACCCCTTAAACATTGGGACAGCTCATTGAAGTTAAATGAAATTAGACATAGTAGATCTTTTCATTATTTCATATTGGTGAGTGTTACATTAGGTATGTTGGACTAATTATTAATACGTGGGTTGTGGTATTTCCCATTCTCCCTTCTGATTCTGTACATATTATTTAAAAATTTATGTGTTCATGTTATTAATCTATATCTTTGTAGGACCAAAACCTTCTGAATTATATGGAAAACACACATGGAAGATAGATAAATTTTCTCAACTTAACAAACGTGAACTTCGAAGTAATGCATTTGAGGTTGGAGGCTACAAATGGTATGTGCCCGTGAAATAATTTTTTTTATGCCAAATGTGATATTTTGAAATTGTTGACAGTTTTTAATTTCCTTGCTTAAGCAGCTGGTGCAGTTTTTCCTCATGGAATTCCAAACCAATATCTTCCGACCATTTTGTTTTCCTGACATGATGACTTTTTATTCTTTTATTGTTTAGAATTATCTGTAGCTGACTTTTCACTTTTCAGATGATGTATCTTCTTAGAATATTCAATTATGGATTATATGCTTTTCTCAGTTCCTCTTGAAAGTGTTTGACATGTTTAATCTGATCACTGTAGTAGCACAGTTTGTTCCAAAAGAACTTTAAATTATTTATTACAGTATTAATAAGAAAATTTCATGCCATATCTACTTTTTTAGTAAGTCTTTTCTCCCATTTGATGATTAACGGTCGAAATTGATCTGCCCATATTTTTTAAACTCACATGTGCACTTATGCATGTTGATTGTGGAGAATGTAAATTATTGTTGGAAGGTTGTCCCCTCTCCCCTCTCTTTTTCATCTTTGATAAGCTCTACAATTTTATTGCAGGTATATTTTAATATATCCTCAAGGTTGTGATGTCTGCAATCATCTCTCTCTGTTCCTTTGTGTAGCAAATCATGATAAACTTCTTCCAGGTTTCATTTTTGGTTTGATTATATTTAGTAAGCATTATTCTGGTTTTCATTGTGTTTATTCACCTTTAATATTTGTGGATTGTGAAACAGGGTGGAGTCATTTTGCACAGTTTACCATAGCAGTGGTGAATAAGGATCCAAAAAAATCAAAATATTCTGGTGGGTTGTGAAACTGTGTTTCATTGGTTTTTTGATATTTCTAATAATAAAACAATGCCTAAAATAAAAAAATTGTACAGATACATTACATCGATTCTGGAAGAAAGAGCATGACTGGGGATGGAAAAAGTTCATGGAGCTTTCAAAAGTATTAGATGGTTTTATTGATGCTGACACACTCATAATAAAGGCACAAGTTCAAGTGATTAGGTATTCTGTGATCATGATTTCTAATCGCTGGAGCCTTTTGTGTAGTTTGTTTTTGGCTCCCTTCTTGTTGTGGCTCATGTTTTTTTTGTGGCTTGCCCTTGTATTCTTTCATTCTTGTTAATGAAATTGTTTCTTTATCTTTATATAAAAAAATGTTAATGTACCATTTTTTGTTTGTTTGTAGTCTCACTTTGGCAAATTTCATCTTATATTCTAATATTTTCCTTGTCTGTTCGGTTATATTTCATCTGATCATGACTCCTTATCCTGTCTTCACGAATCCAAATGTGATTTTGACAGGCTTGAAGTTCATGGAAATATAAAATCAATAAATTCTTCGTTTTTCCGTGTTTGTTATTTTTTTAGGCAATCTTCTTATTACCGGCACACATTCTTTTCTATTCTCCCGTTTGGTTGGTTGAATTGATTAATTAAGTTTTTTTTTTATATAGTTATACTAAATATTATAACATTTTCTTTTTCCCCCTCCACTCAAATTTTTTTTTTAAAACTATTACTGTTAATAATCTGAGTGAAATTTAATCAAAATTCTGTAGTGGCCATAGTTTGACTTGGGTTGTCTTAGTTTATTGTGGCTTTGCTTTTTTCATAATGGAACCAATGAAAATTTAATTGTTGTATATGTCCATTGTTTCATGCTTTTGATATTGTCTTGCAGGGAGAGAGCTGACCGGCCTTTTCGTTGCCTCGATTGTCAATATAGGAGAGAACTTGTTAGGGTATATTTGACAAATGTTGAGCAAATATGCCGACGTTTTGTGGAAGAGAGAAGAAGCAAGCTTGGGAAGCTGATAGAGGATAAAGCTAGATGGTCGAGGTAATATTTGTTTACCCTAGATTTTTAGTTTTCTGTGTTGTATTAAGGATAGGGAATTTGATTAGTAGAACTAGCTATCAATCTCATTGGTCAATTTTTTATTTTCTCAATATGTATTTGAATGACATTGTATACCTTTTATTTTTTTAATGGTTCATCTGGCACATGGTGATGGATGCTTGTAATAACTTATTGTTTCACTTTGATTGGACTTTGTGAAATGACAAAAAACATTTTTGTTTCTTACAGTTTTCGTGCTTTCTGGTTGGGAATTGATCAGAATTCTAGGCGTCGCATGTCTAGGGAGAAGACTGATGCGATCCTAAAAGTTGTTGTAAAACATTTCTTTATAGAGAAGGAGGTGACATCTACTTTAGTGATGGATTCATTATACAGTGGACTGAAGGCCCTTGAAGGGCATACCAAGTGCAAAAAAGGGAAAGCGAAAGTATTAGATGCTGAAGAAATCCCAGCTCCAATAGTTCACATTGAGAAAGACACGTTTGTTTTGGTAGATGATGTACTACTGCTGCTTGAGAGGGCTGCTATGGAACCATTACCTCCAAAAGATGAGAAGGGCCCTCAAAATCGTACTAAGGTGAGTGGCTAATCAATTGCATGTCAAACCTTTTGAGTTGGAAAACAGGTGGTTTGCTTTGATCACTTAATGGTGGATTGGATAGATCTGGATGCCAAAAAAATTGATAAGTATTTTTTATTGATTTGTTCTCCTATTTTGATATCTGAGCATTTCAAGTAAAGTACTACATACTTGTGAATTCAGTTGTAGTACATGCCACTCTTACTGAGGCAACTGATACATTTTTTCTATAGGTTTTTTATTATGTTATGAAGTTTTATTTTAAAGATTGTAATTTGTAGTTGGTTGTACATGCACAAAGTTTTAGTAGTATGGATCTGTTGGTTTAAAAAACCTTCTACTCTGTGTGCAGGATGGGAGCTCCGGTGAAGACTTTAACAAAGATTCTATTGAACGTGATGAAAGGCGTCTTACGGAATTGGGTCGTAGGACTGTTGAAATATTTGTCCTTGCTCATATATTTAGGTATCGTATTTTGGAAATCTTTTTACCAAGCTTGGGGGCTTCTTACCATTAAACCTACAAGCCATGCATTGTTGTCCTGTGCCTCATTTCAAATATGGTGTGAATTAGTACATTTTATTTATGTTCGTGGGTAGTACTTCTGGAGACCTTATTAGAATTTTCCCAAAATAATTGCTAAAGGGTCATGAAACTTCACTAATCTCTGTACTTGTCATTGAAGATAATATTTTTCCATTTGCAAGCCAGTGTTGTTCTCTTTAGCCATTCTATGCCATGGTATTGGCCAATATTTGCTGCCTTTGTCATAAAGCTGTTTATAATGAAATTTGGTTCATGTTGCTCTCTCAAGAAAAACTTAGGCTACACAAATCAAAATTTGAGTTTTATTATTTCTCAAGTCCATTAAAAAAAGCAGCTTGGTGTGTGATCCCTTTTGGTTCATGACTTCCTCCACAATCCTCACGCATAAAATATAATTTAAATTGCTTACTTGAATTGAAAATGTATATTTATTTCTTTCTTTACTCACAGCAGTAAAGTTGAAGTTGCCTATCAGGAGGCTGTTGCATTGAAGAGGCAAGAAGAGCTCATTCGTGAAGAAGAGGCTGCATGGCAGGCTGAAAGTGAACAAAAGGCAAGGCGAATAGCTTCAGAAAAGGAAAAGAAATCAAAGAAAAAACAGGTGCTTTGTCGATTAGATTATTAACCTCGTCTCTTTTTTTACTTCTTTGGTTATTTTTTTTACTCTGCTATATTGGCCCATCCTAATCCTATTATCAATATTTCTCCTCCATCTTACCTAGTTTCCTTCAACAGGCTAAACAAAAACGAAACAATCGAAAAGGTAAGGATAAAGGTAGAGAAGAAAGGATTCTTGTAACTGCTATAGACAGAGAACAAGACAACCCTAGTAATGGGAAGGAGGACTCCGTTGTGGATGAGGTGGAGCCTGTGCTAGAAAAGCCTGACTTGTCAGAAGTAGTCTCTGATGTCTCTGATTCAGTAGAAGGTGTAGGGGAAATACTTCAACCCGATTCAGAAGATAGAGATGCTAGTCCTATCAATTGGGATACTGACACATCAGAAGTTCATCCCTCAATGGAAGCAAGTAGCAGTGGCATTAGCAATTTGTCTTCTGCCCAAACTCCTCTATCAGACAAAAAGAGTCTGTCTGCAATGGATGATAGTTCTTCTACATGTTCTACTGATTCAGTCCCATCAGTAGTAACGAACGGCCCTTATAAGGAGAATTCCTTTTCTAACTACAAGAAGCAGAAATCACCAAGCAGGTAAGTGAGCAAACTATATTGGTCTTGAAGTGGATTAGGATATGTAGTAATCTTCATCTTTGCATTTGTAGAGGAAAGAATCAACAGAGGGATGCGACATATGATCGGAACATTTGTGCCAATGAGATGGATAATCAGCCGTTAGAGCGAACAGCTAACATGGAGGACCAAAGTGATGTTTCCGGTAGTAACAAGTCCAAAGAGTCTGATCCTGTGGCCATTGTTCATTCGATCAGGGGTCGAATGAAAAGGGTTGAACAGCAGGCTGTTAGGAAGGTGCTCGCCTTCATCCAAGTCTCTTCTAATTGGTTCCATATGTATTGCACTGAAAATTTTAAACTTCTACCCCGAATAAGATGAAAAGAGCATCTTGTAGGCAACACCAAATTGTGATACTCTTTATTAGGCATTCTTTTCTTTCATCTTTATTGACATGATTGGTTATTTTACTTTTTCATGTAGATTCTTAGGGGGAAGTTTGCCATCCTTTTATTTTCTTTGACTTTCTATTTCTTGCGACACATGACTTTTTAATGATTATTATATTGTCAGAATAGTATGGCATTCATAGATCTCAATTCAATATCCTGAATGATTGTTATGTTGTCCCCTGGCCTTTACAGTTATAGTTAGCAATTAGATCATGAAATGTAACATGCTAAAATCTGGATTAATAAAGAAACAATGTAAATTTATTATATTTGATTATGTTACTTGAATAATTGTATTTGAAGGGTACAAGTATGTCGACTATTAGTGAGCCATTTTAACCTTTTTGTTTGTTCATTGTTATAGGAAGAAAAAGCTTTTTCATTGCCAAAGGAACGGAGCACAAAAAACCAGGTTGATATGGATAGAATACTTAAAGATGCAACAGTAGCTGTGCCATCCTCCCCTCAGAACCACCACGATCATATGCCAATAACTGTTGAACAGAAGTCGAGCAACCTAAGTACTGCTGTTGTGGATCCTGTTCAAATTAAAATGTCATCCTCAACTAGCGTACATCAGATGGAGAGGAATTTACCTGTAGTTACCTCCTCCAATGTGGTCAGTGCAGTAAAAGCTGAAGCTCAGAAGGCTACAATTCCAAAACCAACTGAAAAGGCGACAGCACAGCAAGCTCCTTTCATGTCGAGACCTTCCAGTGCACCTCTAATTCCTGGTCCAAGAGCAGCTGCCCCAGTTGTTAATGTGGTTCACACATCCCCACTACTTGCTCGTTCAGTAAGTGCGGCAGGCCGGTTGGGTCCAGACCCCACACCAGCCACACATAGTTATGCTCCTCAGTCCTATAGAAACGCCATAATGGGCAACCATGTAGCACCAAGTACTGCTGGATATGTTCATCTTAGCACTCCAACTTCTGGAGTGAACCCATCTTCAGCTTATCCTTTGGCATCTTCTATGGTTTCTTCACCCATGTATGTACCACATAACTCTGATAGGTTGGATTCCAATGCCGTTAGATCAAACTTTCCTTATGGTATGGTAAACCGAGATGTCGTACCAAATGGTCCCCAGTGGGTAGAGAGTTCTCAGAGAGAAGCTGTTAGAAGTATGAGTTACAATTCTTCCATGCGTAATGGCATTCAAGATTTGTACAAGAAGCCATTTCATGGTGGAACCCAAGAACTTATGTCCGCCGACTTCCCTGCTTGTACATCTGGTCGCCAGCCCCAAGGTTTTGCCGATGAGTTCCCCCACCTTGATATAATTAATGATCTGCTTGATGATGAAAATGTTGTTGGGATTTCAGCTAGAGATAATTCTATGTTCTCTCTTGGCAACGGATCAAACATGTTGAATAGGCAGTTCTCACTTCCCGGTGAAATGGGGGTATCTAGTGATGTGGGGTCATCAACAAGCTCTTGCAGGTTTGAGCGGACGCGGAGTTATCACGACGGCGGAGTTCAACGGGGTGGTTATGGTTCTTCTCTTGGCCGTTATGAACCGGTGATGGATTATATCCCACCATCCAGTCAACAACAGCACTTAAATGGCCAGATTGATGGGATGATTCCAAATCAGTGGCACACGGCATCTGATCTCCCTTTACATGGGACAAGGACCCCAGACTTTGATGGTTATCAATATCTTAATCCAGAATATTCAAATATGGCTCATGGAATTAATGGCTACAATATGTTTAGGCCATCAGATGGGCATTGACTAAGAAAGAAAAATCTAAGGAAATTTGCTTTCCCTATTTAGTGGGAACTGTCCACTGTAATAACGTACCAAGGAAGTTGTTGGGGTCTTTGGATTTGGAGTGGGGTTGTAATCCTTCTCATAAGAAAAACAATTTGTAAAGAGTGTCTTTTGCCTTTGCCCCCCCCTAGCCTTTAAATGAAATTTAGCCGTCAATGATGAGGTTTTGATTTGCCCTTCTGAGTTTTTTTCTATTTGGTATACGACTTATCTTGAATCCTCACAACTACTAAATAGAGTTAGTATTTTCTTTCATTCTTCTTCTTCTTCTTTTTCTATTGATTTAATATTACTATTAATTTTTGTACTTGAAATTGAAGCCAAATCAAGATAAATATGATTCTATTGATTCCCTCACCACAAAAGAGTTCCTTGTGTGCAATTTGTTAAACTAAGCAGAATTTAATTTTTCAGCTTTTGACTTTTCGTTTGTGTCTGCTTTGCAAGAAAGTTCCTAGCAAGAGGTGAAAGTTAGATTACTTTGGTTTCAATTTTCTATGCTAAACATCAGGGCTGATATGTTTGGTTACTGCTTTTTAAAGGGGAAATATTTGTTATCGCATTTATTGGATAAAATATACTATTGTATGTTTTTTTTTAACGAAATTGGATTTGTATGAAAATCAGGAAAAATTCCTACTCACCTGTGAGTAGGTATGTGGAAGTATGTTCGGGTGTTTATTTTTTTAGAAGTTTTTCTTATATCTTTTACGTTTTTTTTTTAAAATAATAATAAAATTATTTTTTCTTCTAAAATCATGGATTTATAAATAGCAAGTGTAAATATTAAAAAAAACAAAAATACTTATCTCTAAATTAATTTGGAGAAGTTTCTCCATACTTTCATTTATGTTTCATTCCTATTTGATTATAAAAATCGGTGGAATTTACATATTTAATATAAATGACCAATAGAATTTAGAGTATGTGGGAGTTCTTCTAAATTAGTTTGGAGGCAAGTATCGTCCTTTAAAAAAATTAGTTGTCTGTAATTTATTATGGTAAGTTGTTTTTTAAAAAGGAATATTAAAAGAAGAAGAAAAAACCTAGCATTTCACATAGATAACTTCTGAGGACAAAGTTTGAGGATTCCACTTAAAAACAAACTTCCCACTTTTAGTAGTTAGGACACTTCCAATTAAGTTGAAGTTTTTGGTCAAAACCCTGCAGCCAGCCAGCCAGCCAGCCCCCTTACAACTATTTTATTCAGTATAAATAGTCTCATCCTCATTTACATTTTAAATTCATCGAAAAGGAAAGAAGTAAAAAATAAAGCAAAGAAACCATGAAACATCTCCTTGTAATGATAATCCTTGTTTTTCTTCTACATCTCCATCCCAACGCAGCCATTAGGATATTGCATGAAAATGAAGCATTGAAAATAAGAATGAACCTTAATTTGCAGTCTCTTCAGAGAATCCCCGTGCCTCCGTCTGGTCCCTCCGGTTGCACCTTCATTCCAGGGACCGGTGGTACCGGTTGTCCACTCAACGAGAAGCACTACGCCCGTGCCGTCAATGGTTTGCACCGACGTCCGAACTCTTATCCACGCCTTGTCGCTCGGGCCGTTCCCGTGGCCGAGGCTCGTATTTGATAGTTTGATTGATTATCCATTAGCCTCTCTGATCGTATAGTGACAAACTTCGTTAGGTTTTAATGTTTTTCCTATTGGAATTCTTAGAATCGTGAAAAAGGAGTCAAGTTGGCTGTTTTGTAACATATTCATACTAAATTATTTCGTTTTTTATGAGTCAATGTATCAATTACATGTAAATGTAAATACATAATGTATTTCGTGGAATCTCCAATTTGAGTTATTACTCGAATTCAAAATGATTAATGTTCATGTATACTTATTTGACCCCAGGCTCTATTTTTCGATCATTTTGCTTCAAATCTATGTAAAATTTTTAACCAATACCTTTGATGGTTAAATATGAGAAAAGTTATAAGTTTATAAGATATGACAATACCGTCTTATTTATGTGAATCTTTTCTTTTTGTTAGAACTTAAAATAAAATCGAGTAGACTTAAGCTTAGATAATATTATATTAATATTAGAGATGTTAAAAGTCTACCAATAATTTTAAGATGGATATAAATTCTGATTCATAATTAACTTTGATTCATGTTTGATTGTAATGTGAGTAAAGAGAAACTATCATATTAAATTTATTTATACGTAAGCGACGCCAAGATGTTTTTGATACATTGGAATCCGCCAATGAGAATTAATTAAACGTGGTTTCAAAATGAAATTACGTATTGGAATTGTAAAGTTTGGTTATTTAATTAGGCAGAGGAACGGGAAAAACATAAATAAAATAAAGGGTTTCCATGCAAAAGTCAGTGCAGCATTATTTTGGTTGGAGACAGAAAAAAATGTTTTATTCCACTATAATTTGTATGCCAAAAACTCATGCGTGCACGCATAGGGGTGTGTTTGCTAAATTGAAAATGTACATTATCAATTAGGGAAGTTTTATCCTTAATATATATAATTCAAGTAGATTTCCTCTTATTTTACTTTATTTGTTTCCATTTATTTTATGTTTGCCAATGTTCAAAACTGCACCATTAAAATAGTGAAAATCTATTAATCAAGTTTAGTCATTTTAAATAATGGGTATGTATATATCCCAACACAAACATAGATGAAATTGTTAGGTATCTGCTCCCTTCCTATGAGGTAGGAGATTTGAGTCTCCCCTCCCTAAATTTGATGTAATATCTCAAAAAAAAAAAAATGGTTTTATATTGATTTATGTTTTAATTTTTAAAACAAAAGGAGAAAAAATGAAATGGTATTTTATTATTTTCTTGACTGCTTTTATATTAATTACTCTTATATAATTATTGACTATAATTTTCATGTATAATTTAAAATAAATCTATGATATTTAAAATAAGTATATAATATTTAAAGTTAATATATATAATAAGTAGATAAAAACACAATAACAAAATTTATCTTTTCAAACTGTCTTTAAATTTAAAAATTAAAAAAAATTAAAGAAAACAAATTTTAAAAATAAAAAATAATTAGTGTTGGGCAAAAAAATAATGGAGGCCAAATTTTCTCTTTTATCATACTTTTCATTTCACTACAATTGTTTTGACCCAATTTTATTTATATTTTTTTTAATTGATTCAAAATTATTTTTATTTTTAAATAATAAATTTGATTATCAAAGCTTATTCTTCTACACATCTAAATACTAGTTACATAAATTTCAGTTTTTGAAATTTTCCCCAAGTATTTAATACAGACGATATAAACTCAAATTACATATATTTGAGTTTAACCAAACTAATAATTATCTGTTAAATACCTTATAAGAAGTAATCAGTCATGAAGCCATATAATATTTATAGTATTTATAGAATTTTGTAAAAGTAATATGATAATTAAACTACATATAATTCATGAATAAACTTGTTCAAACCATTTATTCGTTTACTTCTTAGGAATGAGAATCATTCACGTTCATTCTCAATCACGAATGAATCCTAACTTCTACGTCCTATATTAAAATGAGGAATGATTACAATTTTTGCTAGATTGTGGGGATGTCGATTCTGATTCCCAAGTTTATTTATTTCTGAATATATTCTTTTTATTTCAAACGGTTAATGTGATGTATCACACGCAATATGATTCTTATCTCAAGTGTTTTTTTTTTCTTTTGAGATATTATATCAAACTGAAAATGATAAAAATCAAAACCTGCAACTGCATAGAAAAAATTATTTTTATTATTTAAGCTATGCTCGAGTTGATAAAATCAATCATAATACACATTATTTTCATTTCAATTCCAAAATAGTTTAACTAAAACACATGATATATAAATTTAGTTTTATATGATACATCCACAAATAACATGAAGTCCTATTCCTTTCTTTTATTACATGAGCACTTTTATTTTCCTTTGAACATTGTTTTTATTTTATAGAAGAAAGGGTTTTTTATTCTATTAAATTTCTCAGCCAATTCTTGGTATTTTGGTGACATTACCTCTCTTCTTATCAACCCAAACCCAAACCCTATCACACCTGAAATCCCTAATAACACCAGAACCTTCCTGAACAATTCTGGCTGTGACTCTTGGATTCTCCCTCTCTATTGCTGTTTTTGCTATCCTTCCTGGAACTCCAACTAGA
Organism: Gynostemma pentaphyllum; assembly: GCA_028015215.1. Taxonomy (NCBI): domain Eukaryota; kingdom Viridiplantae; phylum Streptophyta; class Magnoliopsida; order Cucurbitales; family Cucurbitaceae; genus Gynostemma; species Gynostemma pentaphyllum. The sequence goes on along the minus strand of CM051350.1, from coordinate 53,406,116 downwards.
TGTGGCCATGAACTCTTACCTTAAACAAAACAAAAAGTTTTAGAGAATAAAAAACAAACAAAAAAGAGAGAGATTGAGTTATATCTATATACCTTGACATCTAGACATTTCCCCCCCTATATTTTCTTTATTAGGCTTATTTCCTGATTCTTCATGGCATTGATTGGTATAAGAGAAGTTATATTTATAGGAGTTAGAATATAATTGTTACTTTTTTTTTTTTTTTTATCTTTTTAGTTTTTTATTTATAAAAAAAAATGATAACTATTTAATTTTTTCGTTTTTTATTTAATAAAAATCCAAAACTAATAAGATCAAAAACCAAAAACTTAAAACTAACGGAATTTTTTTTTAAAGTTCAAAAATCAAGAAACCAATTTATTTTTCAAGAATTCTATTTTTTTAAATCAACAAATAGGATCTAATTCCAAAATAAGAATAAATAATATGCATCCTTAAAAAAAATCCATCTCAGAATAAGATAAAACTCTCTATGAACGTATTTCATCAAATATTTAAAATTGTAATAAAAACCTAAATATGATTTTTAACCTTATTGAATGGAAAAAAAGAAAAAAAAAATCTATAGAAGTGGGTTTCATACATATCCTTGATTTCTTCGAAACAAAAATAATTAATTTGTTGTTCTGTCGGTGTTGAATTTAAATTTTTGGACAAAATAAAAAGATACAAAGGCTGCCGATTAAAAATCTGACATATTTTAAAAACTTTTGGAGTTTTATAGTCATCAAGCGGTGCGTAAGGAGACAATACGAATTTGCAACCCAAGTTAATTTACAAAAGGATAAGTATATAGGGAAATTTTATTGGGTGAGATTTTTATATAATCTGTAAAAATATCAATTCTAAAATATATGTGTACCTATAATAATTTTTACTATGTTAATCAGTGATTAATAATGATTAATGTGTATTAGTGATAAATTTAGTGTAAAAATATATAATTTAATGTTTATTACTAATTAACCCAATAAAAAATTACCATGTTTACAAATATTTTTTAAAGCTGATATTTTTATAAATATTACTAAAAAAATTGCTAATTTTGCATATGCCCCAGGTATATTATATGCTTCCTCAAATATATACCATATGTTATTTTAAATTTTTTCAATTTCATTTTAATATGTAAATATTTTTTGGTCATATCTCTATCAATTTTTTCTATTTTTTTGAAAAAAAAAATGTTTCAAACTTAATATTTTGTCTATTGAGAGAAAAATTAATATGGTGTCAAAGCAGGAGAGCTTGAGTTTAAACGTCTGTATGATCATTTCCTCCTTATTTATATTTACGTTCCACGTGATTAGAGCTCGTGTAAAATATCCAAACCCACACATGACCCAATCTATTGATGATTAAACATTTAGGATATGTGTCTTATTGATCAAACTATTATAATAATAAGTTTTTCTAAAATGTTTAGATTGATATAATATTTCCAATCCCTTAGAAATAGAAAAGAGAGAAACATTACTTTTATATAGTACATTCACAAATAACATGAAAATCTTATTCCTTGTTTTTATTTCCTTGTGACATAGTTTTTATTTATAGAAGCACATGGGTTTTGATTCTATTACATTTCTTAGCCAATTCTTGGTATTTTGGTAACACTACCTCTCTTCTTATCAACCCAAACCCAAACCCTATCACACCTAAAATCCCCAGTAACACCAGAACCTTCCTCCACTATTCTTGCTGTTACTTTTGGATTCTCCCTCTCTATTGTTGCTTTTGCAATCCTTCCTGGAACTCCAACTAGCTGTGGCCATGAACTCTTACCTTAAATAAAACAAAAACAAAAAAATTAGAGAAGAAAAAAGAAAAGAAAGACAAAAGAGAGATTTGGGTTATATAATTATACCTTGACATCTAGACATTTTTCTCTATCTTTTCTTATTTGGCTTATTTCTTTGATTCTACATTGGAAGAGGTATTTATAGGATTCAGAATTTTTCTTCTTATGTTAAAAACATATTTTTAATCACAAAAAAATTTTATACGACAAGGGTTAAAGAATGTTTACTCTCATGAAGTGGTGAAGAAGAAATAAATTAATAAAAATTTAAAATGATCTCAAAAAGTTTGATTGGTTGAAGTAATAAAGTATCTTTGATTTTATTTTTTATTCATTTGAGTCTATGGCATTTTAGATCATATAATATTTTAATCATTGTACTTCTTTTTAATTAGAAATATAACGGTTAAATTCTTGACATTAAAAAATTCAATTGAATCATCGAAAAGTATTTTTATATACAAAATTTTGTCAAATAAATAAAATAATTATACTATCTTAGATTTTTTTTTCCTTTTTTTTTTAGCGAGATACAATCTTAGAACTGAAATTTAGAAAAAATTATATAAACCACCATGAATTATAAATGTCGTAACATTTCCACCCTTAAAATTTAAATTTAAAAATTACCTCTTTAAATTAAATCTATTAATTATTTTTATGAAATCTATATGGAGTTTATGCTACAAATAAGTTTTGGAGCAACTGTTTTTATGAATATTGAACAATTCTACTATAGAGGTCTAATAAAACTAAAGCGGTGGGTTTCAAACATATCCTTCATGAATTTTTCGAAAAATTAATTACTTTGTTGTTCTGTCGGTGTTCAATTCAAATGTTTGGACAAAATAGCTATTGTATGGAAGAAAAAAAAACAGAGAGACAAAGGCTGCCGATTATATTATTTTCAAAAGTCTGACCTATAAAAAGCTTTTTGGAGTTTTATACTCCATAGTCAGTCATAAAACGGTGCGAAAAGAGACAAAAAGGCTGAGCATATAATATGCTCCCTCAAATATAATACCATTTTTTAAACTTAATCTGTGTTTTAAAATTATCAATTTCGCATTGATATATAGTTTTTTTATTTATTCAAAACTTTATCAAATAATAATGTTAGGAATCTATTTAGATAATAAAAGTTAAAATTTCATCTCATCCAAAAAAAAAAAAAAAAAAAAAAATACATCGATCGATAGAATAAATCATGGGATCAATAACATTGACCAAAATAATTCAGATAAAGTTATGGATATGGAATCTAGAAAGACCAGCTTTAAAATTTTAAGTAACTACTGTCTCAATTCTTCCTATTGAGTTTCAAGAAATTTTATTAAAATGAGTATATATATTTTAATTGAATGCGGCTTGAGCCTTGTGGTAAAATAGAAACTGTGAATGTACACAACCATGTATAAGAGTACTGTTTACCATTCAATCTTCTCCAAGAGTTCCCAAAACTATGATGCCGGCAGTGCTCTCGTTCACTGGGGGACCAATGCATTGGCCCACCCTCCAGTAAGGATGCAGAATGAGTGCACTGCCAGCTTGGGCGTCTTCGCCAAACACTTCAATGGTGACGATTTTGCTGTCTCTTGCCAAAACATCCTTGTTTGTAAGGATGTAATCTCGACCGAGGCCTTTGCGATCAGAGATGGGGATTTGTTAGCCCATGAAAGTTGGAACCATGTTATCATTGAGGTTGATGCTCTCTCTTTGTAATCTTAATGGATATTAGGAGCTTACCTCCACTTTTGATTCGTTAGCCTTCAGTTTCTGACAAGACAGTAATTTTCTTGCCCACTCATTTGCCAGGAAGGTGTCGACCAACCAGACTCTTTAATTTGGTTCACTTCTCTTCCGGCTTGGATTGAGGTTCTAGGCATGTACCCTCTCTAAAAGAACAATGTTCAACGACATAAATGAGGGGGAAAAAAAGTAATGAGATGAAATTTATTCTATAAACTTTGAAGTTATAATTTAAGGTCTAAAAATAATCCTATTGTGAAAAACATACTACACAGGTAAGCGTTTAATAATTTTAATGTGGACAACAAACCTATATTACATAAACAAACAAAACTAGCATTCTCCACTTGTATAGAAATAGAATACTTACCTTCAAAGGCAACTCATGTAGGTTGCTTCAGTTTTGAAGTTGTCCATTGAATTCACGCACGAGCAACTTCGAATTGTCAACAATCCGTTTGCTTTCATAAACAATATAACTACACAATTCATGCCTGGGTGATGGCCTTAGTGATTTCAACTCAAAAAGAGGATCTGTAATCACAGATTTACTACAAATCTCCCTTGCTGGCTGAACATGCTTCCACCAAAAATCAGATAATGCCATTTTCAAAACATCCCAATATTCTTCATCTCTGTATAATCTAAATAAACTGCTCCCTTTGGGAGTCCAAACATAAAAGTCCATCCAATCTCTATCCATTATTTCCATTAAACCTTGAGCTTGAGGTATACAGTAAAGCGGAATTCGAGAATACGGTGAAGCCCTTTTCATATCACCACCAAAGAATGGACACTTTATTTCCAACACTCCTCTTGAAGGTAATCCATACACCATCTTGTCTATTGTACCATCCGGAGAAGCTGCTAACCAATCGTCTTCTGGATCGGCGTTTGCTTTGTCGTAGACTTGAAATTCAGGAAACAAGACGGTGTTACCTGTTATAAGCTTATATCTTTCAAGTGCTTCTTCTTCTTTGATATTGCTCCAGCAAGTAGCCAGGTTACCACAGAATGGCTCAATTGCCCCAAGCTTCTCTAACCAGAGCTGAGCCCTTCGACGAGGCCAGAACCCTATAGCTCCAGCAAAAGTACTTGCTGTCAGTTTATGTTTTCTAAGTTCTTTCCAGTTTTTGAACCAATGTTGAAGACCACTTGACTGAAGAAAAGGATAAGAATTACCGGTATCAAATTTTAAAGAATATTCAGATTTCAAACCATGACTGCTTGTGATCAGATTCCTGCAGCCGGACACTGACGGTTTCTGACTGCCGAAGTTTCTAAAGTTATTCAAACTTCTATCAAGTAGGCCCATAGCGTAGCTTCTCTTGCAAGTAGAATGCGGCATACGAACACCGGGAGAAAAGCAAGAAGCAAGTTCTTCATTGCCTAAAGAGAATAAAGAAACAATTACTAAGAAAACACCGGTAAGTTAAAACATTATGAAGCCTTATCATGACATGACTAAAATTAAATACACCTAAGAAGCCTTAATGGAAATAAAAACAAAATATTGTTGCTTTCTACCAATAAACTAAGAAAACCTCAAGCGGAAAGGTATAATACCAAGAACACGTTCACTTGCTAATCCATTTATTAAGAATTGTTCATAGCTGACACAACACTGTATATTGCTGGAATGGTCCTCACCATCATCTTGTGAAGCTCAATAAGCAACTGGCTCGAAAACAACATCAAAGCATATGATCATGCTATCAGCACCCTAAAATTAGCAATGGTGTTAATGTAGTCAGTAAGTAAAGCAATTAATAAAAAATGATAAAAATTAAAGAAGCATGTGACTTCACCAAGTTCAAGTCCTCAAGATAAGACCCTCTAGCACTAAGGTTTTTATTTTTTTTAAATGATACTCACCTTCCCCATTCTTTCACTCTTCTTGTCCTAAATCTCTAGCAAACCAGGATTAATTGCCCGTTTAGATGTGTTTAAGAGTGTTTTTGATAACAACTAAAAAAACACTTTTAAACACTTTAAAAAATTATTCCAAACGGGCCCTAAGACAATGATGATTCTGGAGAATCCCCTCCACTTATCCTATGGCTTACAACCTCTCAGTACACCAGGAAACAAAATCCCAACCTAAATACTTTAATCTTATACCATTCATTCCAATATCACCTTTACTGAATCCGCCAACCGCAACCGCCGTATTATCAGAAAAAGCTCTTAAATTGGTTAACCAAATTCCTTGTGCATTGTTGTTATTGAATCAATACTAAATTATAGGTCTTGATATGAAGAATTCATGTTTAAACTTTAAATTCTCTCTCACTCTGAAAATGCAAATACAATAATTCAGATAGACTCGAGTATAAAAGAAATAAAAAATGAAATTTTTAATCAAATAGTGGTATAGTAGGATTAAAAAGCCAAAAAAAAAATCGGCATTTAAAAGAAAAGAAACCACTTAATCCGGAAAACTTCATTCAATACAGAAAAATAAAATGATTTTTGAGCAATGAATAAAGAGCAGAAACAGAAACAGTTTTTTTTTTTGCTAAAGAAATGGAATTCTTTAATCTAATTTGCAAACAGAGAAAATTAAATAAACTTGAAAGTTGCAAAAATGGAAGAGAAAGTAATGAGTACCTTGTAGAAGAAATCAAAGGAATTCAGGAAACTGTGAAGAAGAGAAGAGAATCGAGAAAAAATGGAACTTCAAACAAAATCTCTACTCTTCATTTGTTTTTTTTTTGCACGCGCCGTTTTTTTTTTCTTTTGGGCTTTGTATATGAAGCCCTAATGGGCTTTGAGTTTTCATGGGCCTAGTAAACATAAATTATCAAATATACCCCTAACTATGAGGTTATTAACAGTTTTGACCTAACAAAAGTAGCGGTCTACAAATCCAAAAGTCCAAACTGAACCAAACCAAACAGAGCTGATGGTTTGGTTCAATTTTCAAACCTCCATCTATCCAAACTAATCCAAATCAATTAATAACGGTTTGATCTAATTTTATATATTTTTATAACAATCCAAACCAACCCAATGTATATTATATTATATACAAAAAATATATATATAATTGAATTTTTAAATATTAATTAAAACTTGATGAAAAAATAGGAATCTTCAACTATTTTTTGTTATTTTTATATAATTACAACAAAACTTTTAAGAAATTTATGGTGTCTATATTTGTAGTTTATGTTTTATTTGTTGTATTGATTAATTAAAATTAATCCTAAGATTTTCGGAAGTTAATTCAAGATTTTTTTGAACTGGTAAATCAAGTATTTAAGAATAATAGACAGAAAAAAAAAATGTCCAAGAACCAAACCGATTCAAACCAAACTATTTCAGTTTAGTTTGGTTTGACTTTTCTATGTTGAACGGTTCTATTCAGTTTGCATAATATGAATAGAAAATCTAATAAGTTTTTAAAATTTTGTGTAAAAAATCATTTTGGTCCCTGAACTTTCACTCAGGTTTCATTTTTGTCACTAAACTTTTTAAAAGTTACGTTTTTCATCCTTGAACTTTACGATTCGTTTCATTTTGGTCCTTCTATCTTTGTTTTTTCGTTTAGGATACTAATGGAGGGCTTATATAAGACATAATTGATGATGTATCATTATAGAAATATACCGTGAGGTTAAATACCATAAAAAACAAATATAGAGTGAAGTTAATCTCATCTTCTTCTCCATAATTCCAGTTTTAAACCTCACTATATATTTGTTTTTCCACATCATTTAACCTTATTCTATATTTATATAATGTCACATCAACAATTACATGCCACATAAGCCCTCCGGTAGTGTCCTAGACGGAAAAACACAGACAAAATGACTAAAATGAAACAAATTCTAAAGTTCAAGGACAAAAATTGTAATTTTTAAAAGTTTAGAAACGAAAATGAATTATGAGTGAAAGTTTAAGGACTAAAATGATATTTTATCATAAAATTTTAGTAAATTCCGAATTAACCCTAATTTAGTTCACCCCTAAATAAAAGTAAGAAGATTAGAAGTAGAAGATATTTGTGCGATAGGGTTTCGGTGATTTTTCAAAATGCAACGGTTTATTAAAAAAAAAAAAAATAGTAATTTCCATAATCGAAGCATCAATTACTTGAAGGTATGGAAGGAAAAGGAATATTCAAGGGAGTTTACATTGTAAGTTTCAAAATGAACAAGAAATGTATGTATTAGAAGAAAAATGACAATATCAAGATTAGGCATTGGAACGGCCGGCCGGCCGGCCCGACCATGTTCAAAATCTCATTTACTATATAAACTAACTTCCCATTCATGAAATGATCAAAGAAAAAAAAGATAAAGAAACTCAAGCAAATAAGAAGATGTCTAAATGCATAGGTATGTATGCTTCATTTTGAGAACAATTTTATTTCAAAAAAAATTGTATAATTCAAGTTTTATACCTTTTTAAATGGTAGTTTTTTTCTCTTGCACATATATCTGAAATAATTACAATATTTACAAAAATAGTAGACTAAAAAATTATTTGTAAAAATAGAAACAAAAATAACTCAAATTCGCATCTAAAATATTATAAAATTACCACTAGTTCACGTAAGTAATCATTGATTTCCACATAAGTAATCACTTATTCCGCGTAGAAGAAATCACTGATTTTAATGATTAACTATATCAAATGATATTTTGTACGTATAATCACTGATCACCTAATAAGTTATCACTAATTATCACTGATTTCTTTGATTCACTTGAATGGTGTTTTTTTAAAAAAATTGTTAAATTTACAAATACTTTTTAAAACTGCTAGATTTATAAATATTTGAAAAAAAATTCTACCTAATGAAATTTTTTTTTTTTTCCTCACAGTTATAAGCAATTTTTTTTTAAATTCACTTAGAGTAAGGTTAATTGGTAGTTTATCTTTTAAAAATCAATCCACGTTGTAAAATATCAACTAATGATAGAATGAATTATTGATTAAAAATATATTTAAAGATAATTTTACGATAATTTTTTCAACTTGTACTACGATGTACTCCAATCCCATCAAAATTAATTCATAGAAGGATCAAATTTATAAAATCATACAAGCGTTTAAAACCATTTTTAAAATTTAAAATGTGAGTATGGATTATAAAATTAATCGGTATTGATTTGTAATCATGAAAACAAACTAAAATATGGTGAATACTAAAATTTTGCCCGTATCTTAACTTTTTTTTTTCTTTCTAAAACATTAAAAAAATAAAATAATTATCAAATATATCCTAAAGTTACTTTATCTTACTCTTCTCTAATTGTGAATTTTTATTTCACATAGGAAAGAGTTCATGGCCAGAACTGGTTTGGATTCCGGGAAAAGAGGCTCAGAAAAGTATTGAGAAAGATAATAATCGAGTGAAGGCCATAATTGTTCCAGAAGGATCAGTTGTCACAGCTGATTTTAGATGTGATAGGGTTAGGGTTTTTGTTGAAAAGAATTCTAATCTTGTTGTCAGGGTCCCTCATATTGGTTAAGTCTCTATTAAAAAAAAGATTATTTTATCACATTTATTGTGATAAAATTCACTACTCTTAGTATTTTAATTGCAATATATGTTTCCTTTTCATGGGAAAATCTTTTTTTTTTCGTGTCATATTAAATAAAATATTGTGTACTATCCATTTCTATTGGGTGATTTTAATTCATAATAAAAATTGTTGTCTGTGTGATTTAGTTTATATTATATTTAGTCTATATGAAATTGGTTTTTTTAATGAATAATTTTTGTTGATATTTACTAATCATACTAGATCACGTCCTCTTCTCACAAAACCTCACACCACCGGCTTCAATTGTAGCTTCTTTTGTCCAAATCGTTCAAATATGTTGCTATCTAGCTTCTAAAAAATAAAACTTATTTACAAATTATAAATTAAAAATCATTAACAAATAGTTTATAGAAGATAAAACTTGTAACTATTTATTTAGTTTAGGGTTAAAATTTATAATATTTATATTGTTTAAGGTTTAAATTGATAATACCTTAAAATTTAGATGTAAAAATTGGTTTTTTTTTCCAAATAAAAATACAGTGCTATGTTATTAATTATGGAGTACTTTGTATTCAAAATCAATTTTTATTTGTAACTATTCAAAAATTCAAACAAGCTAGAAAGAAAATAGGAGCGTTTATCCTTGAAAGAACACCAAGGCTTTTACACACAAAGGCAAAGGCTACTACTATTTCTATTACGTGCAAAAAAGAAATTGCAAGAAAGTCAAATAAAACCAGCTTTACTAATCAAACCCCGTTTTCTATATAAACTCACGTCTCCCTTGTAAGAAATTATTGTGACCCAAATGATAATTATTGACGGTTTAAAAAGATCGTAAGAGATAGTTGATAAAAATACTGGTGATAATTACACTACACTGAAATAATAATAATATATAAACACAATTCAATTGAAGATAATTCTTTTTATAAAACACATTATTTAGTGTAATTATTTTAGTAATTAAACTAAAATAATGTGTTTTGTTATAGGTTTTTGTACTTTTTAGCTCCATTTCAATCCACGGTATTTTCTTTCAGTATTAGTTGTTTAAAGTTTGTTGGTTTATGATGATGTTGGTTTTTAGTCTACGGTTTGATTGGATATGTCAAAATAGTTAATTAGAGATTGATGTAATAGCTTGAAATGGAGACGGTTTAAAAAGGATTTATAATTGGATACAATACTTTTTTTGAAAGGATGATAATTTTTTATTGGGTAAAGTACTCATTTAGTCACTCAGTTTTTGTATCGTGTAGTTTTTGTTCCTACGTTTTCAATTTGTGTCTAAGTAGTCCCTGAGTTTTAGATATTGTGTCTATTTGGTCCTTGCGTTTCAATTTGTGTCTATTTAGTCCTTGAGTTTCAAATATTGTGTCTATTTGGTCCCTGAGTTTCAACTTTTGTCTATGGTCCCTGGATTATTAGAAATAAGTTTAATTCTTCCTTAATTTGTTAACTCATTAACATAATATCGACTTAATGGTGACGTAAAATGTTTAATTGATCAAAATACTGACATGAGATTAATAATTATGTCAAATTTTAGGCCTAGATTTATGAAAGATTTAATCTTATTTTCGTATTTTGACCAGTTAAACATGTTATGTCAGCGTTAAGTCAATAATCTGGTAAGAAGTTAACAAATACATTAAATTAAGAACCAATTAAACTTATTTCTAATAGTTCTTGAAAATCTAAGAATCAAATAGACACAGTATCCAAAACTCAGGGACCATTTAGACACAAATTAAAAACGCAGAGATCAAATAGACACAACATCCAAAACTCAGGGACCACTTAGACACAAATTGAAAACGCAGGGACCAAATAGACACGACCTCCAAAACTCAGGGACTAAAAGGGTACTTTACTCTTTTTTATTAAAAAAAATATACTTTTATCAAAGTACACAAAATTATTGTATTTTTTTTTACATGGATACAAACTTGACGATTAAAATACCATAGCCTTTGAATATAATGAGAATCTTTGAAAAAGATAATACTCAAAAATAGTTTTATCAACGAATAAATTAATAATTATTAATAATGTGTAATCCTCGAAAATCTTAATTTTAAAGGTTAATAAATCTTTAAAGAAGTTTTTTTAGGTGGGATTTATTTCGACGTCTTTTAAAAGTTAGTCTTCGAAAAAAGAAATATAAAATGTTTTTAAATATTTTTTAAATGTTTGACCTTCGAAAGTGTCGCTACCCCCTCGAACGACGCGGAGCGGCCGACCCTCTCTAAAAAACGCACATGTCCTTTTCCATCCTCTTGAATCCCCTTTGTGTGTGAAAATGAGAGGATAGAGTTATTGGATAAAATTAAATGATATGAGAATGGTGGAGGAGTGGAGATAATGGTTATGAGAGATTTGGTGAGTGATGGAAAGTTGAGAGGTTCTTTTGTGAATGGTGTAAATTTATGATTTGGTAAAAATAAAAGAAAGGTGGGATGATTTTTTTTTTTTTTTCAAGGTATGAAGAAGAGAGGAAAAAGGTGAGATGAATGAATGGTGGTTGGGAAAATATGAAGGAATTGGAGATGGGAGATTGGATGAATGGTAAAAATTTTATGAAAATCGGGACCTCCTCCCTCTCTTCTTGAAAATGTGAGAATAAGATGAATTTATAGAGGTAAGTTAGGGTTTAGGTTTTCTTTTAATTTTAATTTTAATTTTTATTAATTTTTTGTATTTTTCCATTTTTAGCCATTTTTTTGAAAATATTTTCCTATCCCCTTCCTCTTTTTCTCTTTTTTTGTCTATGAATTCAAAATATCATCTTCCACTCTTTTGCTTCCAAAATAAAATTAAAATTTAATATCCATTTTCATTTTAATTTTTAAATCTTCTTTTAGCTTAACCAAATTTTTATCCATAAATTTCCCTATTTTAGCAAAACTAATTTTACACTCTTCCATTTCTTTTAGTTTAACCAAAATTTTATCCATGATTTTTCCTATTTTAGCAAGACTAATTTTACACTCTTTTCCAATTCTTTCATTGTTCATTTTTCATCTAATTTTTCAAAACTATCCTCTTTTTTAACAAAATTATTTTCCTTAAATTTCCACCTCACTTTCCTATCTTCTCCTCTTTTCCACTATGATCTAATCTTTTAAAAACACACACTTTTATTAGAAACAACTTTGGATTAGCATAATTAAAAAGATGTGTTAAAAAAATAATTTGTCAATTTTATTTCTATTTTTATTATTTTTTTTAATAAAAGGAAAACTCTAATATTTAAATGATACCGGACAAAATTAGGGGTCTACAGAAAGAAAAAAAGTTAATCAAGTAAGTAGCCTGTTTTTTTTTGTTAAAATAAAGTTTTTTAGCCAACCCATAAATAATAAAGTTTTTTGGCCTACCTAGTTTGTAAAATACCCAAACAACCTTTACTAACTTAATTAAGAAGAAAAGAAGAGAGAGAATTGAGATTTGAAAATGCATAAATAAAAGAATCTAAAATAAATGAACAAGAAAGAGAGAGAATGAAGATTTGAAAAATATTAAAGAAAAAAAAACAAAATAACTTTAGATTCTAAAAATAAAAATTAACATACATGTTAGTTTTTCTAAAGAAAACACTGATTTCATTTGGTGAAAAATGACGTACAAAAAAAGTATGTATATTATTATGTACATTATAATATTGTAAAAATGATGTGAAAAATTTTAGGAAAAAAAAAAATGATGAGGTACAGTATATACTGAAATGAAAAATAAAAGATATTATAGTAGTGTATATTATGAACCATATATATTGTACGTAATAATATATTTATATATTATATAGAGTACAATACATATTGGATAAAATATACAATATATGTCTTATACTATACATTTTGTGTACAATATGTACTGTACTATACATTTTGTGTACAATATGTACTACTACTATACTGTATGTAATTCCATAACATAGAAAATTACAGAATCGGCGAAATGTGCAGAAACAACTATGAAGAAGATGAAGAAAATTGATAAAAATAAAATAAAACAATAAAAAAAGAAGAGAGAACATAGAAGATGAACACCATGATCTTAAAATGAAAAAAAATTAAACGAAAAAGAAAAAATGAAGAAAAAAAACATGGAAATATGAGTTTTTTAAAATTTTAAATGAATTTTGACGATTTTTTTCCAGTCTCACGCCAGAAAAGAGAGGGGATGAAGGAATACCTAAATTGACAAAAGGAGAAAATCATGTACTGATTCTTTTTTATTAATAAAAAAATCTTTAAAAGGGGGAGAAAATCAGGGAATAAAATAATTGAAAAATCAAAATAAAATAAAAAGTATTAATTAAGTCAAATCAATACATTAAAAGTAATAAATGCTAAAGATGGCAGATCAGGTATTACGAAAAATATAACAATAGAAATGGTATAAAAAGCATTAAAATATTTGGATGAGTTAAAAAATCATTGCATTGCATATAGCCTAAATAGGCTATATAGTGGATTATCTCGTTAAAACAATGTTTAATCATATTTAAGATGAAAATAACGCATTCTAAACATTTTTAACCAAATGATCTAATTTCATCATTTGACCAAATTTAAAAACATAATCGCTGAAAATAAAAATTTGAGAGTGCAATTATTTGAACTTCTACATTCAAGAGTAGTTTGGGATTTTTTAAAATTAATGAAATTTTGAAATTTTTATTTCAGTAATCAAGTTAGTAGAGCATTTAAGAAAAATATATAAAATAAAGGGAAAATGTCATTTTTACATTTAAATTTTCAGGTGTTATCAACTTTAACCTAAACTTTATGAATTTTCACCTTAAACTATATAAGTAATTGTAAGTTTATAATAATTTGTATTACATTTTATTAACTTTATAAAATAAAAATTAGACATTGAAGTACGAAAATAAGTATCAAATACAAGAAAATAAATCATGATATCGGATCACACCTCCATTTTACTAATCAACAACCTCTTCTCAAAAAATCTCACATGACTTCAATAGTACCTTCTTCTATTTAAATCGTTCAAATTTGTTAGCTTCTATATAAATAAAACTTATTAACACATTACGAATTAAATTGTTAACAAATAGTTTATATACGATTAAACTTGCAACTTTTTATATCGTGTAGAGTTAAAATAGATAACATTTAAATTGTTTAAGGTTTAAGTTGATAATAACTTCAAAACTTAGGTGTAAAAGTTTATTTATTTTTCCCAAATAAAAATGCAGAACTATTTTATTAATTCAAACCGTACTTTTGAGTACTTTGTATTCAAAATCGACTTTATTTCATAACTATAAAAAAAAATTCAAACAAGCAAGAAAGAAAATAAGAGCGCTTATCCTGGAAAGAACACCAAGGCTTTTTCACACGAAGGCTAATACTATTTCTATTACGTGCAACAAAGAAATAGCAAGAAAGTCAAATCAAACCAGCCCTACTAATCAAACCTCGTTTTCTATATAAACTCATTTCTCCCATACAAAAAACCATCACAAAAGTTTTAGAGAGAAAAAAAAACTCAAATCAAAGCCAAGAATGTCTGAGTGCCAAGGTATGTACGAAAAAAAGGGTTTTATTAGAGTTACTTAATACCTATTTAAGATAATTTTTGAAAATGTTTAAAAATGTTTTTGAATAAAAAAAATATTTTTGATAAACATTAAAAAACACTTTTAAATATCTTTAAAAACGGACCTTACAAATAACTCTTCTTATTTAAGTTTATTCCTCCATGTTATTGACCAGTGATTCGAATTTTATTATAAATTGACTCGTAAACCCAGGGTGCGTAACCGAGGCCCCCGGCCACTCTATGGTTTCGGGTTTAATATTATTATAATGATATGTGATATTTTCCACTTTAAATCATTTTCGTACCGATTTTTATTAGAGTGAAATTCTTTTCTTTTAATTGCAGTTTGTTAAATAAAAAAAATCATGTATATCTGCGTCAATTTCTTCCTTTTTTTATCGCTTATAATTTTGAATTTTTTTAACATTCGATATGATTTTGTTTAGGTAAGAGTTCATGGCCTGAACTGCTCAATACGCCGGGAAAGGATGCTGAGAAAATTATTGAGAAGGAGAATCCTTTGGTTAATGCTATAATTGTTGATGAAAATACAGTTGTCACTCCAGACTTCCGGTGTGATAGGGTTTGGGTTTGGATCAATTCCGAAACTGGTTCGGTTATGAGGACTCCTATAATTGGTTAATGTCGATTGATTGATGTCAAAAGAAACAGTGTGTTGTTGTTATTATTATGATGAAATAAATGTATCGTTTTAAAATTATGCTAAATGTTCTCGTTCTTGTTCCCTTCGACTTCATAAGAAGGGAAATAAATGTATCGTTTTAAAATTATACTAAATGTATCGTTTTAATACTTATGTATGTGTTGTTTTTTAATATGGATTACTTATGTCGAATAAGAAGGTGTATTATTGTGTTGCCTATTACTAATAGATTTGGTTTTGTGTTTATTTATCGAATCTTACATCACTTAAGGGATTATATTGTTTATTTAGATTAAAATCATACGAATATTTTTCTTTTGTAGCAATTCGATGGTAAAATACACTTATATTATTTTTGTTTCAAATATAATACATAAGAATCCAAGCAATCTGAATTATTAATAGATGTTAAACAAAAAAAAAAAAAAACGGTACTAGCATATGCCCAAAACAACTTATATGTGGTTAGTCAAAACCTATTTTCAAAAATAGTATTTAATAAACTGTAAATTAAAAAAATAATAATAAATAAATAAATAAAAACTTACTATCATTAATTCATTTCATTATACAGTATAAATTTATCAAAATCTCAATTAGATTCATAAAAGGCAATTATAAAATTGATCATCCAAAAATAAAATAAAATAAAAACTAATTCATTAATTAATGAGAGCATTAATTAATGAAAAGAAAAAAGAGTTATTTTTAAAAGGGTTAATTTCAGTATTGGATAAATTAATGTTGTTTATTTCAAAAAAACACAATCTTTTTTATATATATCAAAACTACCCAAAACCACCACCAGGAAAATTAAATTACATTGTGAAAAGACGAAACATACCCCGATAAATTTTCCTTAATTAAATGATATGTAATTAATGAGATATAGTTATTACGAGAGATAAAATGGTAATAAGGTAAACACTGAAATCGGAATCCACAAGAATCGCCACCATAAATGGTGTTTTATGGGTAAATCTGATATTAATATGAAACAACCATTAAAACTGAAATTAGGTGAATTAAAGTGGTTATTAGTGTAATTAATTCTTTTTAAAATAAATTAAACTGTTACTATTTTTTTAAAATAATGTAGAAACAAGTAATATTGACTATAATTTCTCTAATTGATGTTATATAAAATCAAGCGTTTATAATTGAGTTTTAAACTTCCTTAAGACTTGACTTTAACTATAATTTAAGTAGTAAAACGTTATTAGGAAATAATATGCGATTAAAAATTATATTCTTTTTCTTGGTTATTTGACTATTTCAATTTGATTTTAATATGTTTCGGTTAGGTTTTCAACGAAAATTTTATGATCAATGTTATCTATGGTTCAATAAA
Organism: Gynostemma pentaphyllum; assembly: GCA_028015215.1. NCBI lineage: Eukaryota > Viridiplantae > Streptophyta > Magnoliopsida > Cucurbitales > Cucurbitaceae > Gynostemma > Gynostemma pentaphyllum. The sequence goes on along the minus strand of CM051350.1, from coordinate 53,389,452 downwards.
TTATTTTATCCTAGATATATGCATTGTCACCGATGAGCGGTTTTTTATACTTCTCATTGATAAAACATTCTCAAAAGGTAGAAATATTGTTTATATGAATAATGGTGCATATTCAATCTTCTCCTAAGAAATTCAAATCCGAAATGGTAAGATATTAAATAGAGAAAATTATATATAAATATTTGAGAATTTGCCAAAATATTTTGACAAAAACCATTATATGCTTTGACTTTTTACTAACAAAATTAAAAACTTGTGATGTGCACTGTTAAAAAAAAAAGTTAAAACTTTTATAAATGTCACAAATATCCCTATTATTTGATATTGTAAATTTAAATCGTTCTGTCTGTCATAAATGAAATAGGTTAAATATAACAGAGCCATTCACTTTTATTACATTTTTTGTTTTGTATTTTCCGCATAGATAAAAACATCACATTTATAATTGTCCCTCCCCCTTTCCCCCACATAAATGCTAATTATATATACCAACGAATTTTCCTTTATTTTATGTGTTTGTTTTCCAACTCAGCATTATAATGTGATGTTTTTATCTACGTGACAAATATAAACGAAAAATATGATCAACTTGGAAAATTATATTATATTTGATTTGCCAACATGAGCATAGCTCAACTGGTTAGGCACTTGCTCCCTTCCCATGAGGTCGACGGTTCAAGTTTCCCCTCCCTCAATTTGATGTAATATCTAAAAAAAATATTTACATTTAACTTATTTTTTTCACGATAGGAACGATTGTAGGATCTGTATGGCAACCCTAGAATAGGGGTGAATAGGGTTTTAGGTTAATTTAAGACTTTTTCGATTATGGTTTCTAATTAATAAATTAATTAGACTTTTTAAGCTAAAAAATAATTAAGATGAATTTTATACTAAAATTATCTTAAACAAAATAGGGTAATTTTAACAAAGATTGGAAATATTAAAACACTATCAATTTCTAACCACCAATATTATCTCAATTTAATTCAAGCAATAAATATGTCAAACATCAATTAAATTTCAATGATTGATATTTAATGATCTCAAATAATTTGCACAATAAATATAAAGTAATTAATATGGTGCAATAAATAAAGAAAGAGAGATGTATAGCGGTTTGGTCAAAATCCGGCCTAGTCCACTCTTCGAGCACCTCTCGGGAATTGATTACCTTTTCCGGGAGCAAAATATAACTCAATCCTTTTGTGGGATCGAGATCAAACCCGACTCTTTTACACAGGATCAAAATCAAAACACAATCTTTTTACCGGGAGCAAGATCAAACTCACAATATTCCTATTTACGTGCTAGGAAACCGCCCCCATATGTGAATTATAAATTTTCACACAAATATAAATCTCTCACAAAGAGTTGATAAGAAGATTTAGCTCACACTAATACAAGGCTCTTAAATAGCCAAATTAATCACTCAAAATAAATCTCAGAATGATGTAAAAATTAGCTTCAAATTGATTCAATAGTGGATATCAAAAATTATGAAATTTCTTGCTAATTAGTGGTAACTAGCAGTTGGTTCACGCGTGTCGAGCTCTTATTGGCTAAGTAAATTCTGACATTTCAATTAATAATAAAATACTAATTTCCATGGGCAGCAGGCGTAAATGGGGTAGGCTACCGTTGAGAGAGAGCTTTGAAAAACGATTAGCATGTGAGTCAAACAAGGGTCAGGACGCATAAGGTATTAAATCAAAAGACAAGGGCTTTCTCGTCAATTCAATGCCAGTTCAAATAACATATTTTTCATAGATATTATTGAAATGTCATAACATTATAGAAATTACTTAAATACCAGTTCAATAATTTATAGAAACATTTTATTATTTTTCAGTGGATTTATTGGTTTTTGATATTCTTTAGTTCAATAAATTATCAAGCTGTTATTTGGATAATTTTTAAAACGTTTTGACATTCTAGTAATTAATATGCAGAAATATGTTATTTTAGTAATTAACCCGAATATATATATCAAAATAAAAAGAAAATCACAAGATTGTATCAAACCTTATGATTAAGATTAAATGAGCGGTTTGAGTAACTTCTCTAAAAATTAATGAAATGTTTTGTTGTTGCGTGGAAATGGTACTAAGTATAACGCGCGGGCGTGCTCCGCGCTAATGCCGCTCTTGCTTCCACGTGTGCAACGAACAATAAATTTGTATTGATTCGGAGGCGAAGATTCGCGTTGGAGGTAACTTGCGTGGGTGTCCTGCTACGTAGGTGATCACCTGCGCAAGTAGAGTTAGTAGCACCGGTGTGGTACTATTTAGAGTTTTGATTCAATTTTCTTCTCTTGATTCACTTTTCCATGCATTTTTATTTAGAGTTTTGATGCGCACACACACATCTCTGAGTCATTTCTGAATTAGTCTTGATAACATTTATTGATTTTAGCTTTAATTTTGTTTTACTTATTTTTAATATCCTTAGGAGAGTTTGATTTAAATTTTAAGTTTAGCATAACTTTTTATTTTCGCTTTGAATTGCTAGAGACTAGCAATAAGCTAGTTGGGGGTTGTGATTAATGTGTGAAAATACACTTAAAATGTGCTTAATTGTAAAATAAATTAATTTAATATTTAATATTTTCATTGATTTAATTGAATATTTTGAAGTATGAAGATATTAGGTTTTAATTTGATTTATTAATTTTTGTAGGTAAAATATCACTTTTGGTGGAAGTTGAAATTAAATTGGAGAAGAAAATCAATTGAAAAAGCATGGAAAAGTGCTTTAAATATTAAATTCCCAGATTTTGACACTTGGCGGACATTGATTAGTCTTCATAAATGAGCTTACCGTAGAACGCCGCCGCACCGGATCTTCACCGCTCCAGCCAACCGGAAATGAACACGTGGCGCTGAAGAAGAAATTAAAAAAAAAGGAAAAGAAGCCAGCGAACCAGAGATCGCCACGTGGCAGTTCTCTCTCATCCTTTTTGAATTCCTGACCGTGGGCCCCATTTGCTTTTCACCATTAGATTTCAAATTCCCATAACCTCCATTCTCTCTCCCCCATTTACTCCTATTTTCAATTAACTCCCATTTATTTTCTTATTTAATTTTCAGTTTTTATTTTTAATTTAGGAGTTCTTTTTGGTCCCCAAACTTGTATAAATAGGACCATAGGACTCCGAAAATCACACCTCTCTTCTTCCCATTTTTCTTTACAATTTTAGTTTTTCTCTTTATTTTTCTCTCTAATTTTTGCTAACATTTTCATACTTTCTTTTTAGAATTTGTGAAAATGTTTTGCAAATTAGGCTAAGTTTATTTTGGTTAAGTTTAAGATGAATTTTATGTAATGCATTTTTATTTAGAGTTTTGATTCAACTTTGTTCAAGTAATTTTTAATTTTAAGTAATTTCAATTTCTCCATCTTTTTCCTAATTTCTTTGTTAATATTATTGTAGTGTTCAATTTCATATAAATCTAGTCATGCTCTTTTTATGTGGGATTTTTACAATATAATTTTATTGATGATTTCTTTATTTTATAAAAAATCTTTTCTCGCATTATGACTTGTTATATTGTCGATCTTGGATTTTTATAAAATAAATAACATGTTTTTAATTTGAGAAATTGTTTTACTTAAATACATTTGAAAATAATTTTGTACTTTAATTCTAAATTTTCCGATTGATTATTTGGGATGTGAAATTTTCAATTGAGTTATATGAATCAAAATTCTATTTAAATTTGTAAAACATAAAAGGATTCTTACACTTAACCAATTCCATTATTCATTTATTTTTTATCATTAATTTTCACAAAATCCAAAACCAAAATTCTCAACCCTTCTCTCTTTTTTCTAAATTTCTTCTACTTAAATTCTTGTTTGATCATCACCTATCCGTGGACACGACCGCCCAATCTACACTACAACGACCGCTTAGCGTTTGCACATTTTGGGCGTAATCACCGGCCTAACACCCTCCGATGCTTAAGTTAGAGCAGAGCAGAGCTTGTGGTTAGAGCAAATGAGGAATGAAATGAATTCCCTTTTGGCCATTTCTCATCTCCTATTTATAGGAGTGGAAATGGATGATGTCATCAAGCCACGTGTCACACACGGATTGGTCCATGTGTTGGGTCTTGAATGGGTGTAGGTGTGTAGGTGCGTAAGTATGTAGGTGTGTACCTACGCTTCTCTAAGGTGGAGGTAGATAAGCACAGCATAGTAGCGGAGCTTCTTACTTGGACACTTAGTCTATATTTCTCCGAGATGGGTCCACGTCTATACGCACCTACGAGTTAGTCACTTCATCATTAATCAGATGGTTGTGCCTCGTGGTCCTGGTCAGTCGAGATGTTTGCGGACCTCTCTTGATGGTATGTTCTCCGCTAGTGGTGGAGGTCGGGTCCGTCGTGCGTGATATGTTCATATAACCAAGCTCGCTCGCGTAGGCCGAAAGAGTTTGAAATTTCTCGTGTCTCTTCGTATGCTCGACACGTGGTCATTTCACTCTTAACGATATTTTCACCCATAACATGTTTGAAACTTCAAAATTTCCATGCTTACATATAACCAGGTTGAGAATTTAGGAAAGATATACAAAATAAATATGCAAAGCTATTTATTATTCAAACCGTAATTCATATTCAAATTCGATTTTATCAAAACTATTCAAAGATGAAACTAGTTAGGAAGAAAATAAGAGCGTTAATCCTTGAAAAATATCAAGATTCTTTACACAAAAGGCTACTAATATTCTACCTTACGTGCAATAAAGAAATAGCAAGAATGTCAAATAAAACAATCCCTACTATTCATTTCCTATATAAACCCACTTCCCCCTTAAGAGATCATCACAAATATTTCAGCTTACATAGAGAGAGTAAAAGAGGAGGAAAAAAAACTCAATCAAACCTGAGAATGTCTGAGCCTGTGTGCAAGGGTACGTACGTACAAAAAAAAAAGTTATTATGGTTACTTACGATTACGAATGGTTTTTTATTTAAGTTATCCTGACTCGAATTCTATTTTGACTTGACTCAAAATCTTATTTTATGAAAATATAAGACAGTAAAAAATTGACACCCCTACGATTTCACCACTTGATTCATTTTATAGCTTTGTTATAGTTTCATCTTAAAAGGTTTTTTCACGTAAATGTGTATGTCGAAATTTTACATTATCTCTACCGTTTATTGTTGCGTATTTTTAACACTTGAAATTGTGACTTGTTTTAGGTAAGAGTTCATGGCCAGAGCTAGTCGGCAAGCCAGGAAAGGATGCCGAGAAAATAATTGAGAAGGAGAACCCTTTGGTTGATGCTGTGATTGTTGATGAAAAGACAAGTGTCATTCTTGATTTCAGGTGTGAATGGAATCAAATGTCGAGCGACATGTCGAAATCTGGCTCGACATATCGCTCAAATCAAGGCTGGAGATTAAAATTTAAGATAAAAAATATCTTCTCCTTATATCGGAGAAATCTCAAATTGTCGTGGACATTTCAGTTTTCCACCGAAATATCGACCAGATATCGATCAAAATATCGATTTTTAAAAAAAAAAAAATAAATGTGTCGATATCAGAGTCCACTAAATGGGACCCCACACCTTTCAGGAAGAGGGTAAATTGCATGTGCCTGGAATACATTTTTATAGCAAAATTAAATTTGACATTATTTGAAACTTCCGATGTGGGATTACAATCCTCCACTTTTTACTTTTTATTTTTTATTTTTTATTTTTTACAGCCAATCCTCCACTTCTTTTATTTTCTTTTGTTATTTTTTATTATATGCTATCTCTAGACTTCTCTATCTCTCCCTACATTCATTATTTTTTTTTTTTTTTTTCACTTCTCTTTAAAATAAATTCTTATTTAACATCATTTTATTCTATTTATTAAAATATTGATACTTATATATTTATGCACCTTTTTAAATTCATCTTGAATTCTATCTCTGAATATCTTACATTTTCTATTATTATTACTGTTGTTACCTAAAAATGGATAGCTTCCACGTAGGCATCGAACTTAATTTATGGGACGAGTCGGAGGTAGTGCGGCTTTCGACATCGTCCTACGTATCCGCACACGAGAAGGAAAAAAGCACCAGTTGTAACACCCTCCGATGCTAAAGTAAGAACGCGCGAGCTAGTGTGCCGAATGTAGTAGTAGAGATTAGTTACCTAATGAATGAGTTTCTTCTCCTATTTATAGGAGAATATGTTGATGACATCATCGTGCCACGTGTCACGTCCAGGATTGGACCACATGTTGCTTCTCGATACGTGTCACTTTCGGTTACGCCACGTGTCGCTTTCTAAATGGACGCTTGCAATTGGTTTAAATGTGTTGGTCGTATTTGGAGAGCTGCGTAGCCCGTTCTTTTTAGGTGCATGGACTTTATGCCAGGTACCACGGTGGCCGAACAGGTGCTTTTGGACCAGGTGCTTTATGACCAGTGCTTTACACCAGGTGCTTCTGGACCAGTGCTTTACACCAGGCCTGGATCCAGTGCTTTAGACCAGGTGCTTTACACCGGGTGCTTAGGCCCAGGTGCTTTAGGCCTGTCTTTACACAGGTGCTTTACACCAGGTGCTTGGACCAGGTGCTTGACACCAGTGCTTTACACCAAGTGCTTTACACCCGTGCTTGGACAGGTGCTTTACACAGGGTGCTTGAACCAGGTCTTTCACGGTGCTTTATCAACGTGCTTTACACAAGTGCTTGGACCAGTGCTTTACACCACAGGTGCTTCGGACCAATTTTGCCAAGTTGTAAAATTCCACATAATCCAATTTCACCCTACAACAATTACATTATTTATTGTTTTTTTTTAATTAATGACGCCTTATATCGTTAATAAGTATAGAAGAAAATAACGACTCATTGTTAATCTCTTCTTCAACTCCAATTCATCTATTTAGATTTAGTATTTCTCTAATTACTCTAAATTTATGATATTGTATTAGTAGAGTAGTTACATATTTTTATTTAAATTGTTATAGATTTAGTTAATAATTTTTAATCCTAATTTTAATGTTATTTTAATTATATGTTTTTAATTTGTCTAAAATTTGATTATCATTTACATGTAAATGTTAAATATTTTTTTAAATCCCATTTTAAATTACATATTAAAGTCTCATGTCATTTTAGTACTATTTTTGACAAATTTTATTGAAATAAACAATTTTTTTTAATATTATATTTCTATAGATTTCATTTTACTTTTTACCTTTTGTTATTTTAGCATCATTATTAGGTGTATAAACCTATTATATGATAGATTATCACTTAAATAAGTTATTATGAAAGTTATATTAAAAGAATAAAAAAATCACTTAAGTTTCCATTGTTTCCGTGATTTTTCCGGTAATATCCGTCGACATCGATATTTCCATCGATATTTCCGTAAATTTGAAGTTCGACATTTCCGTCGACATCGACATCTAACTCCTTATTAGAGTTTGGGTTTGGACCAATTCCATAACTGGAAAGGTGACACATATTCCTATAATTGGTTAGTCTCGGCCCACCGAACATTGTCGCAGTTCTATTATTATGAAATAAATGTATTGTTTCAAATCAAATTAATGTTTATGTTTGTTTATTATGAATAAGACTTGTGTATAATCGTCTTACTATTACTAATAAATTTGGTTTGTGTTCATTTATCTCGATATTGATTTCTCTATCTTGTATGGGTGTGTACGTTTCCGTTCGACTATCTTTTCATATATTTAAATCGAATTATCAGAAATGATATTTTTCATACTGAAATCTATCAACTTAGATTATCACACGTGGAAAATTATTTAGATGTTATCAGGAATCAATCTCATTTTTATTTCCTACTTTATGGGTTACATAACATCTTTTTTTTTTAAAAAATATCCCTAATTCTTTTGTGGGTCACACATCAATTTAAATTTATTTCTCATTTCAAGTATTAATAAATAATATTGATGATATTGTCAATATGTGCATAACTTAAGTGGTTAGGCACATGCTCCCTTTCTATGAGGTCGAAGGTTCGAGTTCCCCCTCCCTAATTTGACGTAATAATAAAAAAAAAATTCATTTCAATTCAATTCATTAAAAAAAAAAATTTAGTCTCATTCCACAGTCTTTACTTTGAAAACTAATTTTACTCCTCGAATTCTAGGTGTTTTGTTTTTTTTGGGTTATGTTAAAGGAAAACTGTGGGGTTATATTTTATTTGTTGGAGTGTCATGTCTTCTTGGTTTCTTTTCTTCTTGTGTTGAAATTTGACTTTCAAAGTTCGTCTTGGCTTCTCAATTACCTTGTGGATAATATAAAATAATGAACCACGTGGATTTTGGATTAATTTGTCAATGAAGACTATATAATATTTGATGGGGCGCAAATTTAGTATTCTTATATAATATTTATAAATAAAGTATTTAGTATTCAACATATCAATCAATGATTCCAAAATTAATAATGACATCATTTTTTATTTGTGCAGCCAAAAATAATATTTGTAATGGTAATTGAGTATAAATTATGTCGGCACAAGCAGCAAGTTTTTGTTCACAATAATTATTGTTATCAAGAGAACTAATTCCATTAAACTATAAATAAAATAATTTCCCTGAATTTAAATAACTAATTGCTCTAAAAAAAAAATAACTAATTGCTCTAAAGTTCTAAACACAGTTTTTGATCATTAAAATATAATTTATTACTTCGGTTAATGAACTTTTAAAACAATTGCACACATGCGGGTTAATCTAACGTTTGACCGTGAATTTAATTTATCTAAAATAAATTTTTTCATTTCAAACTAATGATGTAATAAAAATTTGTGTATAAGAATTATTAATATGTTTTGTCAATTACGTCAAATTATGTTTTACATATAATTATTTTATAAATGAAGTATTTTTATATATGGTATAGAATCATGATCAATTTTAAAATATAAGAATAAATATTGTTAATTGCAAATGATAATTATATTAATATATTTGGCAACAAGTTTTAAAATTTGTTTTTATCTTTCATTTGAAAAGTAAATTTTGAAAACAATTTTTAGAACATTTAATTACTATTAGCAAATTTATGATTTTTAAAAGAAAAAACCTTTAAAAATATATTGTTTTTAATCATTTTGCATTAAATTTTTGTACTAAAAGTCTTTAAAAACGTTGCCAAACAAGCTATATAGTATATAGAATTTACATTATATGGGGAAAAAAGTCAATAAAATTTTGGTGCCCATTGGCCGCGTGGGCTGATCTTTGAAAATGTCAAAATAATAATTAATTAATTAATTAATTAGGCAGCCATATCCCATGGTATTTTCTTACGTGCAATCAAGAAATTAACTTCAAAGTCAAACAAAATACAAGCCAAAATTAATCAAATATTAAGCCACCACCTATATATATATATATATATATATATAAACCTACTTCTCCCAAACAATTGCTCAAACAACTAAATTATAAAGAGACAAGACAACAAAAGAAAATAACTCAAATTGAGGATGTCGTTTTGCCAAGGTATTTGGTCTTTTTTTCATGAATTTATCTGCTTTCATGTTAATATTGCTTTATCTTTTTTTTTTTAACTCGTCTTAACTTAATAGCTCAAACTTTTAAGTCTAATAATGATTTCATGTTAACTATGTTATTATAGGAAAGAACTCGTGGCCCGAGCTGGTTGGGTTGTCGGGAAAGAGAGCTGAAAAAATCATCGAGAAAGAGAACCCTTATGTTAATGCCAAAATTGTTGAAGAAGGATCGTATGTTACTATGGATTACAACTGCTATAGGGTTTGGGTTTGGGTTTGGGTTAAAAAAGGCTCTCACATTGTTACCAGGATTCCCATGATTGGTTAATTCATCATTCATCAACAAGAAGCTCTTGGATCGATCTTGATCTATTGATCTAATACGTTCGGATTATTTATATGTTTTTGTGAGATATTTAATGTGAAGCTTATATATAATAAAATAAGATGTTTATTCATATATTTTTGACTTTTGTTTTCTTTTGATACCCTTATGTATGATCTGATAAATTTCTTAATGTTTTTAGTTCTAAATAAAATTGGAAGAAATAAAAATGTGAACTGTGAAATAGTTTAAATATGGGGTTATAAACTACAAATAAGACATATGTGATTTTGGTAAAATATATAAATACTCTTCTGTAGTATAATTAAAAAATGATAAATTATACCCATATAATTTTAAAATTATATATGAGTCCACTTTTTATTTTTATTTTTTCTCTCTCTCTCTCTTTCTCTCTTCTCTTTTTTCTTTCATGATCTTTTGGCCCAAGAAGTTTTTTTAAGGGGACAAAAATTATATAAAACGTGGGCCAAATAGATAAAATATATTAAAAGGTCAATTTTTTTACTATTAAAAAAATTCAGTTTTATATTAATAAAAAAAATCCCCCCTTCTTAAAAGAGTACATCCGCCTTGAGAGAGTAGGATTTAAAAAAAATGTAGACATTAAATACTAATTGTGTTAGTGGAGAATGAGTCTCATTATATAATTCTGGAATTATGTGGGTGTAAATTGTCATTTTTTTTTACAACTTCATATATTTGACTAAAATTGTTGGGATTTTATTTACAATTTACCCTTTTAAATATATATATATATATATATTTTATAAAAGTGTTTTCTTTTTGTCATTCCCTCTTTGGGAGAGGATTGAAAATAAATGGTAAAAATCTAATGAGCCTATTTGGATATTGGATGTTGTTTTTAAAAGCGGTTCTCTCTCTTTTTTTAAAAGCAAAATACAGTGAAAACATGTTTAAATAATTGTTTCTAAATTTGCAATTTGAATCTTACAAGGTTAAATTTGTTATTTCCTTTCTTTTACAATCAACTCTAATGAAATCAAATCATTTTAGGGTTGAAATTTTATTTCTACTTAAAAACAAAGATTTTAAATCACTTTTAATTTTGAAAAATAAATAAATTAACCACTCACTCAAGAATAAGGATATACATTATAACAAACCTGAGTATTAAATCAATTTAGTAAAGCACAATACTCCATTCTATAAAGTTAAAGGTCTCGAGTCTCCCAAATTAAAAACACATTATACTAAACCGCAATTGTCAAAATCTATTTTTAATCATACCAAATCAAATAAATATAAGGATATCTTTCGAATTCCAAGAAAAAATGGAGCGGAAATAAAATACATTGAGAAATGGATGATTCCAAATCTAAAAAAAAAACTTATAATATTTAAAAATTGTTACATTTTTCTATAATATCATTGATTTACCATCAATCAATATCTAAGTCAGTCATAATAATTAAATTTTTTTTTACCTAACTCAGTCATTAAAATTATGTGAACCAATAGTATATCACTGTCATTAGTTAGTGAATTGGAAAATTTCTTTAAAATAAAAGTAAATTATTTTTTTTCAAAGGAAAAAAAAACAACGTAGGACGGAAAATAATCACTTTACACGAGGGAGTTTCAAAAAGCAAGCGTCAAATTTGCACCAACCAGAGAATCACGGGTTCATATAGGGATATATCACAAACTCCATTCTTTTCTAATCAATAATCACTAAGCCAATGATGACTCCATCGATTCTCTCATTCATCTTCTTCCTCTCTTCTTTTCCTTCAATCTTAGCTCAAAATCATGAAGACCCATCAATTAAAACCATGGAAGCTTTCTCCGGGTACCCATTTCATGAACCTTCTTCCCATTTCACTACTTCTCTTTCTGTTGATTCAGATTCCTTATTGAAACAGGTATTTTAATAAATGGATTAAATTTTATACTGGGTTGTTGTTTTTAATCAGTTTTAAGTTTACTTACTGAGTTAATGATTGAAGGATTCTGAAGTTCTCTTGTTATTAGTTGTTTTTTTTAATGGTGATTTGTTTTGTGAATTTGGGTGTTATTAGATTGAGGAGCTTTCGACATTTTCGGATTCTCCAGCCCCATCAGTGACTAGGATTCTTTACACGGAGAAGGATGTTTTGGGACGAAGGCATGGACTCTGTTAATTCAACTGATTATGAACCCTTAATTTATCATTACTATGTAATGTAGATTACATTTTTGATTACTTCTATAAACAAATTGTGTTGAGTGGGTCAATTAAATAAGATTGTTTTCTATTCATTATCTCACTATTTGTTGCAGTGAGGAGGAACTATCTTTATTGGTTCATTTATACATTATTGTTAATAAATATGTGGGTTCCACTTATATGTTCGGTTCAATAACGATATGACACGATGTGAAAGTAAGGAGGCAAGTATTATCCTAATTTGTTGAAAAAATACTTGTCTTCACACCTATGAGTAAAAGTTCTACTTACTTTTCTGATGTAGACTATTTCAGTTAGTTTATAAAATTCACTGGGATCTACATATTTATGAAATATAATGTAAATGGACCAATAAGATCACAATAGGAGCTCTGACTTACTGGTGTGGAGGCAAGTTTTATCTCTCTTTGTTTGTGTTTTTTGTGGGAAAAAAAAAAAAAAAAAAAGAGGTACGGTTTTTGGTTACCCTGAAAAATTGGTAATTTTTTGCCAATCGTTTCTTAAATGCAGAATTTTGGGTGTGTTTTTGTTAATCGATGGTCTCTGCTACTATAACTAATATGGTGGTTATGAGTTAGTTACATGATAACATCAATCTCTTTTTACTTTTCTTTTTGTCTATAGTGGTCCTATTTGTTTTAACTGGACTACCCTACAAGTTTTGTTCTTTTTAAAAATACATTTTTCAATATTATTTAGACTGAGAGGAACAGGATGTGTGCACTAATTTGAGAAAATATATTAATCCCTTCCTTTCATTATGAACTTTAAACTTAACTCCTTTCTTTGCCTGCAGGTTCATCAAAAACTTAATGGGACTCTCCGGTCTCTCTGTTCGAGAGGATGCAGTTGGGAACATATTTGGTAGATGGTGAGTGAATATGCAGTGGTTGTTTAATTTGATTTTGATCTGACTATGCTGTACTGCTTAAGAGAGGAAATGTCATTAGATAACATACTATCATGCATAAGATCAAACGGGATGGTACATACTTTGTGTTATTTTATTAGATTTGATAACGCCTTCTCTTGCTTTATTTATTGTAGGGATGGATCTGAACCAGAGCTTCCTGGAATTGCAACAGGTTCTCATGTTGACGCGATTCCTTTCTCTGGGAAGTATGATGGAGTTGTTGGTGTTCTAGGTGCTTTAGAAGCTATCAATGTCTTGAAAAGGTTTACTACTTTTAATGAAGTTGTATCGTGCCTTTGAAAGTACAAGTTTACTTGCTTACCAAGGACAAGAGAGTAGCTTTGAACTTAGTCATTTTTCAATCAAGCTCTTTCTTTCTTCTTTGTACTGGCAACAGTCACCAGGATTTTAAAAATCTCACACAATGTGGATAAATTATTTCCTCTGACTTCATGAAGTGAATATTAAAGAAGTATGTGGAAGAATACTGGTCAAAGAAACTATACTATTGCTCTTTTAAGAACTTTTTTTTTGTTGTTCTCGTCACGCTAACTTAGATTTTGGCAGGTCCGGGTTTAAACCTAGAAGGTCACTGGAAATTATCTCGTTCACCTCTGAAGAACCTACTCGCTTTGGAATCAGCTGCTTGGGTAGGTGAGAATTCTTGCCAGTCTATCTTTTTCACTGAAAATGAAGATTATTTGAAAATAATATTTTCTTCTTGTTCTGGTATGAGTTCTTAACTTCTACAACATCTTTTAACTTAATTTAAGATCTCATTTCTTTATGCATTATTTCTATCTCAATTTTTAGAAGAGGCTCACTTACTTTTTCTTTGATGTCTAGCCGCTTATTGGCCGGGAGTGATACACTTGCTAAAGCTTTGGAGACAACTGTTGATGGTCAAAATATATCTTTCATCAATGCTGCTAGTTTTGCGGGCTATTTAACTGAACCAGCTGAGATATCCAGTGTGTTTTTGAAGAAAGGAAGTTATTCAGCTTTCTTGGAATTGCACATAGAGCAGGGTCCCTTTCTGGAGGAAGAAGGTATATCCTTTTGGTTGCTAAAATCCGCTGGTTTATTTGATAATTCACTTACAATTCGTTTATTTATAATCTTGGTATATCTGTAGGAATCTTTAACTCTGATGATTAACATTAATATATAATCCAGGTATATCTATAGGAATAGTAACTGCTATTGCAGCTCCTGCTAGTATAAAGGTCGAGTTTGAAGGCACTGGAGGCCATGCCGGTGCTACACTGATGCCATATAGGTGAAATTGTATGGAGATTAATGTTTCTTCCATCCAGTCTAGAATCCCTACACATCATTGTAGATGTTGAAGAGTTCCCCAATGAATCTGCATATTCTTTCAGTTCATCATAAACTTTTGAACAATAGATTTTTGCATATTATCATTCGTTAAGGTCCATAATCTGTCTATGGTTTTACAATGTTTGATTGGTACATTTGGACTGTATCAACCAGATACCTCTTCCCACATCTTAAGAGGGGAAAATATCTGCCTGCACTTTTAAGAACAAGCTGATTTCTTCCTGAATTTGTCTTCCATTATGATTAATGCAAATTCCACCAAATTTTGCTCAGAAAATGAAAACATTGTAAATAGGCTGTTGTACTCGTTGAAAATGTTGCATCGTTTGCTACTTAAACTTGCAGTCTGTTTCTGTAACGCTGGTGTATTTTATTATATCCACTATGCTATTGTTTGATAAACTGTGTTTGATATCATATAATTCAATGATGGCAGAACTGATGCTGGACTGGCCGCAGCTGAGCTAGCACTAGCAGTTGAGAGGCATGTTTTAAACTCAGGATCTATCGATACTGTCGGTACCGTTGGTAATTATTCAGAACTATGTGTGTATGATGTCATTTCCTAGCATCTGACAATCAGTTGAAGTTTCATTATACTTTTCCTACCTTGATGAAACTTTATATTAATAAAAATAAATTTCTGTTTTAGGTATTCTGGAACTTCATCCTGGAGCAATCAACAGCATCCCAAGCAAATCACACTTAGAAATTGGTGGAAGTTTTTTCTGTGAATCTTATTAAATCAACATTTCAAGACACATGAACAAAACAAACAATTTTAAGCTTTTTTATTTCATGCAACATTTAGGAACATCACAGTTACCGATATTTAGATACATACATTCAATCATACCTTTGTAAATGCAATTATTTAACTAAATATATTATCTTCAGTTGAGTTTTGCCTTCTCTGATAACAGACACTAGAGATATCGATGAAGAGCGTAGAAACACTGTAATTAAGAAGATTCATGAATCTGCCAATGAAATAGTCAAAAGGCGAGGGGTCAAATTATCAGAATTCAATATTATAAATCAAGATCCACCAGCACATTCTGATAGATCAATAATAGAGGCAATGGTTTCTGCAACAAAGGAGCTTAATCTCACACACAAGCTGATGATTAGTAGAGCATACCATGATTCACTGTTTATGGCCAGGTAAGGGAGTTAATTTGTAATTCTGCAGCTACCGTAAGTTCTAAAAATCGTTGAATCCTTCTAATGCGTAATTACTATTCCTCAGCGTCTTATAGTTTTTGGAAGCTCTTTCTTAATAATATTGACTCTGTAAGTGAGAAGAAATACAATGATTCTTCTCATTATTTTGCCTCTCAAGGCAACAATAATATACATACAAAAAATTTTTAAGAAAGAAGGTAATCTCTAATTCAAACTTTGTCAGCCTTACATCAAAAAGATAATTTCATGCAATGGAAACTTGATGCTGAACTTGCCCTTGCACCATCTTGCAGGGTATCCCCAATGGGTATGATCTTCATTCCTTGCTATAAAGGTATTTACTCTGTCATGCTAGCAAAACTTATCTATTATCGATTTTGAGTGGACTGGCAGTGCTGTGCTCGAGCATTATCAGTTTGAAAAGCCTCGTGTACTACTGGAAATACGAAATACATCATTTGAGTATATATTTGCTAACTATTGCTTTTACAGGGTACAGCCACAAGCCGGAAGAATATGCCTCCCCTCAGGATATATCAAATGGAGTGAAGGTCCTGGCCCTTACCCTTGCTAGATTGTCCCTGCAGTGATATTTTGTTGTAAAAGTAGCTACCGAAACTTTTGTCACCTGATATATCTCAACTTCTTTTAAGTTCTTGTCATATTAGAGCTTTGGCCCTTTGGAATTGGTTTAAAATAAATATTCGATATTTCCCTCATTGTTAAATCTGTGTATTGATATTTCATTCAAGATCTCTTAAGACTTCAGATTCAGAAAATTACTGTGTGAGAGAGATTGAGAGAGAGAAAGAGGTCAGTCTGATGAACCAATTGTATATTCAAATCAGAGCTGTAATTTGACTACAAAGAAAGCAGCTTTACATCCAATCTTAACAACCTCTCACTTAGAGAAGTACTGAGGGAAAAAAAATCCTACTCCTTAGTTTGACTCGACAAAATCTGCTGCCACTAAAAGATCTGTAATTTGGTTGCTTATTCCTAAACAAATCGCAAATTGACCTCTCATAAAACTCTAAACAGAAAAATGAAGTCGGGAAACCAAAAGAAGATCAAGACCCGAAAATTCAACAGCGTAATCATCATTTGTATCAACAATCTTGACTCGATGCCATAACTGTTGTAATCTTCTTTATCTTTTCTTCATTCACCAGGGCAATCTCAATCTAGCAAAGGAAGGAAAAAAAAGGCATCTTTAGGCCAACAAAAGACTAAACATATATACACAAGAAAAGAGACTAATTTTCATCATACCTTAGGTTTCATAACAAGCCGATCATTTTCTCCCTTCTCCAAACAGACAGAAGATATCATCAATTCTACAGAAATTTCCCAAACAATGTATAAATTGAAGTGCATTATATCGAGCGAAAAAACCAATTAATAACGGACTCGATAAAATTCTTACTCTTTTCAATTGCCAATCCATTCTTTTTCAGAATCTCAGCAATTGTCACAACAGTAGGTATAGCTACATTATGAATGAATTAGAGATCAGCAATAGTTAATTATACTAATTAATCCATAAATTCTGGAAAGAAAGAAAGAAAGAAAGATTCATGAACTCATACCCATGCCTAAACCAGAGAGCTCAACTTCATTATACTGCTTAATAAACCTCTGCAAACAAAGAAAAAAAATTATCAAACAGAAGCAAAGAAAGTTAGGGTTTCACTAAAGATTGGGAAGAAAAAAAATGATACCTTAGCAAGATTATAGTAGTAGAAAAATGGCTTCTTGGTATTGGAAACCTGAATTTGGTTCTTCTTTTTCGTCATCTTCTTCGATTCGGTCAAGACTGCAATTTCCTTGACCTCGATATCAGGATCAACAGCAAGAAGCTTCTCGTCCTCGGTGGTGCTACTATTCATGATCTTAGCCTCTGTTTCTTCTACAACGGCCATGGTGGATTCCGTTACGGAGGTCAAGACCACATTTTCCTTGACCTCGGTATCGGGATCAACGGAGAGAAGCTTCTCGTCCTCAGTGGTGCTACTATTCATGATCATAACCTCAGTTTCTTCAACAATGGCCATGGTGGATTCCATTATTGAGGTCAAGACCGCATTTTCCTTGACCTCGGTATCGGGATCAACAGCGAGAAGCTTCTCATCCTCAGTGGTGCTACCATTCATGATCTTAACCTCAGTTTCTTCTACAACAGCCATGGCGGATTCCATTACTGAATTGAATTGAATTCTCTCTATATCGAAAACAGAATACTGAAAATTGATTATGGAAAGAAAATTGTTAATCTCGAAAATGAATTTGAGGAGTGATTTATAGAGGAAATTATTGTTCGTTTTGGCGGTTAAAGTTAGTTAAGAAGCCATACGCCGGCGCCGGCGGTTATTGTATTTCCCGATAACTGGATTTTTGAAAGCAAATGACAGTTAATTTGCTGCCACGTGTGTATTTCAAAAGGGGAAATATATGTAAAAGAATATTACCCGCTTTCTCCTTAAAAAAATAGTTTTTTATATATATAAAATATCGGGTGGGATTGAACCACTCTTTCGAAGGTGAAACTACATAGTTTAATTAATGAGTTATGCCATTGTTCACTAAAACGAAAAAATAATAGTTGATCAATTTTTTAAATGTCAAAATATGTATGGTTCTTTTTCACATATTGTGATGTATTTTTTTCTCTTCTAATTTATAGAAATAACAAAAATGTCTTGATTGTGCTTACTATTGAGTTATACTTAAATGTACCATTAATATACATATGAAATGATTAACAAGTCAATTTGAATCGTGTGATAACTTATTTGTTATGTTTCAATAATATATGAATACTAGTATTATATTCGTAAATATTTTAATTTTTAATAATTTATATTTATATTATTAAATTATGTTAGGGGAAATGAAAAATCTAGTAGAGATAAAATACTATAAAAATAGTATCTTAATAAATAATTTTAAATGTTGAAAAAACAGAATATATATCAGTGAATGATTATTATGATTCGCCTTTAATCACTGATTACTATGATTATTTGTTATTTAATATCTTATTTCAAAGAGTATTAATTTAATGTATAACTTCCAAATAGAAGTTACAATTTCACTTACAAAATAAATAAATGGAAGAAGAATGAAAAGGGAGATGGGGGTGGTCTCTTTTAAAAGTTGGTGGTGAATGCTTTAGTTAGGATTGGATAGGAGTTTGCTTTCTTTGTTTTTCCATGATTATGTTAAGCCTTCATTATGAGAAGAGAAGTCTTTTTTGAAGCAAAAGAAAAAGGGATTTCCATTCCACAAGAGCGTAAAGTGCCCTAAGCTAAGTTAGAGAGTTGTTACTTGTTGAGGGTGTTTTTCCAATTAAACATCCAAATATGTCTTTTTAAGATGTGACTATTCACATGACCCATCAATATAAAATTAAAAAAAAATGCATTAAAAGTATAACTAAAGGCACCGTGTTTCCTATTTTTCATTTTGTGTTTTTAAAAAAATAAATTTGTTTGTTTTTTGTTTTTCACTTTTAAAATATAAAAAATAAGTTTTTTAAAATTGCATGTGAAAAGTAGATTGAATAGCAAAGAAAAATAAGTTTGATTTTTCAAAACTATTATCAAATATTTGTCATTAGTTTTCACTAATCTTTCAAATTTAACTGATTAGATTAAAGTTAATTTAATAATTTGAATTTTTTCATATCGTGTTAACTTGATATAGATATATGTTACTATTTAAAAAAAAAACTCTATATTTATAGTACAATAAATACGATGTAATGTAGATATTTAAAAAATGTGAGTTTAATAAAAAAAATCAAATATCAATATGAAATATGAAATATTTAACTAATAAACTTTTAGGAAATGAGAGAATAGCCCAATTTGATTATTTGAGTTATCACATAATCGTTAAGCGTAGAATATTTTAATCTATTAAAATGAGAAAAAAAAACAATATAAAATCATATTCGTGTGAATGTGAATGTGATACAATATGAAAATATAATAAAGAAATATCTAGTAAAATAAAATATTATAATAAGATCTTATCAAAATAAAACCATCTAAGACCACTCTATATATAACATAATTGGTAGGGCATCAGTATTATATTGTATGAGATCAAAAATTTGAATCCCACAATTTGATTTAATATCTAAAATAAAAAAATAAGATCACATATACATATATATGACCACTTCATCAATGATGATACCAAACATATTAAATTACTGCCTTTTAAGGTCATTTAATGGCATAGTACTTATCTCCAAAAATTCATTGGAAATGATTCCATAAGTGATTGCCCTCATTTCAAGGGCTCTAAAAAATGAAATTGATTTTAAGTGTTGCCCATGTGAGATTATTTATGGGTTTTAATTTGCTAGCCTTAACTTGGATGCTATAAGAAGGCATTGCTTTTACCTCTATCTCACACCAATTTCTTCCTCCATTTGTACCATTTCATTATCTTTGTGACAGATGGATTTTAATTGCTCCTACCAAACTCTCCAATACCTTGAATTAGTTGTTTTTATTTTCTGACCAGACATGTGTAATTGAAAATTAACTTTGAAGGTGGTTTATTTGTATTTATTTATTCTTATTAAATTAATTAATATGTTGATCTCATCAATATTTTTATTTTATCTAAGGGTAAATTGTAAATAAAATAGCAAATTTTACTCACGTAGTTTGAAATAATATGAGATATCTCCTCCAATTTCGTTAACTTTCTAAACTTCAAAATCGTCAATAAATAAAAGAATTTATTATCATCAAAGCATTAAGTATGATTGAAGCCATAAACCCTTTTATTTATTGATGATTTCGATATTTTGAAGTGATAATTTCTAACCTGTTAATTAGTGATTATTATCAATAATAATCATTTTTATATGATAACTATCAATCATAGTAAAATCACTGATTCACACGTTAAAAACTTATTATATTTCAAAATATTTTCTTAAGCTAAAGCCCCCTAAAACAAGGAAACCCTCTTGCTTGAAGTGTTATAATAATTTTCCTAAAGAATAGGGACACAAAACCAGACATGGGAGGTAGCTAGTTGATACTTTAAAGAGTAAACTGTATGTGAAAAGCTGGAAATTTGAGCAACTGTTGTATGTGGGACGCTATATCACTCACTCACTTCCTGACCCACAAAAGGAGAGATCTCTTCCCTCTCACGTATATAAGGGCCCATACAAATACCTATTTGCATGGCCTCTCTCTTCTCTCTTTCCTTTCAATTGTTTGAGAAAAATCGTTGTCTAGTTTGAGAACCATATAGTCATGGAGCATCATCGGCCGAACGATATCGGGATCGTTGAGGGGCATGTTGTCTGGTTCGAGACCTTTCATGGTCAGTCGAACGATCTCGGACCAGGCTTCATTCCCCCTAACTTTCAAAGGAAGGACCTTTTGTGTATACATTATATTGAACAAACAATCCACATTTTATATCAAAAGTTATATTGAGTAAGTTTCTTTGAGCTGTTTTGTTTTTTTTTTTTTTTTGGCTGTCTTTCCAAGTTTTCAATTCTTTATCATCATCTTTGGCTTATCTTCCTTTCTACTTACAGAAATGAATCAAGGAGGAAGTGAGGAAAAGTAGAAACAATGTAGGCTAATGGTGGATTCATAATTTCATCCATTTCCCATACCTTTGTTTTTTAGTTATTCTCTCGATTTTTTTATTCGATGAGGAAAATGTCGGGTAACAAGTCTCCCACAATCTCTAAAAAAAAAAAAAAATTAGTCACTGAAATTAGATTTATGATTGTATTCGTTCATGAATTGAACATGTATATTTCTTAGTGTAAAATCTCTCATTCGAGAGAGGAGAGAAAAAAGGATATTCTAATTTATTGTAACATAATTTTTTCTATCTTTTTTTTTTTTTCAAACTTTATTTAACAAACAAAGATTTACAAAGTCTGAAAAAGATGAACTTTAAAAAGAATGGGAGAAAAATAACAAAACCAAAGTCATTAGTTTTCATCTTTTGTCTTTTGAATTGTTGCCCCCAATATTTTTTTTTTTTTTTTTTTTTTTGCTTTGCTTGAAGAGAGTTACAAAGAATATGAATATGAGTTGAAGGAGAAGATTTGGGACCTTTAACGCTTTATTAAATTGCATGTGAGAGAAAGAGAGAGATTTTTCTTTTGACAAATAACCAATCAAAGGAAATGTTTGAATTTTAGTTTTTAATCTCAAGAGTGTCATCATTAACACCGTGTGGGGTCAGATTGGGCTAATTTGAAAAACCCTTCTATTACCATGTGGTTCTGATCTTTTTGTTGGCTAATTAATTTAATTTGAATAAAGACCATGTATACATTATATATTAATATTAATATTAATATTAATTTGGTGTAAATAAAAATCGAGGATAATTGCAATTAAAAAAAATCTTGTGATTATTAAAATGGTAAGTCACACTCTTCTAATCCGTTAATTTTAACGAATTTGAGACACATTTATTATATGTTTTCCACGTATTTTAATTCTCTTTATTAAAAAAATTAAAAAAATATATTTGATTGATGAATACAATCATTTATTATTAATAAGGTGTAAAATCTACTCATACTCTTCTGTAAAAAAAATTCATTTATTTTTAATGGAGTTATAACACGTTATAGAGATGAATCCGGTATAAGAGATGGAGGCTTGACTCTTTGCTCTAGGGCGAGTCTTTTTCGTTACTATTTGCTCTTATTCATAAATAACAGAGATCTGCAAGAAGGCACCGACAAGGTTTAGATTTGGTGGGGGGTTTCAAGAGAAAATTGAGGGAGCCTAACTTCATTAATTTATGTGCTGCAATTTCTTCACAAATCTGGCTTTTGCTTTTTTTTTTTTCCTTCTAACATTCTTCCTTTATTCTGTAAATAACAATTTTCCGTACCAAAAAAAATGAAACCATATGATATATGAGATTCTTTTGAGAGAAAAACATTTAATGAGTTAATTTTAATCTTAAACGGAGTTATTTTTTTAGGAGCGTTCATTTTTCATAAATATATTAGCTTTTTTTATTATTATTATTTATCCAAGTTCAAGATTTAATTAGATGAAATTAAAATGGTAAGATTGTAGAGTGCAG
Source organism: Gynostemma pentaphyllum (assembly GCA_028015215.1). NCBI lineage: Eukaryota > Viridiplantae > Streptophyta > Magnoliopsida > Cucurbitales > Cucurbitaceae > Gynostemma > Gynostemma pentaphyllum. The sequence goes on along the minus strand of CM051350.1, from coordinate 53,366,856 downwards.
TGACGGATCTAAGATTTAAGTTCAGAAAGACACACAGTAGAACTGCAACTTATTAAAATAGTCAAATCGGTAGAAACTTGAATCAAGACCGACTAAAACTTATAAAAATCAACACCTTAAAGCAACTATGTGTTCAAAACTGATTTGACACATAGTCAATTCATTTTCAATTTGTAATTTTTTTTTCCTTTTAATCGGTTTAGTGTTGATTTTTTTTAAAACTAGTCATAAATAGAACTTAAAACACCCACTAATACGCAATACATTCAAATATATAATATTAATAACTACAAAAATAAAATCTATGTATTCACCATTGGTATTTAATTTGGTGAAAATTAAATCAAGTAAATTTTAAAATATTTAGTTTTTTATGTTAAAAAATCACTTCATACTAATAATTATATATAGAAAAGATAGATGGATAAAAAGTGAAATTTTTTATTGGAAATGATATTTATAAGACATTAAAATTTAAAAAATAAATAAATATAATTTATATGAAATTAAAACATAAAAAATACATTAATTTTAAAGAGAACAAAATATATATATAATATATAGATAAAGAATGGTATTTAAATATTAAAAAAAGAAAGAAAAAACTTTACACGTTGAAAGAAGGTACAATAAAAGACAGGACTGGCCAATGAACCAACGCATTTGCATATTAAATATATTTACTTATTATTGTATTTGATTACAAATAAGGGGCACCATTTTTTGTAATTTAAATTCATACAATTTTTTAAATTTATCTACAAATCAAGGGGGGCACGTGCCCCCGGTCCTACTGTAGATCCGTCCCTGGTAGAGTGGTTCTTAACCGTTACCAAAAAAAAAAAAAAAAAAAAACTCTAAGAAGGAATAGAAATATATGTATGTAATTTGAAAGGCTCTTGAGAGTATAAAGATGGAGAGGGAGACGACATATATGAGTATGCATGACGAAAAAGGGTAAATGGATTCACACTTTTTTGGGAGAGAGCTTTCTTTTTTTTGGACTTTGACCACTTGAAATTTCTCACAAAAGCAATTCCATTCTAACATGGAAAACTTCAAAACAAAAAACTTGGAAAAGTTTTGGTTTTTATTTTTAAAAGAATGAAAGAAAAAAAAAACTTGGGATTTTGTTGGGCATCACAATCACAATCACAAAAATTTTCTTTTTTCTTTGGTGTGGACTTTGCCATCAAAAGATTCGTGAAGAACTTGTTCTTGGTCCCTATGATTTGACATAATTTTATTCAATTAAATGTATATATTGTAACAAGGTTTTATTTAGGATTTTTTTAATAAAATATGATGATATTTGTTTCTCATATTTCATTTTTTAAAGATATATATGAAAGTATAAGCAAGTTTAAGAAATTAAACAAAAAAAATGTTTATAAAGAAATGTGTTATATGTGTTGGGTGCTTTATATATATATATTTGGGAAATTTCATTGGGTGGAAGATTTTTATGCAATATTTGTAAAAATATCAACTCAAAAAAATATTTGCAAATATAGTAACTTTTATCATGTTTATCAGTGATTAACAATGATTTGTGTGTTTATCAGTGATAAACATAGTCCCCCTTGTAAAAATAAAGTGGAAATATGTAATTAATATATTGGGGTTGATTGATCACCAAATTGATTTAAAATAAAAACGATCAAAATTTGTTAGATTTAGAAGTCATTTGTTTGTAAAGTTTTTAGCTTCTTACAAACCCGTTTAACTAAACCACATTTTATTTTATATTATCCTAATTAGTAATGATCCTTATTTAAATAATTTTAAAATATTGATTTTAATTTGTAAAAACAAATGTTCCATTTAATCATTTCTTACCTTCAAGAATCAAGTATGGATTGAGATTCGGTTTTACATTAATTAAAAATTGGAATTAGAAAATTCATCACCTAAAAAATTGAGATGGTTTTACGTCCCAAAATCCCATCATAGGAATCGTATTTATATTTTAAAAGGTTTTAATTTTTATTTAAAATAGTTTCCTTTTATTTTAAAATATATTTAAAATACTTTTATTTTATTTTTGAAATGATATACGTAATGTTCTATTCTATATTGTTTAGGGTTTTCATAAAAATCTATACGAGAATCTCGATAAGTACATTACGCATCTTCACAAACGTGATGATTTCCACGTACTTATCAAGACTCCAAGAAACATGTTATTTAATTATTTATAATTTTATTATGATTAGAAAAATAGTAGAATTTTTAAAGTGTCAAATTTATTTATTTGTTTTTTATTGACAGGTTTTATCAAAAGTTAATTTAGTTAAAATTACATTAATATTTTGATTTTGTGTCAACGAAATGCGAAATAAAAAAAAAACATAAATATAAATCAAATTATAGGAAACAATGATACTTAATGAAACCATGTTAATATAAAAAGTATACAGTATTTAATAAAATAAATCCCACCTCGATTTATAGATCATATTAATATAAAATTTTGATAAAAAATCGTGTAAAGAAAAATCTTTGGTTACTGGACTATAAAGTTACATATGTATGCTTTATATTTTATGATTTTTAAATTAAGATATATAAGAAAAATGACTTTATACATGTGTTCACATAAGAAAATGGCATGTAAAGACAAATTTCATTTGTATATGCATGGATGGAGGCATATTAAGATAAAGTTCATACATATACTATACAAATGAAAATAAACCTTATATTATAATGCCCATTACCTGACCGAGAACAGAAAACGGAATTCCAATATAAATATTAAAGAATGAATGGTGTTGATTCCCTCTAGACGTAGGCTTTGAAAATGAAAGGATTTGAAAATTCAAATGATCTGACGACGTGATGAGAGATTGAGAAGTAGGGTTTTTTTTATGCAATCGCCTCCTCTTTACAATTGGGGTTGTTGCTCAATTTATAATAGGCTCGTGAGAAACAATATAAGGAAATGATTTTTTTAATTAAAACCAAAATAAATTAGAAATTAAATCACTCCTAAATCAAATCAATCAATCAATCAAATTTTCCTCTCATAAATTAGCTCAAATTACTAGCATGATTCATTCTTTCCAAAATCAAATTAGATTCAAAATTTCAATTATTTATTCTAAATATTTATTTTGTAATTAAATTATTTATCCAAATCATTTTTATTTTTAAAAAATCATTTAAATTAAAAATCTTTTTTTTTAAATCTAAATTGGTACAAATTGATTAATTTTTTAAATAGTATCGGACAAAAATAGGTGTCTACACATAGTGTAAAGATATGTAATTCAATGTTTATCGCTGATAAACCCGATCAAAATTTGTTATATTTGTAAATATTTTTTTGAGTTTTTATTTTTACAAATATTACTAAAAAAATTGCTAGATTTGCAAATATCCCATATATTTTCTTTTGATTTGTTTCAGAGTTTTTTTATATCCGTTCATCATATGGATGAATTCGGTTTTCATTATAAAAAAGAAAAAGCATCGCCACATTTTTTCGAACACAAATAGAAAAATCTAAAGATGAGTAATGCAATTCCTTCTAAAAAAAAGAGCACTCGATATTATTCAACAAAAAGTGATAAAAAAAATTATATAAACTACACAAGATAATAAATAAATAAAAAAGTTTGAATTAAAAATCTAATTAACATCCAAAGTAGTTTTAGATTGGTCCACTAGATTTTTGGGTCAAGTGAGGTTAAGACCCAACTCTAACTTTTTGTTTTGGACTCTTTAGTCATTGCCACAAAGGCTCACTACCCAAAGTAAAAAAAATGTGGGTCTTGGGCCCAACGAGGCAGCCCAATAGGTGAAATCCTACACCACGCAATCCACAAATCACATGTTTCACACCTGGTAACAGACTTTCCACATCACCCATCAATGTCCCATATGCAATAATATCTCATTGAGTTTTTTTTTTCATCAATGAGTAATTTATATAAAAAAAAAAAAAAAAAACAAAAAAAAAAAAAAAACCCAAAAAAAAAAAAAAACAATACCAAAAAAATATAAAAAAAGAAAAAAAAAAAAAAAAAAAAAAAAAAAAAAAAAAAAAAAAAAAAAAAAAAAAAAAAAAAAAGGGTATTATATATAGCTATCATAGTTTGATTCCTTATTCATAATAATTGTGACATTGTTAAAATTATTGATTGTCACTTGATTCTAATTAAGTAATCTTTGAACTAATATGAGAATAATTAATTAGTATTATGAGTACTTTTTTCCATAAGATATACTTTTGTATGTGAAGATACGTAGTTTTTCTCTCAACTATTAGAATCATATAGTCATGTATAAATAACTTTTTGAGATATTACATCAAATTAGAGGAGGGGGGACTCGAACCTTCGAGTTCAGAAGAAAGAAGTAGATGCCTAACCGATTGAGCTTATATCTCTCGTTGGTATAAAATTATAGATTTAAATCTTCTCTTATTATTACTCTTTTAAAAAATTATATATCATAAGCATAAAAAAAAAAATAATTATAGTCTATCACTCTCGATAAGCATCATTAATTACCGAAGTAATAGAAATTTTTCTAAAATGTAATTATTTAGAAAAGAACAACTGAAAAACGACCATCAACGGCTCAGATATAACCAGGTAATTTATTGAACTGACAAACGAAAAATTGCCAACCTAAATTGCCTCGATTTTTATCTTTCTCCTTCTCTTTGAATTTCCTGTCCCCCGATGAATTAGCCGACGGAATTCTTCTTCTTCGCCCGAGGGAGGAGGAAAATCAGTCTCCGATTAGGGAAACAGAAAAATGGAGGAAACTTTCTTCGATCTCGTTGAGTTTCTGAAAAAACCCTCAATCGCCGAAACATTTGTCGACATTTTGCTATGTGCAGTTCCGATCTGGCTCGCTGTTATGATCGGTTTAATTATCGGTTGGTCTTGGAGGCCTCGTTGGACCGGATTGGTTTTCCTAGGGTTTCGGAGCAAGTTCCGATTTTTATGGACTTTTCCACCGGGATTTGGAGCTCGTCGGCTCTGGTTAGCTTTTACTGCTCTTTCTGCTTTCTCTGTTTGCCGTACAATTTGGTCAAATTTTAATGGGAATAAGAACCAGAAGAGAAAGGAATCGCCAGAAATTACGATGTCGGATTCTTCGGTGGCGTCTTCGTTGAAGAACTTGGATGATGGAAATGAGGAAATTATTGTGTGAGTTTGATAAAGTTTTGGTCTTTTTGGGGTTTTGGAATTTAATTGTTATGTAATGTGGGTGTGAATTTGATTTCTTTAGGAATATAGTTTATAATGTGAAGTTTTTTTTTTACTATTCTAGTAATAAAGATGTGGAAAAGGAGAAGGGTACGGTTACGGAGAATGATTTGGATCATTTATTGCAACTTCTTGAAGGAAGGGATGGAGAGGTTGAATGGCAAAATATGATGCAGAGATCGACCCCAAATTTCGCTTATCAAGCTTGGCGCCTTGAGCCTGAGGTAATTAAAATATGAGGTTTATAGCTTGTATTAACTTGCCTTTTTTTATTCTGTTTCCTTTTTTTGCCCCCATTGTGTTTTACTTTTAGTGTATGTGGGTTAGTTTTTGGCGAAAACCTAGGCTAAACTGATACCTCTAGGAGGAATTTGAAACCAACTCGAATTCTATTATTTTATTAATTGAACTAATCTTCCTGAAAAAATTGACCGAATGACTTGAAATACCTATCTAATTGACCTTTAAACTTACCGTGGGTAGTGGTCAAGGGGCTTCCTCTAAGTCTTGAGGTCATGAGTTCAAATCCATGTGTGGCCACCTACTTAGGATATTATCTTACGAGTTTTTCGACGTCAAGTATTGTAGGGTCGTGTGGTTGTCCCGTGAGAATAATCAAGGTGCGCGCAAGCTGTCCCGAACACTCACGGATATTAAAAAAAAATTGTCTATAATCTTACCGACCAACACTAGTTAATGAAACTAACCAAAACGAGTTAGTTCAGCTGGTTTTTTCTGTTTTGATTTAGACTCCCTATTCTATCTTTTTTTTTTTCTAGTATTCCCTATGTATAATTCCTAAAGAAACGAATGTTTGAGTCCTTTGATGTTTCTATTTATGAAAATTGCTGATTCTGTTCCATTAAAAATTGCTATCGCTGTATCTGAGATTTTATGGTACCACATTTTCATGTTTGAATTGTACTGTGGAGCCTTCATGGTTTTTGTTTGCACGTATAATTTGTTATGGAAATGTCCATTGACAGTTGGACTGAAGTCTCTATATCAGCTGATTCAAATTGTTACTATCAGTATCAGCTTTAAATATACCTTGCAAACCATGTGGCAAGCAACTGCAAGTTGTGACATATCATGCTTTTGTGTGTTTAGATTATTATTCGTTCCGTGCAATGCATCTTCCTCTGTGTCCTCACTTGAGCATTCATTAGTTCTGCAATCTGTGTTTCTATTGTTTTGGATATAATACCATGTTCCAACATCTCTCTCTGTGTTTTTTTTGTTCACTAGAACAAACCAACAATTTATCGCAGTAGAACTATCTTTGAGGATGCAACTCCAGAGCTGGTTAGAGATTTTTTTTGGGATGATGAGTTTCGGACTAAATGGGATCCCATGCTAGCATATTTTAAGATATTGGATGAATGCCCTCATACAGGGACCATGATCGTCCACTGGATTAAAAAGGTTTGTGGACAGGGGTGATACCTGAATATATTTGAAGCACAATGCCTTAAACTAGATTTGAATTTATGCGGGTTGATTGACACCTCTCTCTTTTTTCCTTGCAGTTCCCTTTTTTCTGCAGTGATAGAGAATATATCATGGCTCGAAGAATATGGGAGGCTGGAAAGACTTACTATTGTGTAACGAAGGTTGATATTTCACCTTGTTTGACAATTAATGGATGCTACCTCATGTTGCTTCATTTGAATTTACTCGTGCTAGTCATCCTCTCTTGCTTATTCAATTATATATTTGTCAATTTTTGTGTGGCCGTTTTCCAGTAAGTATGGCATGGTTGTATACCTCTGCCATATGTAACCTAAAACATTTTTCTGGGCTAAAGGGCTTATATGACCTGCAATTAGCAATGGCAAATACCAATTGTGATCTTTCTTGGGTTCTCACTGAACGTAGTATTTTTGTGCTCTCCATACCCCATGTATGTTGTTTTTGGCATCTGACTGTATGTGTTCCAAAGAATTACGTAGTTAAAATTTGTTATTATGATTTATGATTTTTTGCTCCGCTCTGGTCTGGTCTTGAAGTATGTCTTGTTTACTCTTCAGTTGAAATATGTTTTCTGCTTTCTAATCCATTTTGGTCTTCACTCCTTATGATGTAGTCACCATAAAAAAGTACATAGTTTAGATATGCATCTTCTTGATTCCAATCTCTCTCTCTCTCTCTCTCTCTCTCTCTCTCTCTCTCTCTCTCGCCTTGTGTTCACTAACAGCCACTCTTTTATTTAAACAAATGGGCTGAAAATGAAATTTCACTTCTGCAGGGTGTGCAATATCCAAGTTTGCCCAAACGTGACAAACCAAGGCGTGTGGATCAGTTTTTTTCAAGTTGGATCATCAGGGCGGGTGAGGATTGTGGTAGTTTACCAAAAATTGCAGGATTTAAATCAGAAAAATTTATTAAATTCCTTATATGCTGAGTCTGGAAATGTATGCAGTGGAATCTCGTAAAGGAGATGGATTATGGTCTGCTTGTGAGGTAATCCTTGTACATTATGAGGATATGGGAATTCCGAAGGATGTGGCGAAATTGGGTGTCCGTCATGGCATGTGGGGAACTGTCAAGAAGTTGCACTCTGGCTTCAGAGCATACCAGAATGCCAGGAAATCAGATATTTCTGTTTCCAGAAATGTACTGATGGCTAGAATCACCACAAAGATTTCTTTTGACAGAAGCACAGATTCCACGGATCCAGAATCCGGTGAAGTACGTAGTCAAGTGGTGAGGAGAAAGCACCAAAAAGATTGCAGCGTAGATTGGAAATGGATCATTATTGGTGGCACTGTGGCTGTGGTTTGCGGACTTCGAACAGGTGCAATTGGTAAGGCCTTGTTACTTGGGGCAGGGCAGAGAATGGCACGAAGGTGAGGTATATATTTAAATTCGGTGCAGCCGTGTAGGCATTGTATCACTATGCATTTTCAAGAATTCCACGAGTTTATTTTTAATAGCACAGCACAGCAACTATTGTTGAGATAAACAACATATGACCATTTTTTTTCTGAATGGCTGTAATGGAGTAATTCTCTTCCATACACAACCTTCTGTTTTCCTGACCATCCCAGTTTGATGTCTCTCTTTTGCTGAAACAATATAGTATGTGAAGTTATAATGGAGAACTCAGCTGACATTTGAGTCACTTCCAGTTATTGGAACTTGCATGTTCCTGTGGTCAAATTTTAAAAATATTTTTTGCTTGCTTTTCTTGATAAGACAGGAGCTGAAGATTGTTCTATAATATCATTGGTCTTATGATATTTAAATTAATGACTATTGGATGTATGTTAGTTTTTTTTTTCCTTCTATTAAAATCACGATCACGATTGAGAGAATCCGCACAAAATACACTTGGTAGATTGACAAAAGCCCTATTGGGGAGGGTAGAGGTATGAACCCTACCCTCTTCGAATTCTTAAAAAAAGAGAGAGAGGTAGAGGTATGAACCCTACCCTTTTGAATTCTTAAAAGAGAGAGAGAATCTTATTATGGTGATGTGATGGTCATATCGAATAATTTCTAGTTAATGGCATGGACCAGATATCAAGTCCGGACCAAAGAAATTTTCTGAACATATTGACATAAGTGAGTAGGAAAGATATTTTGACAGAAACAAAACAAGAGAAAAAACAGAGCATCCTTATGTATGTCTGAATGGATCTCTGGATTGGTCTATCAAATTTTGGATGATATCAATTCAATCATTAAATTTTTCTTTTCAAGAGAATCATTATAATTTTCATTTATTTTTATAGAAAGGGACAATTGAAATTATCAGAACTATGATTCAAAAGTGGAAAAAGGAAGAATGAAAAGGGGGAAGGAACCCTTCAGATTAGACCACTCATTCCTAATGGAATTGGATTCCATTTTTTTCTGGAAATATAACTTAAAAGAACCCATCAACACAACTTTTTCTTTTGCATTGGACCGTAAAAATGATTGGGACATTCTTTTGTTAAAAGCAGAATCAAATCAAAGTAATAATCTTTCTTGACAGCTACTAATGACCCTAAATTTATTAGTACTTTATGCTGCCAAATGAATGGTTTTGTGGAACATTCAACAAAGACAAGCTGACCTTAACATCGACCTAATAGTTAGATAAGGATATCCCTTCTATTTTAAAATAAATATTACATTAAATAAATGGGAAACAAACTCGAGTAAAACTTGGCTGTTATCCACGTAGTAGACATCTCATGGCCGCTTCTAGTCACTTGGGAGTAGCCACTAGGATAAAAATTGAAATAATCTATTTTTCCTAATGGAAGGGATGCAATCGGTTTGGATTCGATCAGTGTTTTTATTAAAACCTAAATCGAATCTACATTAATTTTTGAAAAATAGAGGATTTGATTATGGAATATGGTTGAGGAATTGAATTAAAATTAAGGCGATATCCGGTTTGAATGTGGAGTCACTTTGAGGGGTCGGTCTAGATAGGTTATGGTCAGTTTTGATCGATTTAGGTTCGACTTAGTTTTTTTTCAATTAAAAATATATTGTATTTTATTTGTTAATAACCGGTTCGGTTCGGTCCGATTCAGTTTTTAATTAAAAACAAAAACCAAACATACCCTAATTAAACCCACCTAATGACGACTTTCCATTGGCTAAAAACAGTCAAGTAGCAATCAAGTTTTATAGAAAAAACTCAAACTTTACATAGATGGAAGTATTGATGTCTATCAATCGATGAACTATACTCAAGTTGACGGTTAACGGTACTCCCTCCTATTTAATTACGAGTTCGAGTTTTTTCTTCCATATTTATAATTTCATTTAGAAAAATAAAAAACAGAAAATATGGTTAAAAATGATTGGTTTAATGAGTCGGCAATGCCCCATTGGATAGACAGAGTTGAAAGAGACAATCACAAAAACAATAGAATTTCTTTCAAAGAAATAAAAGCACTCACATTCAGAGTGATGAAAATGGTCCTAACCCTGGCCATGGTAGTTGCCTTTGTCCCCGGCGGCTATGGACCTAAACCCTAATCGCCATTAATAGGTAATGGATTTATTGGAGAAGAAAAGGGACCCAAATTCAGCATTAACCAACTATTTCAATTCCCTTTGTCAAAATTTGCTCGTCGTTATCTTTTCTTTTCTACTTTTTCCTAAATCACATTTAAAGCCTAGTGATTGTGACACCATTTCCATACCCTAACCTAACCCTAACACCATGATTTAGGCCACTCGACATTGTCTCTCTCCCTCTCTTCAAATAATTCATTTTTTCTTTTCTATTTATGTATTTTTTTTTACCATGTACGAGGACCGAATTCGAATCTATTATACTTTTCTATTTATGTCCATTTGATTCCTGTATTTTTAAAATGTTCATTTTAGTTCATGTACTATATTACATTTATCAATTTGGTTCTTGTAATTTTTAAGGATGCATTTAGTTACCGGGTTTAGAAAGGTTGTTAAATTTGTGTTTGAATTGTGAAAACCAGTTAATTTATTAAGTATGGGTTAGTGTAAAATTGGTTGAACTTATTAAATGAATGAATTTGTTTGATTCAATTTCTTTTCGAACAAAGATTCCTCCTTCTAATTTTTGCTTAGGTAAAATTACATAAACATGTGGGAGAGAGATGTGAATCTTTTTAAGTGGGGCAGAAATACAAATATATCTTATTTCGACTAAACCCTATTTAGTATAAAAATTATATTTTTTTTCTTATATTTTTCTCTGTATTAATTTGATCCATATTTTTAAAAGTTTCATTTTAGTTCATGAACTATGTACCACATTTATCAATTTAATTCGGACACTCTTTTAAAAGTTTCATTATACTCCATTTATTTTGTTACTACTGTCAATTTGATCTATATAGTTGAATTAAAACTCATTGATTATCCCTATAGTTATTAGTACATAATGTTAATTTCAATTAAAAAATCATATTTTTTATTTAAACTTTTGGTGATAGGATGAATTAAGACATCTCAAGTAGGTATTGAGAATCTCATCATTTAATTCATCTAAAATAAAATGAGAGGTAAAATTTTTGTAAGTCTCATGTCATCAAAATAAAAACTTCATATTACGTTTTGGTTTCATTAAACTAATGAAGTATTTTCATTTAATCTTCATTTACATGATAAATAAATATATGCTATTAAAAAAAGCGAGTTTTTATGAATTAAATATTTATAAAAAATATGAACACGTTCATAAGGAAGAACTGCCAAACATTTTTTTTACTCTCAATCAAACCTTATCCACTAGAATTTAGCAAAACTAAACCCCAAAAAAAAATAATAATAAAAATGAAAGGCTGTAAATGATGGGGGGGGGGTTGAAGCTTTTAGAATGAACACAAACGGTCTCTCTCTCGTAGTTATTGGTATTGTACGTAAATGAAAGTTTGTGGTCCTTCCTTCTCCCATTAATTCTGAATTTTGGTCAATTTTTTCTTTCTTTCTTTCTTCCCTTTTCATATATATAATTTTTTGGTAATTAAGGTGAGGTTTTTGCTATTACCTTTTAAACCATCGTTTGGAGTTGGTCACATTTAGTAATTATAATATGACGATGATAAAATTATTTTCGTTTTAATTTATTAAATGTAAACGTATGTAATTTACATGGTCATACTAATCAGGTTTATGAGTAAATTGTTCCTCTTTTTTTATACGATATTTTAGTATTTTTATTCGATGTTGAAATAGCTTTTATATATAATTTATCATTTATTATGAACATAAAATAAAATAAAAAAACTATTGATTTTCTCTTATGGGTCTCTTTTTATACATACACTTTCTCTCGTTAACAGATCTCTCCACCCATTTTCATCATTAACTTCCCCGTCTTTATTCTCTATGTATACACATTTTTTCTCACAAAATTCTCTTTATACACATTTTCTCCTACTAGTATTTCCCTACACACAATAACTCTTGTCATCATTATTTTTTATGATAGTTATTGAGATGTTTTGAATTAAAAATCAATAATTCTTACTTTTAGTTAGTTATTATCATTTTTATTAATTTAATGATTGTCTTTAATCAAATTGATGAATATTAAAACGTATCATTTCTAAAAATCTAAAAAAAAAACATTGCTATTATTTGAAATTTATTATTAAATAATTATCATTTTAGTAAGTTCCCGAATAGTTTAAGTTATTTAAGCTTTTTTTTTCAATTTAATCAATTGAGTTGACAGGGTGTTAGTAGATGAACTTAAGTTTTCTCTTTGATCTCTATTTTTCACCGTTTTTAATTTTATCTATAATGTATTAATTTTTTTAATCATATTTCTCTTATAATGTTTTAACAAAATTGTTATGTAATGTCTAAAAATATTATTTTTGGTAAGTTGATATATTTTAATATTAATTATTCATCTCATCCGAAAATATATAAAATAAAATCGATCTATATATACCGTTTTGTCTAACTGTGAAATCCTTGGAAGCTTACTATAAAACTCAGACTAGAAAAATATTATATTAAGTGACACTGATTGAAGGACATAAAAGTTAATTTTTTTAGTGTCACCTCATCAACTTATTACAAATTTCTAATGATATTATCTATTGAGATTTGATTGAAAGGGATAAAACTTAGCAACTTCAAAGCCCTATAACTGTAATTTATTCACATTTTCATTTGTTATTATTTTTTCAATTTTTCAATCTCTTATTTTTTTTTAAATATTTTTATATTTGTGAGTGGAGAGTAAGAAAACATATTCAATAGAGGGTAACTAAGTTTTTTCTGATGGAAAGATATATTGTAGAGATGAAATTAATTTTTTTAAAGAAAAATAGGGACATGGATCGCTTCATCATTCTCCCATTTGGTTATTTCACATCTCAATATTTCATAATATTTTCTAATAATAATAATTACTTTGCATTAAAACAAGGGTAAAATGCAAATAAGACCCCTGTGATCTTTTCAAAATGCATAAACACCCCCTATACTTTGAAAATGGCAAATCGCACCCCTGTGGTTCCAATTTTTTTCAATTAGCCATCCTCCTTCAATGTCAATAATTTTCTTTTAGCCATAACTTCTTCGTTTGAACTTCGATTTGGACGATTTAAGATGTTTTATAATCCTCGTTTCAAGCTCTACATAAAAGTCACTTCAAAACTTTGAAATCATTAATAAATAAAAGATTTTATTAACATTGAAACACTAGGTATGATTGACATCATTAACTCTTTTGTTTATTGATGATTTCAAAGTTTCGAAGCGACGATTATGTAAAGCCAGAAATGAAGATTCCAAAACATCTTGAATCATCCAAATCGGAGTTCAAACGAAGAACTTATGGCTAAAAGAAAATTATTGGATATCAAGCTTTATATGCCTCGATTGAAAAAAATTGAACCACGTGAGAGCGATTTGCCATTTTTAAAAAGATGCGGTGTTATACGATTTTGAAAAAAAGCACGCATCGCCTTATTTGCATTTTACCCTTAAAACAATTAGAAGGTTTTTTTTTTAATGCATCACTTGAAACACAAAGTGAAATATTATACTAGTATATATAATATATGTAAATTATAAAATCAAGTCTGCCCAATTACTCAAAATTTCTAGAAAACAAAAATTAAGATTTATTTAATTGATTTCGGACCAGACAAATTTAAACGAGATTATAAACTAATTCAAAATAAAATAATTAGAATTGACAGCCCCACTTGCATTTTTGGCATTATCTATGTATAATAATATAGTTGTACTACGCTTCAAATATATATATATATAGTATAGTTATAGTTATACTATATTTAGCAATTTCCTCGTAAGGAATATCTTTCCAGCTCCAATATTTTTTGAAATTCAAGAATGTTGTTTTTCTTTCTAGATATTACGTCAAATTAAGAGAGGATGACTCAACCTTTCACGCTCATGAAAATTAGAGTAAACCAAATCAATTATAGCTTCAAAGTTTTTTACTTCATCAAATTACACTATAATATCTTATCCAATAACAATTTTTTTTACCTCATACTTAATAAAACGAATCAATTATAACTTCAAAGTTTTTTACTTCATCTAATTACACTATAATATCTTATCTCAATAACAAAAAAGATAGTAAAAACAGGTTTAAACTCAACACTAAAATACCTTAATTCAGTCTTAAAAATATTCAAACACATACGTAAAATTAATGTCTATAAAAATAGCTTCATCCAACTACCAAAAACGCTGACACATAATTATAAATCTTTAACAATAATAATAGAAAGTTTTAATCAATTGGGGTATTTTAAAAATGATTTTTTTTAACATTCATTGATTTAATAAAACTTTAATGAAATAAAAGTATTAAATTAATGAAATTTATCAAAACATTAAAAACCTATAAAACTTGAAAAATTAATAAATTATAATTAAAAAAATCCTAATTACCATTGTAAAATATATAATAAAAAAATTATTGTAAAAATACTACTATATTTAAAATCAAATTAGAAAAAACACCATTAAATGTAATTTTTCTACCCACAAGGGCATAGCCGATTAAGGCATATAGTTCCATCCCAAGATAGTGGTTCAATTTCTACCCCAACACTTTGTATCAGATAAAAAAAAATCTAATTTTCTAATTAATTAAGATTTTATTAGAAGAAATAAAATACTAAAGTTAAAACTGACCCATTAAATTAAAACAAAGATAACCGTTTTTTATGTTAACATATTGTTAATTACCCAATAATCTTTCGATCCTATTCTTATCTCAATTTTTTTTTTTAATATAAAGTAACCTTTCTATTCTTGGTTACCAAACAAAGTAACGTTTATTTTGTTGTATTTTTGCTATAAAGTCAGATCAAACTCCAAACAGGCAGTTAAAATAATATTTCTTATAACCACTTTTTATTTCTCTTTTAAGTTAATACTTAGATTATCCATTAAAGGAAGGAAAAAAAATATATATATACATTTATTTGGTTTTTCTTTGTATTTGAAACAAACACCCAACCACTGAACAACAACAGTAAGCACAATTTGCAGCTAATATACTGTTGTGGACAATCATGCATTCAACTACGTGTCTCATTTTTAACCTCAGAATCTCAGAATCTTTCAAGCAAAGAAAAATAGTTTCCTCTGTCAGCTGTGACCGTAAGACTCATCTCTCTCTCTCCATCTTTTTTCTTTCTATCAATCTTTTTGGGTTCTTTTTTCTTGTTTTCCTTCTGGGTTTTGATTTTTCTCAATTGGGTTGTGCTCACTCAGAAACAGAAGAAAAGCAATTACAATGAATTTAAGAGGTATATGGGTTTCCCAAATGATTATTTGTTTTGTTTTTCTTCATGGGAATCTTCTAATCTTACTGTTTCTATTGAAATTTTTTTGTTGTTGTTTATGGTTGTGATTTTGATAGGAGTGGATTTTTGCTCTTGGAAGTTTTTACTTTTGTTGTGTTTTGTGTGTGGATTTGAATATATCTACTGAATTTGTGGTTGCTTCTCTTTTGGAAACATTTGGATTATGTTATTTTGAATGGGAACTCTTTTTGGAACCTATTACAATTTTTTTTTTATATATTTCATCAAAGTGGGGGAGGGGAGACTCGAATATTCGACCTTGTAGAAGGAGATACCTAACCATTGAGCTTTACAATTGGAGTTTTGTTCCTTATTTACATATGCTTGGAATTTATGAACCTAAAATTATTGTAAATATTAAGCATATGTATTATATTTCAATTTGTGATACTCAAATTCATTCCATGGACATCATCTTTATGTGGAAATGGAAAATAGTACATTAGTTTATGGTCAGATGACCTTATTAAATATTATCTTTGAATGTTATAAGCAAACCATAGACCATGAAGGAATTTACATCTCTTTCTGTAAATCCAAAGTTGTCGTTCCGATTCATCTGAAGACATCCAGGTTTTTTTGTTGAGAAATCCCACATCGGAAAGATGAAGGGAACTCACAAGATTTATAAGATACATGGGCTACTTCTCTCATTGCCAATTGGTTTTGAGATGAAACTCTATGTTATCAAGATGGTATTAGAGCCCAACAACCCCAAACGGGCATTCGGTCCAAAAATGGGATCCAATCTAAGAATGGTGAGCCCAAAAGAGACACCATCTTGGGGGAGCATGTTGAGAATCCCACATGAGAAAGATGAAGGGAACTCACAAGGTTTATAAGATACATGGGCTACTCCTGTCATTGCCAATTGGTTTTGAGATGGACCTTATGTTATCAAGATTTCCCAGTATGGTAGTGATGTGTAGATACCATAAAGAGAGCTCAAATAAATCTTTTTACCATGATAATTCTAATCCAGATGAGAAACTCTCTATAGTCCTCCATATACTTAGGATTTTGGAAGATTATGAAACAATCATGCCTTGATACTTAAATGTAATGACGCTTGGTGTATTTTCTTTCGATATTTGGGGCCATAATTACATTACCTAGCTTCAATCAAGGAAGGTTTTAAGATGCAGGTGGATGGTGCACATTCTTGAGCTCTCCCAAATTGTGGAATTTCTTTCCTTACTAGATGAGATGGGTCAACAGACCACAGCAGAAAAGAACATTGTGTTTTGTATTGCCTACCGTCTTGAATTTCCCCTTGAAAAAGAGGATATCATGCATAAATAAGTTTCTCTAAAACACGAGTCTTGTAATTTATGGCAATGGGATGGGATCATGATATTCTTTCCCTTAGTGGTTTCATGGTCAGAATTCGAGTTTTTTCTGTTTAAACAGTCTCAATCAAAGCATACGGAACCTGAATATATTAATTTTTTTATACTGAGATTGTATCTGATTAACAAAGGTATTGCTTGTGCTCATTGCAAAGTTTTTTTCAGCTCACTGTTGGTTTTTCGTGACAGTAAGCTTTTATCCTTCAACACTATCATAAAATTTATTTTGAAATCACATCTTTCATTCCTTGGCAAAAGCTTAGTAGAAAATATTTTTCAGGTTCTGCGTAGCGTTCATATAAATATTTTTTTTTCTTAATTGTCACCTGGCTGCACAAGCGAACTTTGGAACGAGTAATTGAATTTTTCAGGTTCTGCGTAGCGTTCATATAAACTTTTGAACAATCTCTTAAGAAAATTTAAATGCGGGAGTTGACCCTGTGGAGTCAGTTTATTTTGTGACAAGTTAGAAGAATCTTATTTCATGAATTAAATCAGTGTTTGCTTGACTTCCGCCTATTTGTTCTGTCGTTTTTTAGCTATCACCACCCATTAATGCGCTTGCAATTTGCCTCCATGTAATGATAAACTGAAGGTAGGGATATGACTTTTGTTTTTTGAAGAGAAAAAATTTACTACAAATGAAAACTAACATGAGATGAAATGATATTTCAGA
Organism: Gynostemma pentaphyllum; assembly: GCA_028015215.1. Classification (NCBI taxonomy): domain Eukaryota; kingdom Viridiplantae; phylum Streptophyta; class Magnoliopsida; order Cucurbitales; family Cucurbitaceae; genus Gynostemma; species Gynostemma pentaphyllum. Next base: position 53,349,305 of record CM051350.1, on the reverse strand, counting down.
ACCAAAAATTGAGGTATTGCACTGAAGATGAATGAGGACTATAACAGCATTGAACCAAGAACTGATTTAGAGCTTGGTTTGGGTTACTCAGAACAACACAGACCGGGAGTATTGACAAAAAAATCAGGTGTAGGTGCAAATGCAGGTTCACTGGTGGACATGAAATATGTGGCCACTGATTCCCTGTCTGAACTAGTTTGGTCTCCACACAAAGGTTTGAGCCTCAGATGTGCTGATTCCAGCTTCAAGGATAGAAGAAGCTTGATTGTATGGGACACAGGACCCAATGATGCTAGTTTCATCATTCCATTGCAAGCTGAATTTCATTTGAAGAACATTTCTGAGGGTGAAGATACTTTAAACATGGTCAGTTCCCGTGATGCTGGCCCCACGACAAGCGATGTAAAAATGCATGCTCTAGAGAGAGGTATGGCCATATAAATGTTTGTGATAATCGACAAATTGTGAACATTTTTAAGAGAATATATGTTGAATCATTGCTCTCTTAATAGTCATGGGTTCCATCTCAAAATCAATTGGTAATGAGAGAATTGACCCTTAGATCTTATAAACATTGTCAGGTCCCCTTTTCTTTCTGATGTGTGATCCTTAACATGCCCCCCTCAAGATGGTGGCTCTTTTGGGCTCCTCAATCTTTGGCCGGATCCTATTTTTGGACCGGATGCTCGTTTGAGCTAGTGGATACCATCTTGATAATCATGGGCGTCCATCTCAAAACCAATTAGTAATGAGAGGAGTGACCCTTAGATTTTATAAACATTGTTAGGTCTCTTTATCTTTTCGATGTGGGATCTTTAACAATATCCAATATTTCTTTTTGCTAGACTGTATATTTGTTCCTTACAACTTTGATCCAGTTCTAATGCTCTTAGTTCCCAGGAATGGGGAGCAATGCAAATGAAACAGATAGCACGGTGGAATCCCCTGTCATATGCTCTAAACAAAATGAGGAACCACGAGAAAGTGGAGGAGTGGATATAATTAAAGCAGCACACATTCCTGTGGATGAAGTGCCTTCAATTAGGAATTTCAAGGAGGATGCAGGTTTGCTGATGGCAGTTACAAATTTCAGTTTCTTCTATTTTCATGCTTTGGAAAAAAAATTTAAAAGTTGAATTAGCCTTCTATTGAAAGGATACTGTTTCTCATCTTGCTGGTTTCACTCATCAAAAAATTGTTTTTCATTTTTCATCTTTGTTTGACGTTTTATTGACTTCCATTTTCCTTGCAGTTCACATCGAAAGAGTAAATGAAGTATCAATGGAAAGGGATGAACCTAATCTGGATAAAATGCAACATGAATTGTTAGTTATGGATGCAGTTGATGGAGATGAAGACAATGGAAATCTTAAAGCAGGAAAGAATGTAATTCATCCTTTGGATGAGTGTCAGCCTTCTGGCTTCCATCCAACAATTTTGGGAAAGTTGGACGCATCAGCAGAAAATGACCTGCGAAATACGAATGATGAAACTGTTGGGGGTGAGGGAAGTAAAATTCTCATTACCAAACCCGCCCATGAAGTGAGAGAGAGTAACCAGCAAGATGATAATAACAACTGCGAAGACCGGGGTGATTCAGCTTCTCCACCAAACAGCAAAATGCATTTGAAGCAAAGGAAGGGCAAGGAAAAGGCACTGTCAGATGGTGATATCAATGAAAAGAATGTCAAATGATGAGGACAATAGCTTTGGAAGTGTTGAAAGCTGTAGCAGTGCTTTTTTTTCAGCACGCAAGAGGCGATGGTGCTTCGAACAACAGTTAATTGTTGGGAATAAAAGAGTTAAAAAGCAAGATGATAATACTCCTGTTGCAACATCAAACTCAGGTCTGGACAGCTCTTTCATGAATTGGATATCAAACATGATGAGAGGATTTTCACAGCCTATCCAAGATGAGGCGCATTCTCTTGATTTTACCCTTGCTAAACCTGATATCAAACATGGGGGCCCTACCGAGGAACCTGTCACATTCAAGAGGAGTCATGATCCCGGGTTCAACCGCATGGGTTTCCAATCTATTTTCCGGTCCTTGTATGACCCAATCACCAGAGGTGAGGAAGGAGGGCTTAATGCCAATTGCCAAACAAAAGAAGGATCTAAGGATATAGAAGTGATTAACAGGAGCTATGACGCGAATGCAACTCCAATAAACTGTTTTGGAGAGTCTGATAACTTTGGCAAACAACTACAACTGATAAATGAGAATGTGCTGGAGTTTACATCTGGAGAACGACCAACCCCACTAATACAACTTAATAATTCATCTGACGTTCCTTGTGGCAGTCATGAAAGTCATAAAACCAGGTCTCAGGAGAGGAGAGACTCGTGTAATCTTGTAATTGGTAATAAAATAGGTGAAGTTATGTGCAATTCTGCTTTGGTAAAGTGCAAGTCAAACAGCACAGAAAATGTTGACAACGATCTATCGTCGGTAAAGGCTAACTATAATATTGGTAATACAAGCGACCCTCTCAAAAGCTTGTGGATTACCCGCTTTGCTGCTAAAACCTCTGGCCCCATGCTAAACCCGGAAAATTGCAACCAAAGTAGCAATGATGATTCCCAATGCTCCATGCCTGGCACTAGACTTACTCCATACCCTCAAAATCAAGATGTTTTTCACCATTCCACAGAAGATTTAGCCACTGCTGTTAGTAAGGAAAAATGCTCTACAGATAATACTGAGGCTTCCTCTGGTCATATGGAATTTAACAGCCAGAACGAGCAGAAATCTATTAGTAAGTTCAACCCTGTTTTACCTTCTCCTAGACTAAGAAGTTCAGAGGCGATAGCTTCCACCTTTGCCAGAAGATTAGGTGCATTCAAACACATCATACCGTTAGATGTGACAGAAAATGCAAGTAATGAAACTGTGACCTGTTTCTTTTGCGGCACAAGGGGTCACCGTTTACAAGATTGTTCAGAAATCACAGAAAGAGAAGTTAAGGATCTTTCAAGAAATATCAGTTTATGTAATGAGGTAGGCGAGCTCTTTTGTTTATGCATAAGATGCCTTCAGCTCAATCACTGGGCTATTGCATGTCCAACCGCTCCCTCAAGAGGTCAACGGCAATCTGAATCCTGTGCTTCTTTGGCTGATCATTGTGATACTGGCAAGAAGCAACTTAATTCTGGGAATGGATTAAACGCAAAACCTCAAATTGTTGAGAAAAGAAAATTGGAAGCAGTTGCGTCTACGCTCGATGATAAGGATGATCTCAATGTTAAGGCTAATCTGAGACTTGATTGCAATGCCTCTAAGGAAGTTGAATCTGCAGTAATATCAATTCCGAAATGTAATACTTCAAGAATTCCTGAGATACTCTCAAAAGAAAGTGAGATGGTGCATGTTGATAGTTTGGTGGATAAGCAGAATTCAGATATGCCACAGCTGGTCCTCAATGAAGTTAAAAAACTTAGATTGTCTCGCAACGATATTCTAAAGTAAGCAGGGGTTTTCTGTTAACCTCATTGATAAACTCCTTTATTGCTCTTTCATCATGCAATTATGGTTGTTTGAGCCAAAGATACTTGCATCTTTACACTTTTGCATTTGTGTTTTTCTTTTAATGTCTTCATAGTGAGAAAATGAATCGTAATTCTATTGATTCAGACATTCTGGAGTTGAGACAAGTAACTATGGACCCGATTGAGTTATGGGTGATTAAACTTATTGTATGTTTGAATTTTGATTATCTTTGTGTTAATAGTATCCTCTAGTCACTGAAACTAGGTGTTTATTTACACATTCTTTCTTTTACCACATGTTTTTGTCGGGTTTGTCACAATTTCAGGAGGTTCACATATTTTTTTCGAAAAAGGAGCAAGTTGAAGCTTACTATGTTGATCTGTTTTATTTATCTACATGGATATACTTGCTGCAAAATGTTGTGAATTGAAGTATTCCCATCCCAAGTCAATTAAGCATGCATAATTCCTTTTCTTATTGAGAATATATTTCTAGAGATGATATTTTTCTGGTTCCATGGGCATCAGGTGTATGAATTCCCACATTTCACTGTCACATCTTGACGGTTTTTACTTGCGCATACGGCTCGGGAAGTGGGAAGAAGGATTTGTGGGCACTGGGTACCATGTGGCTTGCATAAGGGGTAAAATGCCTGTTTATTCACATAAGCTACATTTTTACCACATAGATTGACCTCTCTGTTCCCTTATATTTTTAAACAATTTATTCTCTTCTACTTTCTCCTGAAATTTTCTCTTATGTTTTCGCAGGTTCTCAACTCGTGAAAAACTCTATTTCTGTGATAGTTCGAGGAATTGAGTGTCAAGTAAAGAGCCAGTACATTTCTAACCATGATTTTCTTGAGGTATAGAGATGTATAATTTTTTTATTTTATTTTTTCATTTTTTGCTGTTACTTTTTAGTATTATTTCTTTCTTTCTATGTATCCCCCTATCCTCTAGGTAAATAAAAGATTATTATATAAAAAATGAACTTGCTACAATTTATTTAAGTTGTTGGAAAACTCTTATTCTTCATACCATAATTTTTTTTCCTTCGTGAGTTTGCGGGCCAGTTTAGTGCGCACCTCGACTAATTCATACCATAATGTTCCTTTGTTATGTAAGCCTTGATTGTTCTTCATGAACAAGTTCTGTTGAGCTTATTGGAAGGCGAAGGCAAAATGGTAGCAAGTGAAAAACCTATATTTTTTTTTTGGGGGGGGGGGGGATAATGAGGTTTAGACATGAGCATGACCAGTGTAAAAAAAGTGGCAATGGCTACACATTCCCCTTCAACAATTTTAGTTGTCAATATCAAATCATTATTAAGCTAAAAGTTTTTTCTTTCTGACATTTGAGGCTATACACAATTTTAGCAATAGTGGTTGTCTTGTGATATTAGTCAACATGCATGTAAGTCGATCCAGATACTCACGGTTTAAATGAAGTAGAGTTAAAGGACATAGTATCACCCCATTGAAATCCACTTCAATCTTTGCAGGATGAGCTAATGGCTTGGTGGTGTGCATCCTCAAAAGACAGCAGTAAAATCATTTCTCTAGCAGAAGATTTGAGAGCCAAAGTGAAGAAGAAAAAGCAGTTAGGTTTCTAAACTGTACATAGAATTTTACCATACAGTTTTTTATACCTAGTGATTTAAATCTGAGTTGGAAGAAAAGTGTCAATGTGTTGCTTAAGAAAATTTCAAAAATTTCCTTTTGATGGGTGGCTTGTTACATACAAATGTTTTGGCCTAAGATAGGCAAATTAAAGATTAAAAAAAAAAGATTAAAATTGTTAAACAATACATTGACATTTTTTTTTACTATAGAGTTTTTTTCTTCTTTTTGTGTGTGACAGTGATGTAAGCTGGTTGGATATTGTAAGAGCAATCTCACAACTTCATACTTTAATGTTTTATATTGATATTGGGGTAAATATTAATTATTATTATTATTAGCAATAAAATTAGTGTTATGAATATTGAAATTTTGGTACTTATTATTTAAATTCAACATTTGTTCTCTTTTCTATGAAGTTGCGAGCTTTATGGTATGAATGTCCATAAATCACCAGAGTTTGACTGCCTAAATGGATTATAATCAAATAAGGCGCTATTTGATAATGTTCTCGTTTCTCGTTTATTATTTATCTTTTTTTTCTCTCTCTCTTTTTAATGGTTTCTTATTTTCTTTTCGTTTCTTCTTTTTAGAAAGAAGTGTATTTGATGGCGTTGTGTTTTGACTTTTTAAAACCATTTAAATTAGTATATAGAACTTTAAAACTTTTTTTTTTGGTTTTATGATCCGAATAGCTTGATAAATGTCATCAAACTAAAATTCATACAATAATGTCTAGTAATTTGATTTTATAAATGAATTTTCAAGCTAAATTCTTACTTTTGTGGTTTTTAGATGTCAAGAAAGAATAAGAAACAAGCACCCCTTTGCATTATAAAGTGAACCAGAAATAATAAATTATAATCATATACATGCTTATTTAGTTTTTTTAAAATGAAAAGACGAGTATAGTTCAAGTGGTTAGACATCTGTTCCCTTCTTTTGAGGTTGGAGGTTGAAGGTTCGAATCCCCCTCCTTTAGAAACGTTTTTAAAAAATATAACTCAATTATGAAGCAAGTTGTTAAGAAAGTCCCAATTTTTTATGAAAATGTCCTAACTAACCCAATAAAAAAAAAGTGCACGAAAAACACAGAAATTTGATACCCACAAAAATGGTCCAACCCTATATCAAGAATACTCATCTAATTACAAATCTAATTATTAAAAAAAAGAATCTCAAAATAGTTGATCTCAATTCTCAATTAATGAGGGCATAAACTTTACCAATTATCAATTTGAAGATTCTGTCTAATGAAATTAAAGCTATTGACTTATTTTTCTAAGTATAGTATAAAAACAATATTTTTCTTTGTTTAGAACAAATAAAAATTGGGATAATTACTGAAATAACATGTTTTTACATATTAATTACAGATATGTCAGAACTTTTGAAAAATTATTCAAATAATAGTTTAATAAATTATTGAAGTGAACCTAAAAAGGAAAAAAAATGAATAATCATTGAAAATAATAAAACATTATGAAATTAAAAAAATCAAAAACCAAAAAAATCAGTAAAAATAATAATGAAAAATTAAAAAATACTCAGTAGTTCAATAATTATTGAACTACTCGTGTTTAGGTATTATTAAAAAGTTCTGACATTCAAAAACTAGTATGCAAAGATATTCTAATTGAGACAATTTTTGAATAAAAATTACTCATCTCTCATTTATATATATATTTTGAATACATATTCATAAAAATAATTTAGAATTAAGGAATTTAGGGGTTGTGGCCTGTTGCATCTATTTTTAATTTTCTATTTCTTTTTTTTTTTAAATAGGAGCATTTGGTGTAATACTTTTGTTTTTCATTTTTCATGTCTCTCCTTTCTATTATTGTTTCTTATTTACAGTTTTCCAATATATTACTCAAACTATTGTTTATTTATTTGTTTACCTATAAAACTATTTTAAAACAAAATACATTTATGTTTCCTTTTGCGATAAAAAAGAGACCGCACAAAAACTAAAACTAGAAATTATCAAACACATTTAAAAAGGGTAAATCGTAAATAATACTTATGTAGTTTCGATCAAATTCATAAACACCGTTTGTATTTTAAAAATGGTAAATCACACTATGTAGTTCAAATTATGCCAATAAAACATCTTTCCTCTAATATTAAATTTTCTTTTAGCCATAACTTCTTCATTTGAACTCCAATTTAAATGATTCAATATTTTTTGGAATTCTCATTTCGAGCTATACGTAATAGTCACTTCAAAACTTCAAAATGTCAATAAATAAAAGAATTTATTATCATCAAAATATTAGGTATGATTGAAGCTATTAACCCCTTTGTTTAAATATAATTTAGACGTTTTCAAATGTCAATAAATAAAAGAATTTATTATCATCAAAATATTAGGTATGATTGAAGCTATTAACCCCTTTGTTTAAATATAATTTACCACCGGACGGTTTTCAGTGACTATAACGATACCACTGTTAGGAGAAAGCCCCCAACCCAAGGATGGATTCCAAAAACACTTTTGAATAATCCAAATCGGAGTTTGAATGAAAAATGTTAGGATTCCAACCTTTTAAAAAAAATTGAAAAATGTTATGGCTAAAAAAAAATTAAATGTCAGAGAGCAGAGATTTTATTGACATAATTTAAAATTATAGGGGTGTGATTTTCCATTTTTAAACTAAGTTGTTCATGAATTTATCCGAAACTTTAAAGGTGTTATTTGTAATTTACCCTTAAAAAAATTAAGTATGAAATGGGAAACAAATACAAACCGACAATATGAGAAATGTGAAGTGTTACGGGACAAAGGAGTTGGTTTTTCATAGGGTAATCATCATATGTGTTGAATAATGAATAGCATTGAAATTCAACTTTAGAAAGGTGAATACTAATAATTAAAGGTGAGAAAATAAGATTATCAAATAAATGGTTATATTATTTCAACAATGATAAAGGTATGTTAATCTAAATATAATTCAAGTAGTTAGACATTTATATCATTTTTTATAAGGTTTATTATTCGATTCTCTCCTCCCTTTATAATATCTTTAAAATAAGGGTAAAATGCAAATAAGACTCCTGTGGTCTTTTCAAAATACATGAACACCCCATGTACTTTGAAAATGGCAAATCGCACCCCTGTGGTTTCAATTTTTTTCAATCAGACCCCTCCCCTTCAATATCAATAATTTTTTTTTAGCCATAATTTCTTCGTTTGAACTCCGATTTGGACGATTCAAGATGTTTTGGAATCTTCATTTCCGGATTTACATAATCGTCGTTTCGAAACTTTGAAATCATCAATAATCAAAAGAATTAACGATGTCAATCATACCTAGTATTTCGATGTTAATAAAATCTTTTATTGTTAATCATTTTAAAGTTTCGAAGTGACATTTATGTAGAGCCTAAAATGAGGATTCCAAAACATCTTGAATCATCAAAATTGGAGTTCAAACGAAGAAGTTATGGCTAAAAGAAAATTATTGACATTGAAGGGGATGGTCCGATGAAAAAGATGGAACCACGAAGTGCGATTTTCGCCATTTTCAAAGACGAAGATGTTGTTCATGCATTTTGAAAAAAGCACTACGCGCCTTATTTGCATTTTACCCTTAAAATAAACATTGATACGATCATTGAGATGACGTTGACGTCACCAATTTAGGGCAAAATAGTTGCGTCAATTGACTTATAAAAGAGAGAGGTAAAAAGCAAGCACTCATTTAAAAAAAGAAGAAGCACCATGAAAAGTTGAATTTGCTTTTGCCTAACACTCCACTATACCCCACGTATTTTCTTCAACCCTATCCTTTCCTACTCTTTGCAATAATCCTTCATTTTCGAGACGTTTATTATTATTATTATTTTTTTTTTATTCAAGATATATTGCATGTTTATTTTTAAGTGATGTTGAGAATCCTATATAAAAAAATTAAAAAAAAAACTCACAATATTTATAAGATACATGAGTTATTCTCTTATCACCAATTGATTTTGAGATGGAACCACATGATTATCAAGAAGTTAGGTTTATATATTTTTTTAAAATTATTTTAATCTATATAAATTATTATTTTTAATTAATAGTTCTTGCAATTATAAACTAGTGTTGATCGATTTACCACTCACAAATCTTAAATTTTATTGATTTTTATTAATATTAATTCCTCCGTTTAGTTTTACAATTTAAGTGGTGGAAAATAAACAATGAGGGATGAGATTCTTATAACCAAAAGCAATGGCAGTTGTCATTGCAATAGGGCTTTGTATGGCCATGTAACGACCCGTTACCAATTAAGATAAAAAAAAATGAAATTAATATTATTTTCTCAAATGATATTAATGAGGTTGGATTGATAACTTGGATGTGAACTATCTCGTTTTCTCGTAAGGGCATTTTGGTAATTTCTCAAATCTCAACAGTAAAATCACAAGTTTATTTCCATATTTTTAGATGATGTTGATCGTCTCGTTATTACGGTTCCAACGCAACTGACGGATCATCATTCTGAGTCCCGGTGAATGAGTTATGATCGTTTTAATGCAGTGGCATTTTCGTAATTAAATTAATCCGGGATTAAACCCTAAAACCTTCTCCTCCTTCCTCCTTTTTCCGAAAATCAGCCTCCACTTCTCCATTTTTCTCCAATTTTCGCCTAAATGTAACCCATGAAGTATTTTGGCCATAACTTCCTCATCCGGACTTGATTTACGCAAGTAAGTAGTGCTTTCCGATCAGTTTTTCGTCCTTTTTCCATTGAGACTAATTTCACAGCAATCTAAAATCTGTAGAAAAAGTTATGGGGTAAAAACGAATTCGGCCCTATTAAGTTTTATCCAAATTTAATTGGTTTTCGATTGTTTCTTCGTCGTAGTAGGTGTATTTTTCGATTGAAAGCATTTGGTGAAAGATTGGTGGAGAATTGAGAAGTTCTTTTCAATTTAGGGTTCAGGTTTTGGAACTCTTGGATAAGAAAAGCGAAATCTTGAAATTCAAGAACCTAAGGTGAGTAGAAATTAGTTAAGAACTAAATATTATCAGGCTTGTACTTTTCTTTTCCTTTATGAGTTAACCTCTGAAATTTTAAGCATGATATTGGGTGATTAAAGTATGATAAAGAGGTTTATGGGCTGTTTTAAAGAAGTTATAATTTGGATTCGAGTGTGTTTAAAATTGGTTTAAAGCATGCTATATTTTGCCTATCGATATCGATTTATTGAGAAACCGAAACTCATATTTTCTATAATTTTTTTGGGTGTTTTAAGCATATTTTTGGATGTTTTTAATATGTTCTAAGTTGCTGTCCATGAATGCCTTATTGATGAATTAGTGCCCACTAAGCCAACAATTAAGCCTAGGTGGATAGATAATTACTATTTACTCGCTTCCGGATCGTTGGAATCTTATTCTCTATGTTTAGGTACTGTTTTGGGAGGCTTATTATAGGCTTTATGCTGCCAAAATTTAGTTAGAATATTAGAGACTTTAAATTGTCCGAAAAAGGAGCGAGACTACACTAGTTTAGGCTAGTTTCGCTTCTAGACTTGTAAAGTGTTGGGAGTTGTTGGAAGTGACCCAAGGATGTTTTATTGGGTGATGTTGGGACGTTTTAGAGTGGTTTAAAGGGGGATTTTCCAGAATTTAATTTCAAGGAATTTCTGGCCTAGAATGAGTGATTTTCGAAAAATGTGAGTTTAGGCTCTTATGAACATCATAGTAGTGATGTATAGGATCATATTACTTAAATACCTCGAGTAATATGGTAGTAGGTTCGCTTTAAGCAAAGGCCTTGCTTAAAGAAGAATATTTGCCGTTAAGGGAGATTATACGGTTGTGCACGACTTTATAGCACTTAACGGGGTAGGTTCATTCCATATGTACAATGGAAAAGAATATTTTAAAACTCAAAAGGATTTAAATATGTGAAAACAGTTTTTAAATGCCTTGTTGAGTATAGTCTTTCTTTGTTTGCGGACAAAGAGGAGATTAGAGGTATTAGTGGGGATTTCGAATCGAAAGGATTTAAATTGTGAAAAAGTGTGTTTAAATTCCTTAATGAGAGTAGTCTTTCTTTGTTTGCGGACAAAGAGGAGATTAGAGGTATTAGTGAGGATCTTGAATCGAAAAGTTTTAAATTGAGAGAAGAATGTTTAAAACGTTTTGGGTGTTTTCTTTAAATTTGCGGATTTAGAGACGGTTTCATTTTGATGAGTTAGATTCGTGTGTTTGGGAGAAAGTGAATTTTCGGAAGTCGGTGAGGCCGATTATGGACTTAAAGTCTTAGAAAAGTCTCTCGTGGCATTATTTTATTTTTTAACTCTTTCCTATCATTGGGCGTAGCCTCACGATGCTACTTTTTTTTTCAGGTAAATGAAAGAAGAAGCTTGGTGGTTGATGACGTTCGAGGCGAGTGGATTGGTTGGAATAGATTTACACGCCGGCGACCTTTTATTCTATTATTCTTAAATATTTTGGGTTGGGATTTGATTTTTAACAATGATGTTGTTTTACCATTTTTTTATATGAACTGATTAGTTCATTTACTTTGAAATAAGAAAGTACATTGATTTTAATTTTTTTGAATAAAGATTGCGATCAATGTTTGAACAAATTTTTCATTGAAATTTTAATGAAAATGAACTAAAGTTGTTTAATTTAAGCTTCTGCTGTTTTGATTTATGATTTCCATGTTTGGGAAAATTTCGGGCTGTTACAGGCCATGTGCTCATCAATCTTTGTTTGCATGTGCTTTGGCAATTTAAAACGGGTTTAAGAGATGGCTCTTAACTTCTAAGTGATTCCCATCGTGTCAATCGAGCTCTATATTCATTCTAATAAGTTAGTGGATTAGATGTTCATCGCTCATTATATATTATATAAAACAATTAATGCGTATTAATACAAACGTTAGGGGATATTTAGTATGATAGTTGTGAAGTGTATGTTTATGTAATATGAGATTATGAAGACGATATTTAAGCGTAGGGATGGCAAAATTCCCCACGGGTTAGGGGCCCCGCGGGGCCCCGACCCTATAGGGGCGGGGAATCCCCGTTTATAGGGTTAGGGTTAGGGTTAGGGTTAGGGTGAGAAATTCTCCCCCGATTTGTTATAGGGTAAGGGTATGGGAATACGTCCCCCGTCCCCGAACCCGAACCCGATTTTTAAAGAATATTTTATATATTTTGTTTACTTTTATATTTATTTATTGAAAAGTATATGTGAAATATGATTATATTAACTAATACAATGTAAAATGGTTAGTATTATGTTTTCTTTTTTACTTAAAGTTGTATTTTTTAAATGTATATTTCATTTTTAAATAAGAATTAAAATGTAAAACGGGGAATTTTCCCCGTGGGGAACCCGATCCCCTAATGGGGAATCCCCGAACCCGCCCTCGATTTTTTTATTAGGGGATAGGGTAGGGTATGGGGATTAAAAATCCCCGCGGGTTAGGGGATGGGAAGTGCATCCCCGACCCCGCCCCGCCTCATTGCCATCCCTATTTAAGCGTACGAGTTTATGAAATTTGAGTTTATACTTACTAGATTCTTACCACGTGCGTCGCACGTGATATTCTATCTAATATAGAATAATTTAAAGGTTTACCATATTTTTTCTTCTATAAATCTTTTTTGAAATAATTTTTCTTTTATTAATTTTTTTAATTATTAAAAGTATTATTATTTTCTATTTAGGATTTAAATTATTGTATATTTTACTAATTCAATGAATTATATGTAGTTGGTTTTCTTTTTATTTAAGACATATTTTTTCTTTATATATACTACCAAATAAAAATAAAGCGTTTGTTCTAAATATATATACTTCTTTTTTTTAAGTTAATTTATTTATTTCTATTTTTAATTACAATTCAAGAAATTATATCAGTTTTAAAGGTTGATTTTAAATTTATAAATTTTTATAAATATTTCTTATTACAAAATATAAAGTTTGTTTTAATATTATGAAATACTATACCCTTACAAATTCAATAAATTATATTTTGTTGTAATTGTGTTTTTATATTAACTTAAAAAACAATTTATTTTTTTAGTTATTTTTAAATTAAATCACCATCACTTTTATTAAATCATTTAATATTTAAATACTTAAATATAATTTATTTTTTTATAAATGGGTGAATTATTCTAATATCACATTAAATTTCACATGTTGTACTTAATTTTTCAACTATTTTGTAATTTGATGTCGTGAAAGCAATAAAAAGCCATTGAATTTATTTAAAAATTGACAATTTCTTATTAATTGATTGATAAATATTTTAATATTATTATATAAAAAATAACGTGAAAAGAAAAAAAAATCAAATTAGGTTAATATATGAGAAAATTAAAAATATGAAGAGAAAAAAAAAAGTATCATCATTATGCAAAAAAAATGTCACTTTAAAATGTAAATCTATTATCTTTTACATCTCCAAAATTTATTTTTCTAAAAGTATATAAAATGTGGCATGCAATGGAAGATAAAAAGTGGGCATAATAATCTAAAAATGTGATATTTAATAGAAAGTGGAGTATTAATAGCAATTACATATTTAGTAATTTTGAGATTTTAAAAGGGTATATATAATGGCATTATTGTAATTTCAAGATTTTAAAAAGGATATAATTGTCCAAAAATATTTCTCAACATTCCCCACTTATATATTAGAGATGTTTAAGTAGGTAGTTTTCAGTTTGGATATTGTATGATTAACTGAAGTGTTTTAGGAGGGGTCAACAAACTCGTACTTTTTACAATTTTAATCTCACTTTGTTTTTGAAAAATAATATCTAGAGTGATTAAAATTGGATATTTTACATTTTTATTGATTTTTGGAAGAAAAAAAATTGTTTGGTGGATTCGATATATATATTTATTTATATTTTATAGGTTTGAATATAGTTTACATAAATTCAGGTTAATTTTATAACAATTCAAATTTCTTAAACCTGTGGTCAAACATCTTGTTTCCGATTGAGCTATAACTATTTTTACAATATTATTAAAAACTAAAATATGTATGTCAAGAAAAAAAAATGAAAATATGGTGACAGTACCAATGAAGGAATACATCTTAAATATGAATTAGGAAAAGTTCTTCATTGAAACTTTCAATTTCTTATCACCATTTCTTTTTTGTTGTAATTTTACAAAGTCAATTTCTAGAATCTTTAATAGAGATTCATGAAAAAATTATTAGTTTTCTAAGAGTAATTTTAAAAGAAAATTTACTATCACTAACTATATCTAATGAACAACTATAAAACACAGAAAGTTGTTATCAAATATAGGGTGTTTTCATTTTTTTTAAACAAATAAAAAACAATAAATATAAAAGCTGCACCATTTGCTAATATTTTTCTCATTTTCTCTCTTTAAACAAAAATAATTTAATAATTTTTATCACCCTCCAATATTTGGCATGGAAAAATTCATATGCTATTAAATAATATCTAAAAAGTTTAACAATTTAAAGACAGAATATTCAATTTTATTTATTGGAATAATTTAATTTACAACACTCGATATATGAAAGCCCATTCTACTATCAACTATATAAAAAAAATTACCTGTTTTTCAGAACTTTTATAAGATAATTAAATTACTTTATTTATCCTTCGTTAGTTCTTAAGTGTCAAAAAGTAATATTTTCTCTTCTAAACTTAATGATCATCTCCTAATCTAATCATTATAAGATTTATTCACATAAAATTCTAAAATAATTACTATGGCGAGACTGATATGTATAAATATTATATATAATACATGTGCATTTTTTTTTTTTTGAAGAAAATCATACATGTATAACTTCTTACATGGTAACGTGCATCAAATCATTTTTTCAAGATATTTTAATCAAATAAACTTTATATGCTGGAATTAGTAAGATTGCAAATTATTTAACTATGGCAACGAGCATATAATAAATCAGAAGATTAAAAAAAATATTGGGACTTCCTGTGTGACAACATCTACCAGTATTTATTTCAGATATGAAAGTACAATAGAAATTTAAATACCTAATAATAAATAATTTTTGCACGTTTGAGAAAATTCACATAAAAAAAAAAAAAAACTGTTGAATTTAGAACATTAGACGAAGCTCGTTGACTTGATATAATAGGACGTGTTTCTTTAGAATTTTATTTAATTTTTTATTTGGACGGTTTCGAATTAATTGAAATTGTAAGGAAGTTTCGTGTTTTTTTTTTCGTATTCTATTGACTTGTATTATTAATCAACCGGTCAACCCGGTAATCTTCTTACAGTTACATCTCATTTCCGGTCTTCCCATAAAAAATCTACTATGTCAAAGCTATGCTGACCGTTGACTGAAGCTTCCGCGATATCAGGCTGAAAGTGAAAAAGCTGAAAAATGAAAATCCAAACACGAAACACATGTTAGTCGTCAAATTAAATTACTAGTTTTTGTCAAACAAAAACTGTAATTATTATATTTAGATATGCTTTGATTTCCTAAAAGGGCAAAAAAAAAATATGATTTGATTATTGTTTGGTAGCTAGCTCGACTCCTATAAGCACATTCCCACTTACTATACAAATTTATTAACACTACTTTCACAATTGAATCTGGTTAGTATATGCCAATATAAATATAACTCAAATTGATTACAGATCTTGAAACCTGAAAGTTTGAGTCTCCACTCTCATAATTTGATGTAATATCTAAAATAAAATAAAAAATCTTATTGGTATATAATATATATATATTACATTCGCATTTATCTTATTTTTAATCAATTCATTTTAAGATGTCAAAACTCTAGGCTACACATCATTATTCCTACATACCCAAATGCCCGTTATATTTGAAACTGTAAGCGGTATTGGTTTGTTAAACTCATAAAATTTAAAATAATATAAACTTAACTGAACAAGTTGGTTTTTGAAACTCATTTGTTTGCATATATAAACATAGAATACTCAAATGTAGTCTTTGAAACTCAATCCTTCTTTTATTCAAACGCAAACTTTAGCTTCTCAATCGCATGTTGTTAAAGATCCTACATTCGAATGAAAGGACGTAACATTGTTTATAAAATCTTAGGATTTGGTGCTCTCATTACCAATTAGTTTTGAAGATGGAAGTCCATTATTATTATTATTATTATTATTATTATTATTATTATGTAATCATAGCACAATTAGTTCGAACTAATATGTAGTCCAAAAAATGGGATCCAACTCAATAATAGTGAATCCAAAATAGTCACCATCTTGAAGGGTCATGTTAAATATCTCATATCGAAAATATGAAATGACCTAACATTATTTATAAAATCTAAATGTCAGTCATCTATTTATTATTGACACGTTCAAAATTTATTTATTTAGGAAAAAAATCAATTTACACCCGTGAACTTTACATGTTGTGTCAATTTAAACCCTAAACTTTCAATTGAATCAATTTACACCCTGAACTTTTTTAAGTGAATCAATTTAAACCCACATAATACTAAAACTATAAAATTAATCAAAATTCAATTACCAAATCACCGAAAGATAAAAATAACAAAACGTATATGACCTCATCATAAAAACGCCCAACCTCAACTATGAAAAACTCAAATCCTAGTTACCAATTTAAATAGTACAAAAATGTTCAAACCCGACACCAAAACGGTCAAATTTAACCATAAAAATATTTAACATAAACTTAAAATTAATTTTCAAAAAATTAACTTTATTTTGATATAAAAACGCCTATGTCTAATTAAAAAAATTCAAAAATAATAGTAAGTTTATTAACAATGGGTGTAAATTGATTCATTTATTAAAGTTCATGGTGTAAATTGATTCAATTGAAAGTTTAGGGTTTAAATTGACACACCAAGTAAAGTTTAGGGGTGTAAATTGATTTTTTCCCATTTATTTATAAATTTGTAAAACTTTCAAGATTTGTAATTATTTTGTTAAAAAATATATTATTTGCATGAATATAATAGATATTTTTTTTGGATTTACCATCACCCTCTAAAAAAATACGTTACAACAATTTAAAGACACGTGTAAAAGGTCAAAAATATTTTTTTATTATTATTATTTCAATTTACGATAAATGTTAAAGAGAGGAAATTTAGTTTCACTTTCTAGTTTCTTTATATCCAGCAAAAACTGCCAACGAGAGCATAACTCAATCGATTAGGCATCTACTTCCTTCTTTTGAGGTCGAAAGTTCGAGTTTCCTCCCCCAATTTGATGTAATATCTAAAAAAAAAATCCAGCAAAAACTGCAAAAATCACCTTAAAATGGAGGAATATACCCTTTTGCTTCATCATTTATCAATCATAACATCATTTTTACACCTATTCTATGAAAAATAAAAAAGAAAGAAAAATCGTACTATGCAATGAAATGTCACAATTCACCAATCTTGTAACGAAAAATACTTATACATTTTTTTTTCATAAATAAATGGGTAAAATACCATTTTGATCTCTGAACTTTCACTCAGGTTTCATTTTCGTCCTTAAACTTTTAAAAGTTACATTTTTCATCCCTGAACTTTACGATTCGTTCCATTTTAACCCGTTAGACTGTGTTTTTCCATCTAGGACCTTACTGGAGGGTTTATGTGTCATATAATTGATGATGTGACATTATTTAAATATACAATCAGGTTTAATGACGTGGAAAAACGAATATACAGTGAGATTTAAGACTGAAATTAAGAAGAAAAATATGAGATTAACCTTCATATATATTCGTTTTTCTATGGTATTTAACCTTACGGTATATTTCTATAATGCCACATCATCAATTACATGCCACATAATCCCTCCATTAGTGTCCTAAACGGAAAAACAAAATCTGAAGGACCAAAGCGGAACGAATCGGAAAGTTTTAGAACGAAAAATATAACTTTTAAAAGGTTAGGGACGAAAATAAAACTTAGGTGAAAGTTCACGGACCAAATGATATTTTACCCTAATAAATTCTTATTGATTTCTAATATAGAGAGCGATGGTGCCCACACTGCCAGTGCCAACTTACCAAACAAAACAGTATCAACAATGGAACGGATAACACGTTGAGACGTTGAGTTATGATTACTTTTTCACTCAAACTTTTTTCAATCATTCTTTTAAACTTTAACATAAAGCAACTAGTTGAAACAAAAGGTTAATAAGTTCCTTTTTTTTATAATAATTTAAAAATAAAAATATCACACACAATAATAATGTTCATTGTAATGATAACATGAGCCACTTATTAAACACTTTATATTCACTTTCCTTGAAGTCGAAAGTTTAAGTCTTCCTCCTTCAAATTGATATAATATTTAAAAAAAAAAAACTCATTAAGTGCTGATTTTATGATTTTTTTAATTCATTAGTAGAAGTGTGAATAAATTTCACATAATTTAAAATATAGGATAATTATAGATTTATAACGAACACATCTCAATTGGTAGGAGACATTTAAAATAAAATATAAAATAAAGTCATACAAATTTAGGTTCGATTTGTAGATAATTATATTACCAATATGCAAATTTATAAAAGATCCGTTGTCTTAATAATATATATACGTTTTTCGATATCTTGAGAGTTTTAAGCAAGTATTTTTTTAATTGTAATTTGGTGTCCGATTAAAAATTCCATCCTTAAAAAATGGGTGAAAAAACCCATCTATTTCAAGAGGTATACTAAAATAGCATTCTATTGCCTTCAAAAAGAGAGAAAAAAAAAAGCATTCTCGCAGTGTGTAATCTTGAAATGAAAAGAAAATTTATTTAGATGACATGGAAATGTAAAAAAAAATTCATCCGAATAAATAATCATTGGGTTTGTATTATAAATTATTTCTTGGATATCTTATATAATGATATAACATTAATTACTGAATGAATAAAATTAATTTAAAATAATAAATAATAAATTTACATAAATGAACTATAATTCCGAAATTAAATAATATAAACTAATTGAAGTAACTGGACCTAATTAATTTTAGTTGACACTAATAAATTAATTGTCTACATGAATGAAAAAATGTATTTATAAATCAATTAATTCTCAGTAATAATTCCATTCTTCGTATTTTTATAATATAATATAATTTGGGTTTTTTTTTAGTGTTATAATATAATTTGGTTTAGTGATTACTATCTTTAATAATTAATAACTATACACTAAAGAGCGTGAATGATAATAAAAAAATTTTGGGGGTTGATTTTGCTCTGGTCCTTTTGTCTTAAATCTTAATATTTTGATCTTCAAAGTTTTTAAAGTTTCAATTTAATTTTGGAGCATTTGCAAATCTAGCAAATTTTATAATAATATTTGTAAAAATAAAAACTCAAAAAAATATTTATAAATATAGCAAATTTTGATCGGGTTTATCAGTGATAAACATTGAATTACATATTTTTACACTATGTTTATCACTAATAAACACATAAATCACTGTTAATCACTGATAAACATGATAAAAATTACTATATTTACAAATACTTTTTAGAGTTAATATTTTTACAACTATTACATAAAAATCTGCCTTCCAATAAAATTTCCCTTTAATTTTTATGATTTGATAACATTCACAAAATATCTTTATGATAATCAAAAAGATAAATTGACTAATGTGTATGAAATGAACACAGTAATTACGTAATAAAAATAAATGACGACGTAATATTAAGAAATGTGAGAAATTTTTATCAAAGACGTTTTTGAATTTATGAAAATATAAAGATTAAATTTAAATAAATCTCCAATTATAAGAACTAAATATATAATTAAAAAAAAAATCTAATTCTTTGTTTGATTCAAAGGTTCTACACACACGGTCGAGGGAACCTTTCAACCCATATAATAAATCAGCCAGCCAGGCCCACGAAACTTTTTATTCACTGGAAAGAAAATCAAACTTATCTTACATATATTTAAATGGTTATCGGTGCTTCTTTTAATCCGCCATTAAAACCCATAACCAAAGCTCCATCTCTCTTTCTGAATTCCCATCATGAAGCACCAAGAGATTAACTCTCTTTCCATGTCTTCAGACAGTGGGTATGGAAAACTCATCTCTTCCTTCACCACCGCCACCGGAAAACGATATTTCCGGCGAATTCCCAAGGCTTTGATAAGTGATCAGAAGCTAATTCCACTTCTACACCGAACGGAATCCGGTCGTGTTGATTGCTTAGAAAGGTTCTCCCATTATGTTGGTAAATCCCTATTCGTTTTGTTAACATGTCGTTTTTTTAGACTGGATTCTCGTTTGAGTTTGTCGGGTTCTGAATCTGATATAATGACTCTAAATTGATTTTTTTTTTTTTTTGAAGTGAGGCAAATGGGGATTTTAGATGCAGATGATTGTCCACAATTATGTAAGTTAGCAAATAATTATTTGAAGAAAACGAAAGGGTGTGAGGAAGAAATATATGCATATTTTGCAAGTGAGGCAGAGGCAGAATCTCTCTATGTGAAATTAATGGAGGAATTTGATAAATGTATTTTGAGTTATTTTGCGTTTCATTGGAGCCGAGCTTCTCTTATGATTTCTCAGGTATTTTTTTTTTAATATTCTCACTAATTACTATTATGATATCATGTTAAATCATCGATAGATTAAAATTTTAAATAATTAAATCAAGTTTAATTTTTTTTTTTAATTTAATTTTAGAGTTAGGGTATATGTTATTTAACGGTGGAATTGGAATTGATGATACAGGTGCTAGGTGTTGACTCTGATCACAAGAAGCTTAAGGATCTTGTGGTGGCTGCGACTAGGTGATTTTTTTTTTTTTTTTTTAAATTTTCGTTCCCATTTTGAGAAGTCAAATTAGAGTTTTCTCTTCTTCATTTCATGGTGTTGTTATTTGACTTTGAATACACTAGCTTAACTTTTTCTCTCTAGAAACGACACCTGGTATGTTGATATTTACTTGGGAGAATTGATTTTCATTTTGAAATTTTAATTTATTTGAATTTATAGTTAGGTTTTGGTGTTTTAACGTTGAAGTGAAGTATTGTGCTGATTGAATTACAATTGATTTTTAGATAATTTTTTTTTAACTTGGTTGTGAAGCACGTAGTAATTTCATAATGTATTAAAGTTTAACGTTTAATTCGATGATTAAGGTTAAAATTGACTCACTTAACTAACTTATATAATGGATTCAAAATATACCATATACTTTTTTTTCCCATTAGATTCTAATCTTGTTTTTCCTTAACCACATAAACAGGAAACAGAGATTTGATAGGGTGAGTAAGGATCTGAAGGTGACAAGGGTCTTTTCCACTTTGGTGGAAGAGATGAAGAAAATTGGATGTACTGCATCAAACGGTGAATCAAAATTATCCCACAAAATGCTGCCATTGGCTCAAACAGACAGAAGCCCTGTTCTCCTCCTCATGGGTGGTGGTATGGGTGCTGGCAAAAGCACTGTCCTTAAAGACATTCTCAACGAGTGAGTATACTATAAAAAGACCTTTTATTTCTCTCTAAAAACAAAAACAAATCGGAACAACGAAGATTTTAATCTTAGCGGATCATGATAGCATGACAACTATCTCACTTATAATACCCATCCAAAAGACAACCTTTTTAAAATTAAGTGAGAAGTTAAGACAAGAAGATTTAAATTGTTGGTTAGTTTTATTAACAAAAGATTATGATATATTTATCAACTGTTTAGATCAAAGTTTGTTGATCAGTAGTTGCTAATTATGCAGGCCTTTTTGGTTGGAAGCAGCAGAAAATTCTGTGGTTGTAGAGGCAGATGCTTTTAAAGAGACTGATGTTATCTTCAAAGCCATTAGCTCTATGGGTTATCATGACGATATGCTTCAGACAGCTGAATTGGTGAGTTTTCTCTCATCTTCGACTAAACCGTATTATTTCAGATCCTTTCGACAATGAAGCTAACTGAATAATTAACTACATCAGGTACATCAGTCGTCAATTGATGCTGCATCTTCTTTATTGGTGACGGCGTTGAACGAAGGACGGGATGTGATATTAGATAGCACTCTGTCATGGGAGCCTTATGTCAAGCAAACGATCGAGATGGCTCGAAATGTTCACAAACGTCGATACCGGATGGGAGTTGGGTACAAGGTAGAAAACGGAAATGTCACGGAAAATTACTGGGAGCCCGTGGATGAAGAGGAGGACGGGGAATTGCGTGGAGAAGCACACGAGAGGAGACCGTATAGAATAGAGTTGGTTGGAGTTGTTTGTGATGCTCACCTGGCTGTTGTTAGGGGAATCAGGAGAGCTATAATGATGGGGAGGGCCGTGAGGGTGAATTCACAGTTGCAATCACACAAGAGATTTGCTAATGCTTTTCCAAAATACTCTGAAATTGTTGATAGTGCTAGGCTCTATTCTACCAATTCCATAGGCAGCCCACCTAAGGTATTTTCATTCAATAATCCATTTGTTTGTTATCTCTTAAAAACGATTTGAAATAGCAAAATTGAGTTAATCATATAATATCTGTTTTCTAATTTATTTATTTCTTGATATGCAGTTGATTCGTAGAAACGATGGAGACGACAACTTATTTCAAATAGTTGATCCAGAAGCATATGCTTGTTTGACGACATTGAGCAATTTGAACGATAAAGCGGAATCCGTTTACGAGCTTTACTCGAATTCAAACCCGTTATCCGAACCTGGATCCATTTGGAAAGAAATTGCTTACTCTCCTTCGAGGATTGCTTCTCAAAAGGAACTAAGATCTGCGATACATAAAGTAGAAAGTTCAAGAACGATTTTAGATGAAATTGTACAATTAAACTTGTAAATTTCATTTTATGATTGAGTGTTATACTTGTAATGATATGATAATCTTCGGCTTCTTCAAAGAAGAATTCGGGGTTTATCAAATTATTAGCGTTGAAAGAAGTTTGTTGTCTTCCTATATTTTTCATTAGAAACTTGATGCTTTTAAATCAATAGCTTGCGGATTTAGGTTCAAAATAGATAATAGCATGCAGATGTAGAAATTTGGAAAGACTTGTTATCCTAACATTAGAAACGATCATCTTAAAAAGTGTACGTGTTGAAATTTCTCCAATCTCAATTCCTAATACTAAAAAAGAAAAAAATCTTGATCGACCATATTCTCAATTAAAAAAAAGGTAAGGGACAACATAAATTTAAAATCAAATAGTTTTTTTTTTAATGATTAAATAATGATAATAATTTATTAAATGTCTAAAACTTATCAAAATGACATTACCCAAATATTAGTAGGAACCGAATGAAATATGGTTTTGTTCCTTCTTAAAATTTATTAGTATTTTGAGGGGCATTTATAAATCTAGCAATTTTTTTAGCAATATTTGTAAAAATAAAAACTCAAAAAAATATTTGTAAATATAGCAAATTTTGATTGGGTTTAATAGTGATAAACATTGAATTACATACTTTTATACTAAGTTTATCACTAATAAACACATAAATTAATGTTAATCACTGATAAACACGATAAAAATTGTTATATTTGAAAATACTTTTTTAAGTTGATATTTTTACAAATATTGCATAAAAATCTGTCACCCAATGAAATTTCCCTATTTTTAATCTAGTTCATAAATAGCCATTTCATACTTGTTTTAAAATCAAATGTGAGTCATATTCAGTTTTTTTTGTTATAATTTAATAAAAAAATAACTTCCTTATTTTAATTGGTACTATATAGGAATAATTAAAAATTTAATAAAAGTTACATAATATTTTTTAAATATCACGTGTTAAAAATATTTATAAATATAATAAATTTTGAGCGGATCAATCAGTGATTAGCAATAAAGTGAATCATTTATTCATGTAGTAAAAATTACTATATTTATGAATAGTTTTAAGCAATTATATATATACAAATATTATATCAAAACTTGCTAGTGCTACCATAATGAAAAATTTCCTAATATATATACTAATCAATAATTATATAATAACATGTTTTATTCATTGAATATTAATTTTAATAGAATTAAAACAGAAATTTTAAATTTTTTTTTTAGAATTATAAAAACTATTATTCAAAGGATAATACTTGCCTCCATACTAGTTTGAAAGAGCTCCTACATTTTCTAATTTCCATTGGTCAATTTCTATTATTTATCATCACATTGAATAAATATGTTTAGAAACAAAACAAATATGAAAGGTTATGGCAAATTTTTCTTATTCAAATGCCTCTAAGGCTGTAACTATATTTCTTTTTACAAATTAGAGGATTTTGGGAAAGAAAACCGAAGCCATTGAGATTTTTTTCCAGGCTTTGTCGCACAGCTCATTATTATTAGAAATTTTATCATAAATACCCCTTAATGAAGTGTGGTTTTCAAAACTACCCTACTAAAAAAATTAGTTTCTTTTCTACCCTTAATTGGTAGTTTTTACATAGTTAGTTATAGTATTCACCAATCAATTGTAGCCACGTCAATTTTAGGGTAGTTTTGAAAAGTTTAAAAAAATTAGGGTACTTTTGATAACTTAAATGATAAAAAGGGTAGTTATGATAATTACCATTATTATTAAATGGCCCATAAAAAAAGCCCAACTTATAACACATCCGGCCCAAAAGTCGAATCTCACAACCAGATTTTCCTTCAGAATTCCGAAGATATAAATACTGAATCTCCCATTTTCCCAAACTCAAAACCCTAGCAGCCGGAATCTCTCATTTTCACTCTTCCTAGGGCGTTTTCAGATTTCCATTCTCCAATCATGGTTAGAGCTTATGAAATTTTCTCGTTCTGTAAAAACAAAGCTTCAATCTTCTCTTTCTAATCGAGATTTTGTGTTTTTGTAGGCCGATATTGATACCGATGTGGCGGCGGCCGGAGTGCCGAAGAAGAGAACGTTCAAGAAGTTTAGCTTCCGAGGAGTCGATTTGGATGCTCTTCTCGATATGTCCACGGAAGAGCTTGTTAAGCTTTTCACTGCTCGTGCTCGAAGAAGGTGGCGTTAATGATTTTGTTAGATCTTCGTTGAATTTGGTTTATTTTCTGCTTTTGAATCTGTTTTTCTTACTCTCTCTTGAATTTATTATTTAGGTTTCGTAGAGGTATGACTAGAAAGCCGATGGCTTTGATCAAGAAGCTTCGCACAGCGGTAAGTTCTCCGTTGATCGTTGAGTTTTAAATTCAATTTTAATTTTATTCTAATTTACTTATCGCTTTTTTTTTTTAACTAGAATTGGTGGATTTGTTGAGTGTCGCTGGCAGAGAAAATTAGCTTTTTACCCCTTTGATTACCTTTAAAATTGAGTTAAAATGTGGATGTTTAAGTACATGTAGTTGTCCTGTGATTGCCCAGTAAAACGTCAACACGCTAGTTCCGACATGATTTTCTTTTACGATAACAAATGCTTCCTGATTAGAAAAATGGATATAGATTCTTTTGAGGGAGTTTTTTTTTGGATAAGAAACAAGCAAATTCATTGATAAATGTAAGAGCCTCAAAAAAGGCAAAGATTACAAAAAAGCTTTCCAATTGGAAGCAATAATAGAGGGGGGTAATTACAAAAACAATTGCAAATTGCACTCCACAAGGAGGCACTAAGAACGCACACCTCCCACACCTCGGGCCAATATCTACTCTTGCCTACAATAATTCTTCTATTACGTTCAAGCCAAAATTATTCAGAGAAATTTGAGGGAGTTTTAAGCCAATAATATTGTAAATTAGTTACTGAATTTTGAGGGAGTTTTAATCTCCATCTAGTTGGTACTTTAAGTTTCCAACTCCTCAAGAGACTAACTCTTAAAGAATTTGAATGATTTTTCATTTTCTTTTTATTTACGCACGCACCTAGAATAATCTCATGGGATCATCTCATGGATATTTTATATTAATACAATAAAATGTACAAACTAACCCAACTAGATGGGAACCAAACCCATGTAACCACTTCTCTTATTCATTATGGCTAGCCAAAACGTAGTACTCATTCAACTTCTTGAAGACCAAGTGTTTTTTCTCTTAGTTAAAAAAAGATTGTAAATTAGTTACTGAATTTTGAATAAGAAAATGACACTTTTGTGACTAACATTATTATCCAGGTATAATCTCAACATGTTCTTTCCCATACACTTTTTCAATCTTAACATTAAGTGTTAGCATTTAATGTTAGATTTCTACTGTCAAATCTTGTTGAAATGCTTCATGTGTTATTGGCTTTGTGAATATGATATCAATCATACCTGCCTTTTTTTTATTCAGAAACGTGTGGCACCACCTGGTGAGAAGCCAGAACCTGTTAGAACTCACCTTCGTAATATGATCATAGTCCCTGAAATGATTGGAAGTATTGTTGGAGTCTACAATGGGAAGACCTTCAATCAGGTTGAAATCAAGCCTGAGATGATTGGTCATTATCTGGCTGAGTTTTCTATATCATACAAGCCTGTCAAGCATGGTAGGCCTGGTATTGGTGCCACCCACTCTTCGAGGTTTATTCCTCTGAAGTGAGAAGAGATTGTCATTGGCCTTGAAGTCTACTCTGTGGTTTTCTTCAAGTGTCTTGTCTTAGAAATTTTATGTTTTTTGTTAATTTGCCATTTTAATTATTTCTCAACTTTTTGACTGGAATTTTATTTCTATCGACAATGAAAGAATTTTGATGGTTCATAGCAGCATACATGTTTTAGGTCTTCAATTTTCCTTCTAAAATTTAAAACAATATATCTCGTCGTTTTCTTTAAAATACTACTGATGTCTTGTGTGTTCTTGAGTACTTTGGTTTATAAGATTGCTTATAGCCATGTTGCCGTCTTCAGTTTCCTTTGAAAATCTTACAGGGATGAGGCCTTGAGTATTGTTTTTTGTCACAATATCATCTTATTATTGGACAAGAAGAATCGGGTCAAAACGGACAATTTAATGTGTTTATTTTTAATTTTTTTTATCTTTCCAATAAATTTCTTACATGATTGACTAGTTTTTCCTAGTTGGCACTTTTCTAATGGATTGTATGATTTACCTATCGAACCAACCGGCAAAATTTATTATTAGGATTTTAACATAACTTTATCGTTGCTTTTTTTTTAAATAGTTAAAGATCGAAAATATTCTACTTTTAAAAAAAAAGTTACGTATACTAGAGATGTATTTTAATCTAGGAAGTATGATTCCATTGGTAATTTCTGCCAGAATCTTTATCTATGAAAGAGAATTATAATCAAATAATCCCAAAGGCTGTAGCATAATGTTACAAAAATTGTATTGAGACACTTAAAAAAGTTTAACACGAATGATACGTAATTTTGCTTAACAATTTTATGAAGGAAAAAGAGAAATACTAAAAATATATTTGGAGGGTAGTGCTATAAAAATCTCTCTTGTTTTCTTCAAAATTCTTTTACAGATAATTTTTTTTTTAAAACATTTAAAGTTAACTTCTCTCTTATAATCATAATTATTAGAAGTAACTAGCATTATAGAAAAGTCTGTTGTCTATATATTATTTGTATTTCAATTTATACTAATCTAATAATTTTGTTATTGAAAAAAAGGAAAGGAAAAAAAGAAAGGGAAGAGAACATAATGAAATGAAACTGCAAGTCTGCAAGTGTCAAATTTCTCTGAATAATGTTGAATATCATCCATTTATGCTTTCATATACACAAAAAGTATTTCCAGTAAACAATATAATTAGTCACAGCTAACTGCCTTCCCACCAGCTCAATCCCTTTCATCCAGATAAATTATCTTATTAGTTATTTCAACATATGTTATGTGATTCAGCTGTATCATATTCAACCTCAGATTCATGAGCTTGGATGTCATGCGGAAACCGTCTTTCTGAGTAATCGTCGCTAGTTTCTTTTGCATCATCGTCATAATCATCAATATTGGCATCATATTCTCCTTCCTACAAACAGTAAGGCACAAATTCAGATCTGTCAGATCTGCAGATTTTACAAACTAAAATAGCAGAAATATAGTAAAATAGAATTACACGGACCTCAGAATCATCGTCGGTAGAATATGCAGAATCCAACGTATCGTATAATATTTCGTCTCCTCGCTCTTTCACTGACTCCATTTGATCCTATTGACATGAACGATACCGTATAAGGTATCACTTAAAACAACTATAGAGTAAATATATTCTTCCCTGCAAGAAAGAGACTTACTATTTCGGATTTTAGCTTGTCCACTTTACTCTGAAGTGCTGATATGTGTTTCACAAAAGCCTGATTAACAAAATCAATGAGAAAACCAAATGTTAGTCATTGTCTGTCTTTTATTATTTATCTAAAAGTTCATACATGTGTAATAATAAACAAAGGGGCAAAGGAGCATTTATATCATCTTTTTGGAGATGAACCATTTACAACTTTCTCGATTCAGCCGTGAGTGGAAAATATGACCGTGTAGATCGGGTGTTCTCAAATATTGCTGGTATATGGAATGAGATTTTAGAAGACACAAGTGACGGGAAAGAATTGGTTCCCTTCCTCAGATCTTAACAAAAGAAAACTCTATTGATTTTGGCACCACTCCGAGAAAATTTTGATTTGATCGGATACTCATCCAAGCGTTTTTCTACGAGCAGTTCAGTATCAAGTTGGAAAGAGATTGGTGTTATTCACAGGTGTGTTTCAAAGATGGAGTAAGGACGGGATTATTACCAAGGACTAGTCATCAGTTAAAAGGCTGATTATAGATAAGCTGACGTGTAGGGGTTAGAGATCAGAAATTATTAAGTAGATTAATTCAAGTAGCTTGGGATTAGGAGGGTAAGGGAAAGCTCTCAAATTTCTTCCCCAGTTTCAGTAATTTTTTTTCGCATCTCAATGCTAATACGTTTGTTAATTGGGAAATACCAAAAGAATAAAGAGTTTTAGTAAGAGATTTAATAAGGGCAGATAATATTTAATCATCCATTGGTGAAAAATATCCAGAGCTTTTGACTAGTAAAATAGTAACTTGAATGATATACCTCATGCCTTTGAAGCTCAATTGAGCGAGCCAAAGCCTTCCTTTTCGTCAAAAGATTCTTGGGTCTCAATAAAGAAGGTCGTTCATAGTCCTTTCCTCGAAATACGATTATAGCATATGCTTTGGAGACTTTGTCAATAGAAACTAAGACGCCCCCGCTCTCAGCTTCAAGTTGTAAAGCAATTTTTTTGACACGCTCAAACGTATCAGCCTTAAGCATGACCTTTACCAATTCACGGTATTTCCAATGCAAGTGCATGTTCTCAACAGTACCATCAAAAACTTCACGCCTACCTGAAATAACACATTCCCAAAAATAAATGCAAACTCTTGGAAAATTAAGTATGGTTGATGGAGTGGTTTTACCTAGCAGCAAGAAAGCTTTCATTCGTAAACCTAGCTTACGAAACATAAATCTTTCTTCTTCAGTTATGCTATCGGGGTCAGCCTGCCGCTTTGCTGGTGTTAAAAATGCCTCCACCTTACATAAGTCTCGTTCAGCTTTCATCAGTTTCCTTTCAACCTGGAGAAAAAGAAAGCAATTCAAATATAATTGAATTACAAAGAAACACGTAGCCTTGCAACAATTAAAAAGTCCACAACTAGTCAGTGCATGAACTGTATTTATAATGTCAGTTTCACACAATGAATGACACAAACATATCTCAGATTCTCCAATCTCCAGCATCACTAAAAAAGCATGTCAAAATTGCATATGCACAGAAGGATTCTAGACAATGTAAATGCAAACGAGAATTTACAATAAATATCTCAAAGGGACTGACAAAATAAATCCCAATTCCTTTAACTTACAAATTCAAGCTTCCGTTCCAACTTCCGAACAAGGTTGGTATGTCTCAACCTCTCTGCTTCCCTCATCACTTTTTCCCTATGGCTATTATCCAGGGGCTTTCCCCATTTAGCATCAGCGTCCATCGTTTCTTCAAGAGAACCAGCAGTTCCTGATTGTTCAGTTTTTTCAACACCGGGTATCACCAAGGCTGATGCTTTTAACCTCGCATGTTCTTCTTCATCTTGCAGTGACTTTGCCAATCTCTCCCTTTCTAACAAAGCTTCAGTGACCTCAGGTGACAAAAAATTCTTTCCTCTATAAAACACCAAGAAATCCTTGTTTCTCGACAGAAGCATGCCCCCGGTCAATTTCTACATCAACCACTTAAACATTCAATTCAATCACTCAACATAAAAAAAAGTAAATAAATACCAGTAAACATCCAGGTGACAGAAGTAAATATTAAAAATTCAATTTCCACGACATGACATGATCTTAATTTTCAGACATATAAAAAAAGTTTAATACAGATAAAAACTTGAGGAAGTGTAAGTGAATAAATTTGTTTAGCTTTATCCTTCTGTTGATTGTTGAAGCCTCATAATTACATGGCCATTCTTGGGCCAAGATAAGCTGTCAATACAGTGGGATCTAAAATCTTGATCAGCATAGGTTCGTGTAGTATTTTCTTAGATTCTTCAGACATGAATCTCTCTAGATAGAGTACAGTTCATCGAGCTTTGTTAACCAAATGAAAACTGTGTTCACATTTTTCATTTACAGTAGTTATCTTTCTAAATGCTCTTAACCAATTCGAAATATAAGTAACATGCTTTGGAACTTGGAAGGGGTGTAACAATTAGCACAACTGGCTATTAGTATTTCGTGTTGGGAACTACTCACATATTAAGCAGCAAACCAACATGAAATAATGCTATGGTTTATGATAAAAGAGGAAAATCTTAAAAATATGAGCTGGCTTCAAAGTTTCAAACATATTATGACAAATGCTTAGTTGACTTGAGAAGTTGATCTAAAACAAAAGAATAATGCCAGTACATATTAATTAGATGGATAAATTGTTGCAAATAAAAATGCACATGTATGTACCAAACTTGCTCTGGATCTCCGGAATCATTCAACTCTTTATTAAAAGAAAAAAAAAATTCTCATGCAAAAAAACAGAAACTGTTTCATCTCTAATCTATATAAAAACAGCACAGCTTCTAACTCTTCTTGACAAAGTATGGTGATGTAGAATCCTCAAAAAGAGAGTTGTTTAGCATATACTAAAGAGACCAAAAAGTTTAATATAATGTTAACAGCAAGGCCTTTAAAAAAAATAACAGATCAACAAGCATTACCTTGATATCTTCAGCCATTCTCTCACTAGTAGTCAGCTGCACACCTCGTTTCAGGGCAATTTTTGCAATTGAACTTTGTTCCCACAATTTAGCCATTGCAACAGCTAACCCTTGAAGTTGCCGACTTCTTCCTGTAAACAGGAATATCAAATACCTTGCTATTGCTAAATCTATCAATATATACAGTAAAAGGTATACCTAGTGCAAAATGTGGAGGAAGTTGTCTGGCAAGTCTTCTTAAAGCTGTAGCCTCCTTAACCCCAAGAGAAGATCTCACTCCATAGGGAAGTATCCTAAATGGAGGTTTGTAATCAGAAACCAATCCTGGGAGCAAATCGGCATCAACTGGTAAAGGATCCAAGCCGGGCCAGTCTGTGTATCTTGGACCTAAACTATCCAGTAATTTGTCCATTTCATCCTCATACTTCACTACTATCGATTGTTCTCGGAACTGTTCATCCTCTGTGGAAGGTTCTGCTACCTTTGATCGTGGTGCAAGAACATTACTTTGAGAAGAAGTTCGCAAGGGAACTATTGTATTGACACTACTAGTTTCAGGCAAAGGGGTAATCTCATTTCTCTTGACAATCCGTTTGTTCAATTGTGGTGGTGTAGGAAGCTCATAGCTTACACCTCTATACAGAGACAAAGAAGTTCCTGACCTCCAGACAACCAGACCACCAGTTTTTCTCTATAAAAAAGCAAATGGTACACGATATATGCTCAACATTTTAGCAGAAAGAAAATCCATATCTAAAAACAGTTTGTAAATATGACCATTTCTTAATGTGCACAAAGATCAGAAAATTTTGTACATCAGCTCTGGATTAAAATAATATATAGAATAGGAAATGATAGTTTACATAAATATCTTTTATTATAAATGGCCAATAAGGCAATCACATCATAAATGTGCAAGGTGATTTTAGATCATTCCTCATGTGCTTTGATCAAGAGAACACCAAAAAATTGCTGACATGGCTGACATGGCCGTACCTTCACCCACAAAGACATGACTCTCAAACAGTTGTACCAGTAGCAATTGGTGAACCTAACTAAATACTAAACTGGCTTATTATGCTCATATCCAGTTTATTTTTTTAAAAAAAAATTGCAACCATGGCGGCCGTTGCTTATAGCTTGTTGTAACCCCTATCTACCAAGAAAGATTCCAATCGGTGTAGCCATCAATATCAAATATAATTATATAATTCATAAGATTAAGTTTCAGCTAATCTCAAACTAATATTTAGTGTTCAAAATCAAACAGTGATAACTTTACAATTTCAAAAAGTGCATGTAAATAAACCAAGTGATAAATAGCATAAAAAGAAAACCTCCAATATCTCATGCATCCTTTTCATGTTAAGAGCAGGTGGGCCTTCGATTTTCAGTCTCACGATTTCTGCATCTTTCCATCTCTCATGAATTACATCCACAACAGCCTGAGTCACACCTGCACCACCAATCTTCATCTTGTGCTTCTTCTGAAACGTCAAATTCACCAGCCTTCTTAATTCTGACTCAG
The DNA here is from genome assembly GCA_028015215.1 of Gynostemma pentaphyllum. Classification (NCBI taxonomy): domain Eukaryota; kingdom Viridiplantae; phylum Streptophyta; class Magnoliopsida; order Cucurbitales; family Cucurbitaceae; genus Gynostemma; species Gynostemma pentaphyllum. Next base: position 53,316,573 of record CM051350.1, on the reverse strand, counting down.
GAAGAGTTAACTCTGCCAAAGATGTCCTGCCCCTTCTCCTATCCCTTTGGTCACTACTCCCATTTACACCCTCCTTTTCTTTCGGCTTCTCCCATGGAAACCTCACTTCCCCATTACTCCCAAACATACTTTCTACTCCTAGAGGCGACTCCTTAGAAAACCCACCGCGTGTATTAGGCAACATTCCTTCCTCAACATAAAATATGTCCTCCACTGACCCTTTTTCAATGGCATTATCTGACCCATTCTCTTTGTTCTCATTGACATCATCAATATATCCGAATTTCTTCAATTTCCTCACTATCTTCTCCATTGTACTACCTTCTCTTCCATCATCACTAACGCGATTACTACCTCTATAATTATTTGACAAATCTAAACTCGAAACTTCCTCATTATCACTACTAGGATAATCCAACACAGCACGGGGCGGTTTTGGGCGATTCTCTTTCGAGGGTCGATTCCACTTATCTATCCAACTACCATGACATAAATTCCTTCTCAAACTAAACCGTGAAATGGGTTTTCTTGAAATCAAAACCCCATGCGAAATTCGATTAGAAAACGTACCAGTAGTAGAGGAAGAGTGTAAATTGCAGAAAGAACGTTTTGTAAAGGCAATGGACGAACCGTAAGAATGGAATTCAGAGAAGGAGCATTGAAATGAATCAAGGAAACTCGTGGCATTGGATAAACGACTGTGAATTAAAGCCATGAGTGATTAAAGAAGCATAACTGCTTACCAGAATCGACTGAAGAGGTTATAATCAGATAAAAATGAAAGATGGGAGCTTGAGGAGCTTCGCTTCTAGGGGTGAAAGAAAGCAGTTTTCTTTTCTATTCATAAACTGCAAAAAAAAAAAATTATGGCTTAGTCTTTTCCTATCCTGAGATTGGAAATCTAACATTCCATCTGTGTTTTTTTTCCTTTTAAATTCATTGTAAAATATCTAGTCCACAGACTAAACAAATTTGGAAAAGGGTGGGGGTTATATGGATTTGCAAGATGCTAATTATAAAATTTAGGTTAAATACTCTGAATATTATATTACTTTGTATTAATTTTGTTCTTATCGGCTAATACAAGTATAAGTCTAAGTGATTTAGGTTGAAAACTTTTTCACGTCTCCCTTACCATACCCAATTTGATGTAATATCTAAAAAAAACAAGAAATCGTTCTCATCTTATATACTACATCAAATTCTAGGGGTTTTAACCCCAACCAAACTCGATACTAAGAATTAAAATCTAACAAACCGAACCCATTACTAATTTTTATTTCTTTTCAATTGAGATCTGCTACTTTAAAATACTCTCTTATTTCATATGTGTGTCTCCACATATTTGAAGATTTTAACTTGATTAATAAAAGGGTAAATTTAAATATATATAGGTGAGTTATCCAATAATTTAAAGGTGACTTTTACTTCATACTCTTTTAAAAAATATTAATTCATAAAATGTCATTTATTAAAAACACCTTTTTCATCAATCCAATCCAGGCAGGGAAAACAAAGTTTCCATCCATACAGCAGCTTCCATTCCAAGAAAACAATTTTAATATAATCTTTATTAAAATGGCCAAAAAAAAAGAAGAAGAAAAAACCCATTCTTTACATTATCCACTATATCTCCCATTATTACTGCACTAAAACAAAGCAAAATCTAAAACAGTTGGTATTTCGCTCCTGATTCTGAATCCATCCATTTTCTCCCTCTCCTTCTCCTTCTTCTTCTCCAGATTTCTAAGCGGTTTCCTTTTTCCTGTGCCTCATTCAATTACCGGTAATAATTCCTTTATTCATTCAATCCCCTCTCAATTCCATTTTTGAATTATTGAATTAGGGTTCTGGAAACGTTTATAGTGCTTTCTGTATATCCAATTTGACCCTTGGTTTTGATCCACTGGTTGTTTAGATCATTGAAACTAGTTAGGGATTATGATTGAGTGGTGATGATTCATCGTTTCTTTTTGTCCTGCTGAGTTTAATCAGAGTTTTCGTGTGATCCATTGGTGCACTGACTTAGTATCAGATTTTAATCATCAATTCATTGAGAAATTATTCAATGTGGCTGCCACGATCTAACTCCGCACTAAATAATCATTGAATCTGTAATTTTAATAGGTCAGTCAGGTGAGAGAAAAACAGCTACTTAGATCCAATGGTTTATAAGCGTATGTGGTGGCCATATTGAATAATTTCTCCAATTCATGCGATGATTCAATTTAACCGGACTTGGCTGAATCTTGAAAAGCATAATTATCAATTTAGGCGAGCTCAAGTGCCTACTATCTATTTTTTTGATTTCGAATTCAACCGGTGGAGAGAATCTTGTATGGTTTTTGTAGCTTCTTCAGATCTTTTAATTGCTAAAAAGTAAAGTCTACTCTTCTCTTCCCAGTAGCTGATTAGATTTAGCGTTTATTAATTACGATTCACTTATTTTAGTCTACTTAAAAAACTGGTCTAATGCTTGTTTGAAACATTTTCATTTTTCTAGTTCTCTAGTTCATGGTTGATAATGATATTATCTTACCTTTGATATGCTCATTTTGAGTTGATATCAGAAACTCCATTTATGACAATCTTATGAGTTGGTTCTAAGCATATTACAGTGTATTTAGTTGCCTAATATTTTGCTAAGGAGGCTTATAGTTGTAGTTTGTCTTGATCACCTTTTACTTACAGAGAAATACAAACGTTTTGAGTTATTATTTCGGAGTTCTTAATTGATATGCCGGACTTGTTGTTTGAACATGTTCAATTTATGATATTGTTCACTGTTTATTTTATGTACTTTTAAGAATGTTGACCATAGAGGCCAATATGCAGCAAAATTTCCTTCTTTTGGTTTATGTTTTGTGTAAGAAAGCAAATTTATTGACTTTAACGTTCCTTGAATCACTCTTCTTTGCAGTTTGTTTTCTTTTAGTTCTCATTTCTGATTTGTTTTCCCCTATATGGTTATATTCATGCCTTGCAATTCCTTTTAACTCTGTTATTTTTGTTGAATTTTACCAGATCTTGATATGTTTCATGAAGTGGAACTAGTAAGAGATGTGGAAGTCATGGCTGAAAACCGAAATAGAGACGGTCTTTACTTTCGGAGGTTCATTATAACATGTCTATTACAAAATCTATTGAAGGAGAAGGCCAGCAAAGATTATGGTTATTTTCTTGCTGTAACCAGCTTGAAGAGCATAGGCAAGGGAAAGATTACAGACGTGTCTCGTCATGTTTCATTCCCTGTAACCTTTAATTGCCGGACCTTTTTTCCTTTTGAGGGAGAGGTCTTGCATGGAGTCGTTCGTCACATATTTCATCGTGGATTATTCTTAAGATGTGGACCTGTCAAGTATGTGTTCCTTTCGGTTCGTAAAATGCCTACCTACCATTTTGTAGGCGGGGAAAATCCATTTTTCTTGAGCAATGAACTCGCGAAGATAGAGAATGATGTAGTTGTACGTTTTGGTGTGCTTGGTGTGAGATGGATAGAGAAAAGGGGGGGCATCAAAAAAGAATTTGTAATGCTTGCCACCTTAGAAGGTGAGTCACTTGGACCTATTTCATTTCCTGAATCTGATGATTTCGACTTGTAAATGTACACAACACAAACATGGGAATGTTTTATTGTAATATAATCGTATAGAGCTTACTAATTTCTACTATATTTTGTCTTTTTATATTAGATAAAACACGGCAAAACTCGTGTATTTATTAGAAAATTTGTATACTTATTACCCACTTATATATTTTTATCCAATAGAAATAGGACACAATGGAGTCAGTATTCGAGCATTATCCTTCCTATAGGGAAATGTGAGTTTGTTGTTTTAGGGGTTAGTTTGACACGAGAATGAGAATAAAATACCAGGAATCTAATTTATTTTATTTTATTTGAATGATCATTAATGAATAGTTTCAAAGTGAAAAACAACTGTAATAAATTATCTTTTCACTTTCTGTACTTTTTTGTTTTAAAATCTATCTCAAACAAGTTTTCTATATAAAAAGAACAATTAAAAAAATAAAAATAAACAGAGAAATATTTAAACATTATCTAACTAGTAACTAAAAAAAAATCTGTTTTTAATCAATCTGTGTCTTTGATAATTTCAATTGGATTTTACTTTCACAGGCAGAGAGAATGATACTACAGTATTTCCTCAAGTCATTGAAAATAATTTAATTTCGAACCCAAATAATATTTCACACTAAGAATTTTTTTTTTTACCTGTGAACCTTGTCAAATTATAAAAAAAAAGTTAAAAGTTGACATATATAATTACTTATTATTAGAAAATATCGTATTTTAATTATTTTTCAACCCAATATTTCTTGAAAAAAAAAACGTCAAATTATGGATTTGAAAGGTGGAGAGCCAAAAATGAGAAGAAAATTAAGGCTGGGGGAACTAGAAAGACTCTACTAGAAAAGGCTTGAATTAATCATATTTTTAAAAAATAAAATAAATTAATTGTCATTCCACCACTAACACATTTATAACTTATAAGTTATACAAGTCTTCCCATCTCCCATTTATAAATGAACCAAGATCCCTTTGGTTTCTCTTAAACGTTCCTTTTATTATAAAATAATAAATAATTTAATTTCTATATAAACCATTGCATTTCTCAAAATATTGGCAAACACAAATTGAACTTACACCATCTTTGTCTTGTATCGTCGAATCATCAAATGGCTCATCTCTTGAAGCTCTTCATTCTCACATCTCTCTTGACTCTTTCATTCCTTCCATCCATGATAGAATCTAGAAAAAACCCTAGCATGAGTTTGGCAATGCGATTGAAATTGGAGGGTGAAACATCTGATTGTTGGGGATCTTTGTTTCAACTTCAAGCATGTACCGGTGAAGTCGTCGTGTTTTTCGTTAACGGCGAAACTGACTTGGGTCCCAACTGTTGTCAAGCCATCAGGATAATTCAACATGAATGTTGGCCTGCATTGCTCGGCTCTTTAGGCTATACGGCAGAAGAAGGGGACATCCTTGAAGCTTATTGTGATACTGCTACTATTACACCACCTTCACTATACGTTGAGCCTATAAACAATATCCCTTGAAAGGCAAAGTAATTTTTGTAATTTGGAATAATTATATAATGAATCACTCTATTATTATATGATATTTTCTAATAGATATGTATTGTGATGAATTACTTTAAATATTTTGCTTATTTTGAACTCGTATTCTCTTACCCTATGCTACTAAGATCATATTTAATTAAAAAAGACTGACCTAAATTCTGCAGCAAATTCAAGCCCTTTGCGGCAGAAAGGAACAAGAGGGCTATATATGCAAAAGGAAACCCAAGTTCTTAGCGGGTTATTAAAAAAAAAAATTTAGGGAAAAAAAAATATATATATATATATATATATAATATGAAATTTTAAAAGGGGAAGATTTTGCGAAAAAAACTATATTGTGATTTTCTGCTTATTTTGTGTTTTATTTTTTTTTAAATGGAATGTAATTTATAAAAATATGCAAATCACATTGGCATGATTATAATTATCAATTATTTTATTGATATTTGAGGTACATCAAAATTTACTATTTGAAACCTATAAAATAAGGTTTATTGTTGATTTGAATCTATTGAAATGTAATTAAATCAAGTACAAGAATTTATTGAATCATAAAAAATTGATTATTTCATTATCATCGAAAATTAATTTTTCTATAAAAAAAAGTCGTGATTTTCATTTTTTTTTTCAATTTCATATTTACTTTTTAAAAAAATTAATTGTCTCCTTGATAATGATTCTATTTTTAAAAATTCAGTTTTTTTTTTTTTTTTTTTCATTTTACAAAAAAACCAGCATGAGAATAAGAAAAAATTATTTGAAGAACATATTTTATTTTTAAATACTAAAATTAAAAAACAAAATCATTATAAATAGGGAAATTTCATTGAGTGCAGATTTTTATGTAATATTTATAAAAATATCAACACAAAAAAGTATTTATAAATATAGCAATTTTTATCATATTTATCAATGATAAACACTGATTTATGTGTTTATCGGTGATAAACATAGTGTAAAAATATGTAATTCTATGTTTATCATTGATAAACCTAATAAAAAATTGCTATATTTGTAAATATTTTTTTGAACTTTTATTTTTACAAATATTACTATAAAAATTGCTAGATTTGCAAATGCCCATTATAAATAATAGATGATAAAGACGCAAATTCTTTCCATTTTACAATCTTTTCATTTCAAGTCCTAATCATATTTCACTATCAATCAATCCCTTCTACTTATATTAACCTTGTCTAATTATTATAAATTATAAATAAAACCAAAAACTCGACCTATTTAATTATTTGCTGTCATCATTATTATTATATAATATATAATATAATTAAGCTATTTTTGGTATCCAATTTTTGGAGAAGAAAAACTCCCATGTAAAATTCACAGGATCGATGGAAGGGCTACTAAAAAGAAGTAAAGGAAATTATAGAGACACTATGAATTTTTTCAATTATTGTTAAAGCTAATCAATTATTAGAGGAATAATTAAGTAAATTAATTGAATTCCCACCATAATTATAAGTTACAAGTCTTTTTATCTCCTCTCTATAAACTAAACCAAAACGCTTTGATTTACTAAGAACGTAACTTCCAGCTATAAATAAATGAAGCAATTCCGATATAAAATCCTACAATCACACAAAATATTGGCAAACACAAATTCTACTAAATGGCTTATCTTTTGAAGCTCTTCATTCTCACATCTCTTTTGGCTCTTACATTTCCATCTCTGCTAGAATGTAGCCAAATCGGTTGAAATCAGAAATCGAGGAGGGAATAACACCGAGAAATATACTGGTTCCGATCACAAAGGATCGTACGTCGATTCTTAGGATTGATGGCCAATACTAGATATATTTGTTTCAAAGAAGAAAAAACCATCTATCTAACATATAATTTTTAAATTGTTGTGGGGGCAAAATATTTAAAATTGACATTAAATTGTCAAATTTTTACTTATACTTGGTCTTTCATTTTTACATTAGAAAAATTAAAAATTAAGCACCTGGGTCCAAAGCACCTTTACGGTCTAAAGCACCCGGTCCAAAGCACTGGTCTAAAGCACTTGGTCTATAGTCCGAAGCACTTGGTCTAAAGCACTCGTCGCCTAACCGTGGTACCTAGGCATAAGTCCATGCACTGAAAAGACTTGGCTACGCATCTTCGACATAGGCCTAATACTTAAGATTGAATACAAGTATCCACTTGTGAAACGACACGTGGCGCAACCCACAAGTGACACGTAATTGAGAAGTATTTGTTTACAAAAAGAAACGTTGATGTCATCAACCTAATTCCTATAAATAGGAGAAGAAATTCATTCATTAGGTAACTAATCTCTACTACTACTCGGCACACTGCTCTCTCGATTTAGCATCGGAGGCTCAGCACTACACCCAGGGTCTTTTCCTTTCGACATGATGATAATGAACTAGCCAAGTCTAAGTCTCATAAATTAAGTTCGTACTACTAGCCATCCATTTTTACGCAACAACAGAACTAATTCTCTAAGTCACTTATCTCACTTTATATATATATATAAAGGTAAAAACAAATAACACCTATTAATTAAACCAATTAATAGGTAAACTACAACTAATTATAATAACCAAATTTAATAGAATCCCAACGAGTTTGGCAGTTATCATGTTTTTCCTCAACGGTGAAACTAACTTAGGTTCTGACTGTTGTCAAGCAATCAGAATCATTCAACATGATTGTTGGCCAGTATTGCTCGGTTCTTTTGGGATATACTACTGAAGAAGGAGACATCCTTCAAGCTTATTGTGACATTACTGCTACCACTGTTTCAACATCACCATTTTCTCCACCACCACCATCCGTCCAGCCTATAAACCTTGTGCCCACCCAAGCTTAACACAACTGGCAGGGCCGTAGTTGGCATTGTTCATCCGGTGCGACGGAACAGGGCCCCCCAGAATTTTGGGGGCCTCAAATCAAGGCTAAATATATATTATTAAATATAAAACAAATGAAAATCCTATAACATAAATGATAATTAGCTTGTTGGCTGAGTTAAGTGATTGGTCTTTGCGCGTATTTTATGGCCCGTTTGGTAACCTTCCCCGTTTCTATTTCTTGTTTCCTATTTCTATTTCTCGTTTCTTGTTCCTGTTTTTTTAAAAAGAGAAACAGAAACATGTTTGGTAACTGTTTCTTATTTCTTGTTTCTGAAAGAAAAAAGAAACAGAAATGTGTTTGGTAACTATTTTTTGTTTCTGTTTCTCATTTTAAAAAAATACAAATATTTTGAAAATTTTACAATTTTAAATGATATATTTAAAAATGTTATATTAGTATAATTTTTTAATAATTATAATATATTTTATAAGTCAGAACATGATAACGTAATAATTTATCAATGTGTTGAAAATTTTGGAAACAAGAAATAGAAATAAGAAACAAGAATTTGTTGTTTCTAAAATTTCTACCACAATTTTGGGAAGTGTTTCTAAAAAAATGAGAAACAAGAAACAGGAAGAGTTATCAAACAACCTTATTTTTTGAAAAATGAGAAATAGAAACAAGAAACAGAAATTGAGAAGGTTATCAAACGGGCCTTTAGTTGCCTGAGTTCGAATCCCAACTGGGAGATTCTATTTGTTTTGGCTTTTTTTTTTGTAGAGAAAAATTAATATTTGTTTTGCTTTTTTTTTTAATTTCTTATTATTATTTTTAGATTTTAAAAATAGATAACTTTAAATATGACTAAAGAATTTACACCCATTTTATCTATTTAAAACTTATCATATATAAATTTTATAAGTTAAATTTAAAGTATAAATCATGATTTTTTATTTACTATATTTATTATATTTGTATATTTTATAGTTAATATGGATTGATTGATGTTAAATTAATTCGATAAAAAATATTTATTTTTACTTGATTTAAATCATTGATCAATAATTCAAATAATTTTTTTAGTTACTATTATGAAAAATTACACTCAATACGAATATTTTTAACTTTAATTTATATTATAGAAAAAGTTTATTATTAAGAATTATATGATAGAGGACCCAAAACTAAATATCGCACTGGACCCTTCGTTTCTTTGGACCGGCCTGATAACTGGTCACACAATTACTCTCTTTCTTTCTATGAGGTCGAAAGTTGAGTCTCCCCTCAAATTTGATATAATATTAAAAGAATTATGTCATGTGTAAAATTTAAATGAAATTTTTTATAATTTAAAGTTAATGAATTAGAGTCATGTTATATAATTTCACGATGAACAGCCCTCTAATGAAATACTTTTGCTCCATTTAACTCTTGGTTGGTCTATTTACATTATGCTACAATATCATATTTAATTTTCAACAAAAGATTGATACTAACTTCTTCTTTTTTAATTAAAATTTCAACAAAAGATTGACTTTATATCCAGCAAATTCAAGCACTTATTGATCATTTTCAATTTCATATCACCATACTATATGGAGCCAATTGATTTGACCTAAGATACAATTTGGATATATCTAAATTACGACCAGATAAAAACCATCAATTTACTTTTGCAAAGAAAAAAAAATAGATCAATTTGATTATTTTAATTGCATTATACTCTCAGCGCTTTTTTTTATTTTTATTTTTATATTACATCAAATTGGGAGAGGAGACTCGAACCTTCAACCTCATGGAAAGAGAATTAATAGTGAAACTGAATCATTCAACATGAATGTGGGCTTGTATTACTCGGCTCTTTGGGATAATACAATAGAAGGAAACATCCTCGAAGCTTATTGTGACACCCTTTAAGGGGGAAAAATTACATAAAGTTAATTTTAAGAAATAAAAGGAGGCAAAATAGATAAATTATACTAAATTATCAATTTTTTACCTATAAAAAAAAACCAATTTTTACATATAATTTTAATTTTTCACAAAATTGGGGATTGGGGGGCACGTGCCCCCCTTGCCCCTTACTAGCTCTGCCCCCGGTGACACCACTATTAACACTGTTTCCAACATCACCCATTCCTCCACCACCGCCTTCTGTCATGCCTAAAAAATCCCTTAAAAAAAACAAAGCGATATTTGTAATTGAATAATTATGGGATTCTAATTATAATTAATACTTACTGCTACTTTTCAGAGTTTTTTTTTTTTTTTTTTGAGATATTACATCAATTGGGGGGAGACTCAATTGAATTAACCCAAACAAGGGAAAGTTGTAATTGAATAATTATGGGATTCTAATTATAATTAATACTTAATGCTACTTTTCAGAGTTTATGGTATGTGAATTAGTCCTAATTTGTGATATTTCATATTATTTGCAACGGGTACCAATTTGAAAATAAAACGAAAAAGAAAAACTTCTAAAAAAAGTAAAAACGTAAAATACTAAATTTTGCTTATATTGGGTCTATTTAACAGAATATTTTGGCTTTTATTCACCAAATTCAAGCATTCATTTTGTTCTTGACTTCATCACACCAAGTCTTCTCCACTCCTGATCAGAATTTTCAGATTTTCTCTCCCAATGTCGGCCGCTGAATTCGCCGTCAGTTTCAAGGAAGCCGGCCGGTCCGTGATCTCCACGCGCCGCCCATGGCGAGAATTCCTAGACCCATCGGCACTGAGTTTTCCTTCTTCCCTTGCCGACGCTACGACAAGAATAACCCAAAACCTAACTCGATTCCTTTCAAATTACTCTCTTTTTCTTTTAGTCATCATCTTCCTCAGCCTCATTTTCCATCCATTTTCGATGATTATCTTCTTGATAGTCTTTGTTGCTTGGTTCTTCCTTTATTTCTCTCGCGATGATCCACTTAGGGTTTTTGGTTTTGTCGTGGAAGATTTAATTTTGGTCATTGTTCTTGGGTTAATTACTGGATTGGCGTTGGCTTTTACTGGGGTTTTCGTGAATGTGCTGATTTCTCTTGCAATTGGGGCTTTGGTGATTTGTTTTCATGCCGCTTTAAGAGGCACGGAGGATCTTGTTGGAGATGGCGGAGCTTACCCGTTCGGCGATACGCTTTTGGATAGCCCTAGAGGAGATTACAGTGGTATCTGATTGAATTTCTGCTTTCGTTTTCATATTGACATTATGGAATTTTCTGTTTTTCAATTCTAATTGGTTTAGTGGAAATTTAGTAGTTTGTTGGTTTATAATTATAATGTAAAATTATGGTATTGTTAGATGAAATATGTACATTTTTGCTGAACGTTATGAATTGCAGAAAAAAAAATTAATGTCCATTGTGCTTGGAAACTTGTGTAGTGTTCCTTATTATGGGTTGTGGTGCCAAGAATTTGATCAATGGCCTTTTTTTGGCTCTTAATTGTTATTCGGTGTAATTGAAATTAGTCCTTTGATAGAATCGTTGTTCTGCCTGGGCTTCATGCATCGCTGCCCCCCACACAACCCCAATCTGTGAAGTGGTGGGATGCCGGGGCAAAGATTGGTCTCCCGTGCGCACTGTCGCGCGGATTGCTTAAAATTGAGTCCTCAGCGCCAGTCGTCGTGACATAACAGTAATCGTTGTTGTATGTCTTACTCTTTTAATTTGGAAAGAACTGGAAACAATGAGGATTGAGTTGGGTTGTTGAGCTTCAGCCAACAAATGGTCATTTTTCCGTTTTGTGTGGTTTGAGTCTTTTGAAAGATAGCTCAAACTATGGTTATAAGTTCAACTCTTCTGTTAGTTGCTTTGAGACTTCATTACTAGCTTGGTAGAAGTGTATGATCAGTTCTTGTAATGTAATAAAATCAGATTCCAGACTTTGCTGTCTTTTCCTTCTTTTGCAGATGAGGTTAAGCCAGTTGGATGACCCGAGAGGGGCTTATACCGGTATATAATTGATTGTTGACCCTGTAAATTTAAGCTAACAAGGGCGGGCTTTTTTTCAGTGCAAAGTTAAGGAAGGGGAAGAAGCACGAGTATCCGTGGCCATATGGCGTGGATGAGAATGTCAGGGGTGGAGTTCTTACTCATCTCTCACATTTCAAGCCACTGAAAGAGAAGCAGAAGCCAGTTACTCTGGAATTTGAAAATAAGATTATTCATCACTGTCTTTCCTTATCCTTACTGACGTGAATTGCTTTTTCTAGTTAGGTACTTGTTACCATCTTTGGCACTGATTATCTTAAAATAAATACAATTACGAAATGATCGTTCTAGATTTTCTAATATGATTTATTTACTTCGAATTTTACAAAATGCAAATCTTAAGAAACTCAGAAGATGATTTTTTTTTTTTTTTTTGGCAAAATATAGAACAGAAATTTTGTAATGCTTTTTTTTAGTGATTTAATAATTTATATTCAAAATTTTAATTGAAGTTTAATTAAATAAAGTAATATCACATTATTTTATAAGTAAGGAGAAATATTTACGAATAGTTAAACAATGAATTATTTTATCATCATAAAAAAATTACTTTACTATTTATAAGTTGTGTCGATACAATGACAGATTTTCTTTCTTGTTTATATCTTGATCTTTTTTCCTTGATCGTTTTATATTATTTCGTCGTTTCCAAAAAAAAAAAAAAGTTCGTCATATCTTATTGTTTTCATGTATGTGTGTCTGGGTCAACTTATGTGCAACTCATCTAATTTCACGGAATAACTACAAGACCCTACAACGTGTTACGTCGGAAAACAAATCATTCATAACTGATGTTGAATAAAGACAAGTCTGGGATTAAATTAGTTGACAAAGGGTTATGGTTCAACTGGATTATTGGCAAGTGCCTTCTCAGCTGCTTCCCGTGCAGTGTTAACTTTTTAGAGAGATGAAATAAATAGGGGTTAGTAAACGAAAATCGAATCTCATATTCTCTATCTCAGATAACTGTTATTTCAACATTGGTGGTTTCTGTTACAACATTTCTGAATAACAAAGGAAATAAAATCTTTTTGACACTGTAAATTAACGTTTGCAGCATGTGTGTGAAACCGTATTAGACAATGTATCTATCCGTCTCTCTTGAGGGACATTGCTCTGTTAGTTTAGTATAAACTATCTGTGAAGTTCTTATCGAGACAAGCCTTTCGTCGATAGGAGAGAATCATCACAAAATCCTTGGCTGAGCTGCCCACAGATGTCTGTATTCTTTCTGTTTTTGTGATTGTCTTTCTCCACAGGTCTACCACCTCATGCAGTTGTAATGTGGAACTCACTGGCCTACCCTTCAATGAGATCTCTACCTGTGAATATTTATGGATGTCATTTCTTCATAGTTATGTCATTATAAATTGACTCTGCTTCTTCTATGTAGAATTGTGAAAAGATTTGCTTGAAAACTTGCTTGCATTTATGTTCAATGCAGATTTCCAAGAAAGTTTTCTTTTTGTCGATAAAAAACGAGACTTTTCATTGATTAGTGAAAAGTAAAAATGAGGTTGGAGAACCAACCAAAGTCAAGGAGATTATAAAAAAAGCGCTCTAATTGACTAAGTAGTAGAAGAGCTGTAATTATAATAAGAATGTGAACGAGAGTACTGAATAGAGTTAAGAAATCTAATATCGTTTCAAATCTAACGTGCATTATAGAGAGGAAAGCAGCAAATAAATATAATGTCAATGAGATGTGAGATAAAAGATGAAGAACCTCAGTCTCACTAGCAAGGCCCAATTTCTTCATGAGATACTTCTGGATAAATGATACAGGTAGCCTACTGTCTCTATGTAGAGTAGAAAATCAAAAGAAAGAAGTAATTATTTACTAGAAAATAGCCTTCTGCTAAAAGAGAAAAGAAAGCAAAAAAACCAGTTATTATCATATTGGTCATTACTTCAGAAAATGGAGCTAACCTGACTCTCAAGTAGCTTGACGAGATCTGTGGTAAAGTGTCATCTCCTTCCCTCGTATAGTCATGAGAAGCAACCAACGAAAACCATATCGGGTTTGACATCGTTGTACGTCGGTCATTCCCATCAACAACACCGTTTTCCTGAAAAAGTGACGCATTGGGGCCAGCTAGAGCCAGCCTTCTTTTAAGAACATCCTGTAATTTTCTATGTTTAACAGAACCTGAAGTAGCAGGAATGAATCCATTGTCAACTCTATCGGGTATCGGCTTGTTATCGGTATGGACGAGAGTTTCTTGTATAGGATCATTGGGCTTTGTAACAGTTGCTTCTTCAATAATTTGAATTCTCTGATTTGAAACGTCGTTCTCTCTTTTAATTACTTCTGTACTTTTATTCTCTTGATTTTGAACAAATATGAGTTTTTTGGGAGATTTTGAATGAGAAGTTGAATTTTGTTCTTTATCAACTAAAGAAGAGAGAGATCTCTCTTTTCTTTTTGCAGGTAAAGGAACTGATTGCATTGTAATTTCAGGTGCCTTCACTTTCTTTCTTTTGTAAGGGAATATCTTTTCCCTCAAGTCTTCCATATTGTGGTCTGCCCTGAAAAATATCAAACAAACAGTGGAAAAACATGAGAAACACTGGGGAAAAAGTTAATCATCTTTATTTCGTAAATTTATACGACTCTATTAGACACATTTGAGAGTTTAAACCTCTATTATTGAGTTTTCAAGTAACTTAAAATCTCGTTTGTTTTCCAAAATGAGTCGTTAATTTGATCTTATTAAACACAAATTTATGTCAAATAACTCACTCCTAAAACATCCTGTTTAAATCTAAATACAAAATTATAATGAAACTAAAAAGATCAATTAGCAAACTAAGACCATGATTCAATTAAACAAAACAATAAAAATAGGAAAGTGAAATAATTACCTGAGTTTCTCCAAAGGAACACACCCTAAGTTGATATTGCATACTGGACAATAATTCAACTCCTCTTCTGTTATCTTTTCATATATACAATTCCTACAAACTGTTAATTCAACCCATAAATAAAAATAAATAATATTTTTTTTAATAACAAGAGTACAAAAAACCACCTAAACTATATTATCTTTATTTACCACTACAAATTAAGCCTAATTTGTATGCATTATGCATAATATAAACAAGAAACTGATCTCAAATGTACAAGAATCAAATAAAACTTTTTATCATGGTTCAAAGTCACGATATTGATCATCGTCTCAGAGAGTATTGAGACATATCAGACGATACGCAAAAAAAAACTCATAACCGATACGATCCGAGTCAAAACGAGTCAGTGATCATTTTTAGGCTTTTTTCTTATCATGTCTCGTTCTCGTCTGGATAAGACTCAAGGGCTCGGCAAATACACTCAAACAGAAAGAAAATACAATCCGCAAAAACCATATTATGAGCTAACCCAGATCATAAAAGAAAGAGAGAAGGAATTTTTACAAGTATGAAGGCATTCAGATATGGTAGTGGCATTGGTGAATAGGTTATTGCAGAGAGGACAAGTCATGCATGACATCATCTTCTCCCTCTTCACCTTCACCGCCCTTGCCGTCGCCGTTGCTGACGTCATCTCCCTGACCTCAGCTCACAACGTCGCCGTTTCTAACCTCACGAGGGGAAGAAAAAAAAAGACACGACACGACACGACACAAAACCTTAAAACTTTTTATTTTTCTCACGTAACGGATTGCATGTTTGAATATTGATCCAACAAATCATGAATTTTGTCTACGTATTTTGTTCTCAAATCACAAGAAACTTTCTGAGTTGATTTGATATGATTCGTGGTGTTTGGCAGGCGAGAAAACGTAAGAGGAAAAAAAAGTAGAGAGGAAAGGATTGATTCCCTTTTCGATTTGGACAATGGAGTTTGGATTTGACGAACTCTTGAAAAATATATCAAGGAATATTGTGGATGTATTAGGGAATGACTGACCGATACTAAATATAGTATTTCTTTTTTTTTTTTAGGAAAAGGGCAAATGAAAAATAAAATTATAATGATTTTTTTAGGGTCGTTATCAATTTTTTTCGTTTCATTATAAATTAATTTTTTTAACCCTTTTAAACATTTACGAAAAGATAAAATTTTGATGTTTTTATTAATATCTCCACTTTTTTTTTCAAGGATAAGAGGAATTGAGGTTTGTAGATGGTAATTAGGATTTAAGGGTAATTTAGTAAAATTGTCTGGTTAAAAAGATAAATGATTTATAAATTTAAAGGGTGATTATAAATCTAACATAAAATAATATAATATTTTATAAAAATAATTAATAGATGTTTTTATAATATATTTATAGATATATCATTTTATTGAGCATATTAATCACTGAAATATTATATATTACAATTAATTAATAGTTATTACGTGAAATGATTATTATATACACTCGTTTTTTTATAAATGAAATATTTATATGTATAATTTGAGTTAGTTACAAAAAAAATTATAAATGAAAAAAAAGAGAGAGGAAAAAGTGGTTAAAAGGTTGGTCCCTGCCCTTGGCAGTGTTTATCTCGTGGGTAACGAGTTTGGGCTTTTGTTTCGGCTGTTTGTTTGTGGACGTTGTAACGTCCATCTTATTAGGGTTAAGAGATCCACTCTCTATTCTCAATTTCATACACATCTTTTTTTTTTTCAATTTTTGTTGAACCATTCTTCAATGTGGTTTTAGGGAATTTTAAATTTTTATTTCTTTGTATTTTATCTTTTAAATGTTTTTTATCAAAGCTTTTAAAATGTTTTGGTTTATGTATATAATTTTTTAATAATTTAGTTTCTATACTTTAAAAATATAACGATTGAATCTTTAATATACGAGTATCTAATAAAAGACAGTATAATTAACATATGAAATTTAAATAAATGAAATCATGTGGGCCTCCTTAAATCCAAATTTAAATATTGTCTAATTATGTATCCATTTTTATTATTCAATTATAGCGGAATTTTTAATATATCTAAGACTTAATAGTGATATTTATGAAAGTATGATTAAATTGTTAAAAGAGAAAAGAGTGGTAAGCGTCTAAGGACTAAAAATTTGATTGAACCTACTAGGGAGTGTTTCGTAGAAAGAGTAAGTTAGGGTGAGTTTTGATAGCCTGGGGTTGTGAAGCCTGTGTTTAGATGACATGTGTTTGAATGTGGAGGGGTATGAGTTTTATAACCTACGTTTATATAACCTGTGTTTGGTAGGTGAGTTTTAGTTTGAGTTTTATGAGGGGTTAGAAAACCCGCCACCAATGCTACGATTTGAAATCCATGAATTTAATATATTAAACACGGGGTTACAAAATCCACCTAATAAACACGAGGTAGACTATTGAAGCCCACCCTAACCCTTCTACCAAACACCTCTTAAATATAAATTACCAAAAAGAGAAATCAAGGTGAGATTTTCCTGCAAAGTTTGGTTACACAGTAATTTGCGGTCAAGCCTCCTTCACATGGGATAGAAACCATTTTTTTTCTCTTTCTTTTTTTACTAGTAAGGTATTAGTATCATAGTTACTATTATACTAACACATCTGTCTCTCATAAACTACTCTCGCTATTGAATCTCAATGAACGTACTCTAATAAAAATTTCTCATTAAGACAAGGCCCCACGGATTCCCACCCGTCAAGAATGTGATAGGGGAATGATTTTTCCAAATTTCAATTTTGGGACGAGGAATACCCGTCCCTGAAATATATTATTTATATAATTATTAATTTTTTAATTCATATAATAATAAAATTCATGATTATATATGTTTTTTATATTTAAAAAATATAAAATATACCACATAGTTTTAATTAATAGTCTAATTAATAATATTTACAAATTAAAGTTAAATTAAAAAGTATTTGGTAAAAGGAAATTTGTTTCCGCGGGGAAACTTCATCTCCAACTTTTTTAAACTCAAATTTTAACGGAGACGAAGAATTCTTTTTAGGGAAATTTACATGAATGTTATAATTGAGTGAAATATTTACAAAAATATTAGAAAAAAAAATATTTACAAAAATGTTATAATTTCAAAAATCGAGTATATCAGTCAATAATCAATAGTATATCAGTGATATATAATAGTATATCAATGATAGAATATTAATGATCGACTGATGAACTACCATTGCTATACTAAAAGTTCACTGATATACTAATAGTGATTGATTGATATACTCAGAATTTTTAAAATTCTAACATTTTTGTAAATATTTTTTTTTCCTAACAAATTTGTAAATATTATAAAAATTTCTAACATATTTGAAAGAAATTTTATCATAAATACCCCTTAATGAAGTGTGGTTTTCAAAACTACCCTACTAAAAAAATTAGTTTCTTTTCTACCCTTAATTGGTAGTTTTTACATAGTTAGTTATAGTATCTCACCAATCAATTGTAGCCACTTGTCAATTTTAGGGTAGTTTTGAAAAGTTTAAAAAAATTAGGGTACTTTTAATAACTTAAATGATAAAAAGGGTAGTTATGAAAATTACCCTTTTTGAAAATGCCCTTTCTTTTTACCATCCTTACATGTGTGACTCACGTATGGCCCAATAATCTATTCGTCGGTAGCATATTCTTCAACCCCATCATTAAATTGGGCCGACCCTAAAATATATGGGCCAATACCTAAGCCCAAATCGAGTTTAGAATAGATTGACCTAAATTGACATTTGTATTAACTTTATTTACATTTTCCCTCTATTTCATTTCAATTAATTTCCATGATCTTAGATGATTACGCAATATATTTCAAGATTATATATATATGTCATGGTAAATTGTTTTAAATAAGAAATAATGTTGAAACTTATGCGTGAAAACAATATTTGGTTTTCTAGTTGAATAAATATAGCTCATAATACTATACAAGAAGTTTAAATTATATAATTTTTTGACCAAATTTTTATTATTTAAATAATTTCTTCCTATAGTGCATTGATTGATCTATGATCAATGATTATTTTCCGTATTATTTACTTACCAAAATTATAATTATGATGAATCAATGAAATAATTATTAGTTAATCAATCATTGATCAATAATTATTTATCATTATTTCTCATCAATTTACAATCATAAATCATAATTGATAAGAAATCATTAGTTAATGAACATCTTACCAATTATTGATTTTCTTTTTTTCTCATTGAATCATTCATTGAAGTAAAAAACAAATGTTTAATAAAGATAACTATTTTTCTAACGTTCTATTAAAATACATATATTTTTAACCTAGTTTATAGTCTTTTATATATTTATATATATATATATATATATATATATATATATATATATATATATATATTACTGAATGAATTAATTATCTATCTGTATATAGTAATCATATTTTCTATCTTTGAGTATTTTTGTTAAATATCAAAATGAAGAATTTCTATGGTTGATTACAACATTTCTTTCTCAAAGAAATTAGAAAATAAAAGGAAATGTTCAATGATAAACAATACATTTATTAATCTTTACGATATATAAAAGGATAACATATCATTATACTTAATAAGTTTGCATTTATTTTTTTACATATCTTGGCAGAATTATGTTATATATATATATATATATATATATATATATGCATGATAAATTTGATGAAGTAATAAAAATAATTTTCTCCACTTGTCTAAACTATATGTACTATATTATTTTCTTCATCGAAGATATAACATTGATCTCTTTTTTTGTTTTTTAAATATATTTATGTAAGGCGTTAGATCCAAGAAATAAAAAAATGTATAAATCTAGGGGAGAGATGAGAGACGTAGAAGAATACATGAACTTGGGTTTTAGGCTTTTATGTTGGCAATATTGAATAATATAGCCAGAAGCATCTAAACAATTCGACTCCATTTTAAAAAAATTATGGATAAATTAAAAGTTAAAGATTTGGGAGATTCTCGAATTAGGTCCAGACTTAGATCAACTTCATGAAATCAAACTCGCCATTTCATTCACATACATATAACTTACAACGTTTTTATCAAAAAAAATAATAATAATAATAAAATATTATATAACTTACAACGTATTAAGTCATGCAATTTGAAGTTAAGTAATCCATAACACAATCCTATAAATATGATTCTCATTTTAAATAAGGTATACTCATTTTGTTGACACTTGATAAATTTATTTCTCTCGTTTTCCTCTTTTGCATCATAAAATTTTTCAAAGTCCTTTTACTATCGGTTTGTTAATTTTGACTGTTATCTACATAATATTACACCAATCTCAAATTGAATAGTCCATGATTTTTTTCACTCATCAGTGAACATTACTTTAATGATCCGACCATCACAACAATTACTTACTATGTAGTCAAGTCTAACGTACTATATAAAAAATCAAGAATAAAAACACTTATAGTAATTAAGAAAAAAAAGAATTGAGATTTTAAAGAAAAATAGCAACACTTATTTGGTGAAGTGAGGTTTGAAAGAAAGCAAAAGTAAACAAGAACATTTACATGTGCTGGAATTCAATGACATAATCACGATGAAGAACAAATGAATGAAATTATGAAGAAGAAACCAAATCAAAAGAAAAGAAAAAAACCAAATAAAAAAAACTAATATGTACAAATTTTAAAAACCAAATAAAAAAGATAAAAATAAAATTATAAACCAAAAAAAAAGGAAGATGAACAAATAAAAAAGATAATGTTAACAAAAAAAAATATTTATATAAATATAAATAAAGGAGAGGTAATGTAAATTTGATAAAAACCTTGTCTAAAATAAATTTTAAAAAATGACAAATTAGATTAATTAGAGATAATGTGATAAAAGATAATCTGGGCATAGAATTTAAAGAAATCCTGTAGAATGGTTGTTCGTTTTTTTTTTCTTTTTGAATGGTTAGTTTTAAATGCAATAAAGTTATGTTGTTATATTTGTAATTGATAGGTCTAAAAATGCCTATTTTTGAAGTTAATCCAACTGAATAATCCATGATTTTTTTTCACTTACCAGTGAACATTACTTTAATGATCTGATCCTTACAACAATTACTTACTAAGTAGTCAAGTCTAACCTACTACATAAATAAAAATAAAATAAAAAGTTTATTGGTGCTACAAATTACTCCTCTATCCACTAACTGCTAGGTAACATATTCTCCACAATTATACTCATTAATTAATGTGCAATTTGCCATGAATCAATCAGCTCTCATAACCATGCACATGGCTTTGTTCCCTCCTTCACTTAGCCCATAGAAAAACTAACTGCTTTTCTACCC
The DNA here is from genome assembly GCA_028015215.1 of Gynostemma pentaphyllum. Taxonomy (NCBI): domain Eukaryota; kingdom Viridiplantae; phylum Streptophyta; class Magnoliopsida; order Cucurbitales; family Cucurbitaceae; genus Gynostemma; species Gynostemma pentaphyllum. Next base: position 53,295,419 of record CM051350.1, on the reverse strand, counting down.
CTTACAATCATTTCAATATCCACTACTTTAAAATAATATCAAAGTATTTAATATTGGAAAAATAAAAACAGAAAGACAATATATTGGAACCTTTCTTTTAGGGGAAAGAAAAAGAAAACATCTTTTATCATAATCTTTTTTATACAAATATCAATAACTACATCAAATCATTTCAATTATATATCAACATAATTCTAATACTCGATCTCACCATCTAACTCATCTGAAATATTATCAAAAAGAAATACAAATAACATGCAAAAAATAATATAAGAAAAGGGAAGAGCAAAAGCAAAGCCCCATAATTATAATAGTAAACAAACATTAATTAAAGCAAACAAACAAACAGACAGGGTAGGAGAGAGAGTTTATTTCTTGTTGGCTATTACAATTTAATTAATGTCCCCAAATCTTTTTTCATATCTATATATACCAATCATAAAGTTTAATAAAATAAAAAAAAAGAAGGTACAGATATGCAAATCAAACAAGATCCATATGCTCAAATCCATCTGTCTTTTGCCCCCCATTCTTTGCTTATGGGTAGACCAAATCATGGAGCATGCTATTGCCAGCACCCCATTTTCAGCTTCTGCTTTTGCATTTTTCCATCGCTCTTGGGGCTGAAAAATAAATAAATAAAATAATAATAATTAGTTAACCCAAATATAACTTTAGGGTTTTAATTCAAAGTTTCACATTCTATCAAATATGTAAAATTTATTTCACTTTTGGTATATTAAACTAGTTCTTTAAAAGATATACTTTGAAAAATATTTGAAACCAGCTCCATTATCTATAATATCGTTGTATATATTTTATTTAAATACTTTTTTTTTTTGTTAGAGAACATTTTTATAAATTAAACATGTTTTTAAAATTATGCAAAGTATTATAAGATTAAGAGCATGTTGATTTTGTTTGCAAAACTATTTTTAAGAACGGAGTGATATTTAACTGTTAAGATTTATTGTGTAAATTACTATTCACAAATTAATAATTGCAATTAAAAAAAAAACAAAAATCAACCCTTAAAGTTAAAACAAACTAAAAGAAAAAATAATATTACTTTTCTAAAAAATCTAGAAAAATAATTGTTTACATTCTTTAAACGAAATATTTTCCCGAAAAAGAGTTGGATGATGCCAAGGCACTAGCCAAGTGGTCGCAAGAGAGCAATCAAGTCTTTTACATATTATTATATCATTAATATTTAACAAGATTTTCACTCGAAAATTTTGAAATATATCATGAACTTTTTTAAGAGATTCAAAATCATACATAAAAATCAAACAAAGCTATAACATTTAACAAAATGTAAAATACACTAAAAATAAATTCATACCAAGCCCAATAGCTTCTGATCCTTTCATGATACGCAAACGCTTGCATGAATCAACAAACATCCTGAATAAAAAAGATCAATTCAAATAATTAATAAAAATAGAAATCTAAACAACTTTGGGTTTGTTTGGTTATGGAGAAAATAGGTATGCTTGAGTTGGAATAAGAATAAGAAAACATACTCCCATGGGACATCACCCACGAGCATCCAATCACCATCCTTATCTTCATAGCTTGGTACATACTCAGAACTGTTCAGAAGATCCATCAACTTGCTCTCATTCATGAAGTCTATCATTCCTTGGGCCCCATATTCACCTTTTTACATTTCATTATTACCAAAAAAAACATTATCAATTTACCCCCAAAAATAAAACATTTTAGTAATTTAATAATGAGAATCCTAGGCTGTAATGTTTTGATTAATTATTCCAAATGATCACCCACCATATTCTGTCCAAGATCTAACCTAATTATTAAACCAATATACTCTACAAATTAATATTAAAAATAATTATGAAGAATAATTTTGGTTTTTGTTAGTTGAATAACTAACCGGGCATGGTGAAAGAGCTAAACATCTTGGCCAATGCATTGGAAAGCTCTTGGTAGCTTTTGTACATCTTCAAATCCACCTTACGGAGATAGGGAGCACCATCCATGCACACTTTGACAAACATGGCAGAAGAACCGCCACCGCCTTTCTCGGCACCGTCGTTGGTGTTCTTTTGTGCCATCACGTTCTTCCGGTAGGACCGCACGGGTGGCCATCCCACAACCTGTGCCCTAAAATATTTTCATACCATGTAACCCTAAATCAACTTTCTTTTCATCTCCCTCAAAAAATAAAATTCCCTAATTACCGGTAAGTAAGAAGAAGATCAAGGCACTCACCCAATACAAAAGTATTATAAAAATTAAACTAAAAAAATAAAATAATAGAATAAATGTGCAGGTTTGTTCATGACTAGTTCACTTCTGCTTACTAGTAAGTAGATAAGTTTTGTTCAAACCAATATCAACTTATTGTTGGTGTTGTCTAGATCGACTCTAGACACTTCTTTGTGTCTAGGGTTGCCGAGCCGTGGTTGCTATCTAGTCTTTTCTAAATAATATCGAATGAAAAATAACAAAAGAGGAAAAAGAAGGAGGAAAGAAACGTACTTGGAAGGAGGCTTAGCAGGATCCTTAGAGCGAAGATTCTCCTCAGTTGAAGTATTCTTCATATTCTCTCCAGACAGATCCATATCCATAACAACTCCAGCCTTGGTTTGAATATTAAGTTTCAGATCAACAGTCTCAGAGAACCCTCTCTTTCCATTAGCTTTCGGGGTCTCCGACTCTCCACCGACACCATTTCCGCCACCGGGAAGTCCGAGGCAGAGCTCAGTTTCCTTAAAGTTCAAGTTGAACACCTCCATGAAAGATTAAACAAAACAGCTTTCTATAAATTTCTAAATCTTATATTCTTCTTGTTGTTGTTGTTGAATTCTTCTTCTTCTATATCTTTTCTCAAGTTTCTTCTTTCTTTTAGGTTTGTGATGTTTTTGTATGATTGAAGTTTTTGTTGGGTAATTGAGAGATAGAGATATAGGCAAAGGGAAACTCAATAATAATAATATGAAAACTGTGGTGGTGGTGGGGGAGTTTATGTTAGTGTGGTTGCATGTGCATGTCTTGTCAAGCTCCTTCACTAATGGAATTTCGACACGTGGAGGAGCAGGGAACGTTGATTTTGGAGAGATATATAGGATTTTATATGGCCAACGTGTGGTTGGTTTTGGAGGGAGCTTTCTAACATGGCTTTGCCTCCCTCCAATTATGTTTCCTTCTCTTCCTCTCTTCAATTAGTCAACTATTAATCACATGCTTCGCAAGTCCACTCAAACACTCCCTATTACTCATTTTCTTAATCCCATTTTGGAAAATAAATAAATAAAGTAGAACCGCCTATTACCAATTAATCATGTGGAGATGTTCTCTCTCAGTAAAGTGGGTTCCGTCATGTAGAATTTGAAGAATGATATTTCTTATTGATTCTAATGGCTAATAGTCCATATTTATACAAGTATATCTAGGTTATAAAAGATAAACCACTATGCAAAGATAAACTAGGAAAGAAATTAGAATAAGATAATATTTTTAGAAATTTGCACTGTGGCCACGGCCGTGGGACGAGACAGTTTTTCATAAAACACTCTCAGGTTTTTAGCCCAAGAAGTATCAAAAAGTTGTAGGCCGCAGCCGTGAAAATGTAGATTTATTATTAGTAGTAAAAGTTACACTAGACATATTTTATAAATCAATAGCAAGGGATGTTCCTCTTTATTTTCCTTACATTGATCAATTTATTGATCTCACCCATATTTTGTATTCAATAAAATTAAAGTCATATCAAGAGAATTCATATAGTTTTGTATCAGAATAGTAAATAGACTATGATATGTATGATTACGAGAATATATGGGTAGAAGATGGGATCTGTCGTCAAATTTATTTCTAATGTGATTTGTGGGGTATTAAGTAGAAAAGATGATAACAACGCTATAAAATGATCGAATCATGTAGAAATGCTCTCAGTAAACTAAGTTTCATCGATTTATTAGGGCTATTATCACATATACCCAATATTGAGTCTCAGTTTTCAAAAAAACCACAAACATTGAAAAATATCAAAATTACCCAACACATAATTAACCCATAATTTTTTTATGAAAATTTGATTATAATTGATATATTATTTTTGTAAATTTATATTATTGATATAAATTTAATACTAGAATTTACATTACTGACAAATTATTGTTGTAAAATTACATCAATGATATATCATTAAATTAATAGAATATATAAAATTGGGTAAAACTGATATAAACATGAAAGTGTGACATAAGTGAAAACAAAACTCAAAAGTTGGCTACCACGCATAATTTTCCGATTTATTATTATATATTAATGAAAGTGACACAAATTATATTTTATAAATTAAATAGTAAGAGAGTTTCCTTTTTATTTTCTTACTTGTATATTTAATTGTATATTAATAAATCAATTGATCTTACAAATAGTTTTTTTATTCAATAAAACTAAAATCATATCAAAGGAGTTCATACTTACAATCATGTATTACAATAGTAGATAGACTATAATATATATGATTATGAGAATGTGTGAGTAGAAGATGGGATTTGTCTTTGGAATATATATTTTTGATGTGATTTGTTGAGTATTAAGTAGATAAAATTTATTGAATGGTTCTCAGTAAAACTAGGGTCCATTGATTAATTATTATTACTGAAAGTTACACTAAACATATTTTATAAAATATTTTTACGTAGTATATTTTTCATATAATAATAAATCTATTAATCTCACTAATATTTTCAATTCAATAAAAATAAAGTCATATCAAAGAGTTCATATTTAAAAATTGGGTATTAAAATTAAAACAGTAGATAGACTATTTGATATGTATGATTAAGAGAATAAGTGAGTAGAAGATGGGATTTGTCTTAGAATTTATTTCTGATGTGATTTGTTGAGTATTAAGTAGATAAAATTATAACAATGCTATAAATGATCGATCATCGAAACGAGTCGATTTATTTCGTGATTTGTCAAAATACAATTTATTTATTTATTTTTAGAATAATTAAAGAAGATAAACAAGGAGTGGGGTAAGGGAGGGGAAAATACATATGAATGGGGAAGGTGACCAATTTTGTGTGTAAGAGAAGATGAACATGAAAGAAAACAAAGAGATAAAACCAACATCATTCATTCCAAAAGGGACCCTTTTAAAGGGGATATGGTGGTGACTTAGAGACAGGTCACATCTTCAAAGGTTAAGAGAAGCAAACATTTCCAAACCCTAGCAGGTAACCTTGCTCTGTCAAAGTCCCCTCTTTTTTTTTTTTTTTTTTTTATAATTTTTTTAATCCTTAAATACATTTGATGTGAATGGCTTCCTAACCACACGTACGTCTTTATAAGAACAGTACCCCAAAAGGACTACCTTGAGGAAAAGAAAGATGTGTACTCTTTTTTTTTTCAAAATTTTATATCATCTTTCTCTTTTTTTTGACTTTAAACAGTCAAAATCATACAAGAATACAAGAAACCAATTTTTTGGTCCTTATGGTTATATGGTTATAGCCTTCCCCCAAAACAATCCTTATTTCCTTCCGTCCCGCCTAAACAAAAGTGAGATATTTACCCACCGTCAACATGTACGTAATTTAATCAATTAGACATTTATGTTTTTCTAATAAGATTGAAGGCTCGAGTCTCTCCTCAATTTGATGGGATTATTTTCCTCTTATAATTTTATCAACTTTATGGAAATTCGTTGGTGGGTAGTTTATATATATATATATAAAAGTAAAAGTAAAAGTAGTAGAGGTAAATTACTGATTAATATATTTGGTGATTTAAAATCAACTAATATAAAATAATTAATTTTATAACCTATTATTATAGAGGTAAGTTCAAGCGGAAAATACTTCTTTTTAGCAGCTACTTCTGTTTATCCTAAGATATAAACAATAAAAAAAAACAAAAATGAATGGGAGAAATCAGAATAATTGGTCATAAGATCAGTTTTTCCAAGCACATGAAATAGCTACTTTTGGAAAGTAATTAAGTACTTTCTCAATTAAATAATTAAGGGAAAAAAACTACTTTAATTAATTGAAGAATCAATTTTGACTGCCCTATTAGTCAAAGACCAAGTTGGGTAAAATGAGTCAACTTTATTTGATTTCATTTCCCATTCTTGTAAATAATTATTTTTAAAAATGAATTTAAATAAAAAATAATAATTAAATGGAAATTAATTAATGTGTAGGGTTGAGGTTGGATCCGAAGAAAAGAAAAAGAATCTGAAGGCACCATAACAAAATATTCCAAATGTTGGTAGAAGAAGAGACAATGGTACCATGGTGGGGCTGACTATGACACTCTTTGCTTTGAGTTATTTAGTCAATATACAGAACATCTTACTTATATCATTATTTATTTTAATTATTTAATACCCCTTCTCCCTTCCTAATTTCTTTTATATCCTTACCCACCATTCATTCACACCCCAATATTTATTAGTTAGGTCCATTAAGTGTTTTCTTTTTAAGAATGACTAAAATCACACCGTTCTAATCTTTAAATTACACTTTTCTGATTTGATTTGTAAAATTACAAACGCTCCCCCTTTATCAATTAATTTTGACGAATTTGAGGCGCGTGTTTATTCTACGTTTGTTCATATTTCAATTTTTTATTGAGTATAATAAAAAAATTAATAGATAATTGGTACAATTTGTAGAATAAGTCATTGTTAATTAATCAAGTGTAAATCTACAATTTGTGTATATATATATATATATATATATACATATATATATATATATATTTTATTGAAATATGTGACTAATGTAAAATAAACACGTGTCTCAAATTCGTTAAAATCAACTAATAAAAAAAAGTGATTTATAATTTTACAAACTATACATAAATGCAGAAATTCATTTTTAAGCTACGAAAGTGTAAGTTATAAATCAGTAAAAAAACCACATAAGTATAATTTATTATTATCCTTTATTTTTTTACGACTAGACCATTTAACAAGTTCATTTTTTTAATAGTTAATATAGAGAGATTTTAGAAACTACCTCTCATATTTGTACCATTCTATAATCTGATGTTTTAATTTATGAATGCAACATAGTCATAAATTCAAACATGGTAGGAAAAAAAGAAGGCTTGTCAGAACTTGTTTAGCATAGTTTTAAAGTAATTTTTTTGCTTCTTAGTAAAAGAGTTTTGTAAAAATAGTTTGTTTTCCTCTAAACTTTTAAATTTATGAATAGTAATAAATAATATTCTAAAAGTTGTTTAAAATTACTTTTGCGTAAAAGTTGAAAGTTGTTTTTTTGAAACACTCTTCAAATTAGATCTCAGATCTCTCTTTTAATTTATTGCCAAACAATTTCTAAATCAAACTTGAAATCAATCAAATTCATCTCCATACTTTTAAATATTTATTATTTGACTTGATTTCGGATCAGACTGATATAAACAAAATATATTGAAAAAAAAAACTTAAAACATAAAATTTTAAAAAATAGATCAATTAACTAGTAAAAAATGGTCTTAACTGATCATAATCGAACTGATAAAATTCTTTAATTTACAATTTATATAAAACACAATCAACATGTTATTATATTATTGAGCTATCTTGGGGTTGGGGAAAAAATCCTGAAAATACAGTAAAAGAAATAATAATGTAGATTGTGTGGTATATATTTGAAATCAGATTTATTTTAAAAGGTTAAATAGTATGAAATAATGGAAATTTAAAATCTGCAATCATCGTGGTCAAATTCAATTGGTTCATAAGGCGGCGGCGGCACTGGAGCAGCAGCATCAAATTCATCGAATCTTTGAACATAATTGACAAATGAGTTGTTTTTTCTCCTCCTCTTCCTACTTGTTAGAGACAGCTTGCAACTATACTTTTCTTTAAATAATTTCATAATTACCCCCATTTTAGTAGACTATATCCATAAACTCTCATAGATACTTATAAGGTGTTAGGTAAAATTGATGATCATCATTATTGTGTGTCGAATTTTAAGGATTTACCCGCTTACGTGACACGGTATCTATGAAATCATGTGGGATAATCAAAACAATTCCACTTTACTTAAATGAGTACATTAGATAGACATATGACATTTATACAGGATGAAAGTGTAAAGTCTTGTTAGGTACATGTTCATCCCTAAATAACCTACTTATATATAAGTTTGCATTATAAGGATAAATAAATACTTATCCCAAATGAGAATGAAAAGGATGAGTTCATAGATTCGATAAATACTAACTTTGGTCTAATTTAGGCAATAGTGATCCCATATTTACCGATGAAGGACAACCATGCATATTATCTTAATACCTAGCCAGTAGCTATATATATCCTAATTATAAATACAAAAAGTGGGATCATTATTAAGAAGTTAAATCTCTCCATACTCGACATACTAACTTTGATCTAATTTAGGCAATAGAGGTGTGGTTAGGCCGATATACAGCACATCGATGCAAGTCTTCTTTTTGCATGTATTCCTTAGTCTTCGACTCAATTACTTTCTCCTGTTTAGCGTGTGGTCCACGCAACATTGACGCCAAGCAGGACATCTTGATCAGCTTCCCAAGCAAATTTGTGAAACAAAAATCATAACAAATGACATTCCTGATATTTTCTACGTGATTACAAATCTAATTTTTTTTTTTTTAAATAATTACAAATATAGCATTTTAAAAAATAATTTCACATTTAATAATTTTTTTCTATTTATTTATAAATTCATCAATTTTATTTAACATGTTAATCAATGATTTATCTTGATTTTACTACCATTAATATTTAAGTTAAGCACTATATTATATAAATCATTAAGGATATTACAACATTCAATTAATTACTTGTTTTTTTTTAAGAATACATATTTTTATATTTTTAAAGATGGAACAATTGTTGAAATAAAATATTTTTACATACTAATTACTGATATGTCAGAACTTTTCAAAAATTACTCAATAAAATAATTATAATTAAATTATTTATTGAACTAAAAAAAAAGCTAACAAATTCATTGTAAAAAAAATGAAAAATATAATCAATTAGTTCAATAAATTATTGAACTTGAACTTAAAAAACAAAAAATAAAAATTTTTATTAAAAATATCCAATGAAAAATAGTTCAGTTATTTATTAAACTATAGTTCAATAATTTATTGAATTATAATTATGCTATTTAAATAATTTTTAAATTTTTTAACATTTTAACATTTTAATAATTAGTATAGAGATTTATAGTATTTGAGATAAATTCTATTAATAATGTTATATTTATAAATAATAGAGAAATTTTTGCTCGTGAAAGAGAAAATTTTTCCTATTTTCTAACTTTTAAGAATCCAAACGAACCGACATCATCTAGTGTGTGTAATGTATTGTATCCGAGCGAATATCGTAAATATTTGAGCCCAATTTATTTAAGACCCAGCCCATATAACTCAAATGTAGTTAAACCAAGCCATAAATGTTAGCCCATATACCTATACTTTAGCGAAACATTAATATACTGATTGAAAATTTTCTTTATGGCTCTAATTTTTTTTTAAATGGTCCCGTTTTCAAGTTTCTCTCTCCCCTAATTTGATATATTATTTATAAAAAAGTTGTCATGTATAAATTAGGCTTCTCATCTCGAACCACTCACAAATTACAATTCAATCCACAATTAGAACCATAACATACCTATTATCTGTATAAATAAAAAAATAAAAAAAAGTAACGTTTAATAATCACCTATGAAATTAGAGGCGAATTTGAACATAACTCAACTAGTTAGATATCAGTATTCCCTTTATAAGATTGAAAGTTCGAGTCTTCCCTCCCCAAATAAATGAATAAATAGTTGTAGAAAATATATTATAAATATGGGGTAAAATCCTTGGGACATAATTGATAACACCTCTAAAAATAAGGATATTTCCAAAAATTTTGTGAAAGGTAATGGATAGATAGAGATCAGAACCATGAAACAAACAAAAGCATGAATATTGTGGGTTGGGCTGAGCCCAACGGCTGGCCTTTGAAGAGAAAAAAAATATGAGTGATGTCCATTTTTCCGAGGTCAATATCAATTTTCCCTCACATTAATATATCTAGCCTTATAAGCATTTATGGAGAGGTGACATATATTATTTACTTGTTGATAAACTACTTTTTAATCATTCTTAATTTGTTAGCTAATAATCATATTATTATTTTCACTTATAAAATCGTTAATTGATCTAAATTTGACTAAATTAATAATTATGTAATTCTAGCTAAATTATAAGTTTATTACTATTGTATTTTGACCAATTAAAAATTCCGCTTAGTCAATAATATGATAAGTTTAACGCCATTAAATTGGTTCAATTAAATTTATTTTAATTTCTTGAAATCTAGAGCCCAGAGAGACGTGATCTAACTCAGGGTTTAGAGCCAATGAAATGTAGGGACCCCTGGACCCATCAAAACCTAGCTCACTTACTTAGACACAAGCAAGCCCACGAAATCCAAAATGCGAGAACATATATATCGGCGCTAATTCTTTAAAAAATATGAGTGATGTCCATTTTTTTTTTCCGAGGTCAATATCAATTTTCCCTCACATTAATATATCTAGCCTTATAAGCATTTATGGAGAGGTGACATATATTATTTACTTGTTGATCAACTACTTTTTAATCATTCATTTCAATAATCAATTATTATTTTTTATTATATCGATTGATTTAAATTGACTAAATTACTGATTATGTAAACTAGTAAATTTTAAGTAATTACTATTGTAAGGGTAAATGTTGAGGAATTTCATCCCACACAACTATTTTTACAATTTATAAGAAAAAAAACATTTTTTAGAAGCGCAAAAAAATAGTAAATGTTTAAAGTTTACTAGTTTACATAATCAATAAATAGCTTAGTGGTATCATTTTATGGTTTATATATTAAGAGAATAACAGTTACATTCTAGAGTGTTCTGAAAAGTAGTTTTTATTTTTTAACGTTGTTATAATAAAAGAAGGTTACATTTTTTTTTTCAAAATTACATATCCCTCTATAACCATAATTTTATTAAAAATTAACTCAAGTTCTTAATAAAATTATAATTTTTATGTGCTCAAAAGTTAATTTAAAAAATATTTTTCAAATAAAATTGACGATCCCATCATTTTCTTAATTTTGAGTTTTTTTTTTTTTTTTTAATAAATATTATTTGCTACAACCAACCCTAATAATTAAGCGTGTCTTGTAGAGCTACGGACAACCAGGCAAGGCTGCTTAGAATTGAACCAACCCGGATGTAAATGAGATGGGTCGGGCCCACCGTACCGCTCGTGTGGCTGCCGTGGCCGGCCCGACTCAGAATGGGACCCGCAGAAACATTATTCAATCAGAACCTGCCACGTCACACCATTACTCGGTATTTGAAATCTCTTTGTCGTCTTACCTTCACACGCTTATACCGACGCGGTCAGGTTTTTTGCCCGTTTCAGAATTTGGTCAGTTAGTCACCCTCGAACAACAGTTTCTTTCAAACAGTTGAAGTTTGTTGCTACCTTATTGTTCTTTATCATTATTATTCACGAATTTACTTTTTCATGTTCCAAAAAATTTCTCTTCCTCTCTCATTTATTATGAATTTTGTAAGGTGTCATGTCAATGTAAATATTTTAAATCATGATTTGTTGTTGTATGCATATGTCAGATTGATTGATAAATGAATTATGGGAAGAATTACACGAGTATATTATGCTAATTGATTATATATTAGTATTTATTTATTATAAAGTTGAAGATTTGAGTTTTTCTTCTCCTAATTTAATGTAATAAAAAAAAAAATTAATCATTTTATTGAAGGTAAATATTAGAGTATATTAGACTAGTCATCTCTAACCGTGTAATATATGATTTATGTGATTTTATAATATAATAAGTATGGATTATAATTTAAAAAAAAAATCTTCAAAGTTTATATTCTAATGCAAAATCATTTGAAGGGAAAATAAATGAGAGAGTAAGTGAAATGAGAGCAAGGATATTGTTGAAATAATTGTTTTATATTTAATATTTATTTTGGCATTTTATTTTGACAAAAAACTTATTTAAATTTCCTTAATTTGTACATCCATATTTTCATTAAAGGAATAGTTGTTTTTTATTCATTATTGATTAATTGGCATTGATTAATTTATTTTGATTTTTAATTGATTGAAAGCTAATTTGATTATGGGAAGGTTGAGCTAATTGTGGATCTTGATTGTGAAATTTGTTTATTTATATGGAAGGCTTTTTAATGGACTTTTTGACAGTTTTTTCCAACCCCAATTTGATTGTTTATTAACAGCCATTGCAAATCAAAATCAATTAATTTCGGATTTGAAGTTTTTATATAAGGAAAGTTTCAGCCGTGGGAATGACTGTTGCAACGGTGCTGGCATATTTGAATTTGACAGATTTCCTTATTTGAAGATTCAAGGTGTTGCCTATAAATTGAAGGCTTCTACATTAGCTTGAGTAACCAAGTTTTTTATATTTTTCTCTCACTTTTAATTTAGCCGATTTTGCTTATGTTATAATTGTTGTGAGAGTTTATTTTGTGAGAATTTTATTTCAACACATTCTATATCGCAATTGCTTGGAGAGCGTTTTGATTCTTCCAGAGGAATAAGTCATCTTGCTCATACATCAAGGAAGAGAGTTCCTTGATTCAAATCCGCAAAAAACAAGAACGAGAGGTTCTTGAATCAAATCATCAAGGGGAGCTTGTGATTGAATTCACCGGAACGTACTTTTACAAGGAGCATCTTGAAGAAATTAGAAAAAGGAGTTTTCGTAATTTTTGTCCTATGCTTTAAATTTCTTGTTGAAAAGTGACTAACGTAGTTTTCGTGAGTTTTTACCAGTTGGAGGTTTCTCACGTTAATATTATTTCACCGTGTCAATTTCTTTCCCTATCTATCTTTAGATTGTATCTTCTTTGCATTCTATCAAGCCTTCACTGTTGCAACACTGAATCCATGGGCTAAACCAGTGTTGTAATTCTTAATTGTATGATCTAGTTGCTTCAATAATCGAAATTAATCGGAACTAAACTGAAATTAGGTCTTAACAGATATTAAAAAACAAATGACTAGTTTCATCATTTAGTTAAATTTGAGAGTTTAATTACTTAAATTAAAATTTTGAGTGTGTCAATTAAATTAAGGGATAAATGCAAAATACACCCCTGTAAATGCATTTTGGGTTTAAATCGTACCCCTGTATTTTTTTGTTTGTTTTAAAATATCTCTACACTTTAGTAAAATTGTAAATCACACCCTTCAATTGATTAGTTTTAACGAAATTCAGATACATTTATATTCTACGTATGTCATGTATTATGATTTCATAAAAAATAACTAAAAAAATTTGATAGATGTGAAGAACTCTAAATTTATAATATAGATGTGTCTAAATTTATTTTGAAAAAAATAAAGTGTAGAAGTCTTATTTCAAATTAGGTAAAAGTGTAAGGGTCATTCTTATATTTTACCCTTTAATTAAATAAAGGAATGAGAAGATTGTGAACTCTCAAATTTGAAGATTAAATAGTTTTATAGGGACAATACAACTAATAAAAATAAATTAATTTAAATTGAATGGAGTAAAAAAAATGTTTAATTTATTTTTTTTTTCAAATGAAAATAATAATAATAATAATTAATATCCTAACATAGAAATCAAAGAATACGGTACATGGAGCCCCCCTTTCCTCTCCTACATTATTCGTTAAAAATCATTACCCAAACCTAATTTCTCCGTGAAAAAGAAAAAAAAAACACATTCATTTGATTAGAATCTTTAGATACTCATCTTCATACACTCGATTTCTAGTGTTCTTTTATTAGATTTTCAGGCATTCGTGGAAAACCTAAATATCTCAAAATGATTATTGGGCATGAAAACAGATTTGTATCATTTTTAGTTTCCAACTTTTCAAACACCCTCTTAAGTTTCATATGATAAAAACATATACTACTTCCAAACTTTAGAACAATCACATAAACTTTCGATCTTATAGAAAAGGAGGAGATGTCTAACTATTTGAGTTAGGCTGTATTAACAACTTTATTTAATTTAAAAATGAGCATTTGATTCTGTTTTCTCATTGTCGGTTCATATTTAATCCCCCATTTTGCTTTAATCTAACTTTCCCAGAGAGAGAGAAATGGACAGAGAGACGGAACCAGAAGGGATATATAAAACGAACACCGACTTAATTGTGAGATTGAAAAGAAAAAAAAAAAACCAAAACTTTGAAATGATCCTCTATGTCTGCAACAGAACAGACCATAAAACTTGATGAGCAAGATAGTTTGTGAAGTGTAAAACAGTCCCACCAATCAATGTGTTTTTTTCTTTTCTTTTTCTTTTTTTCTCCTTTTATTTATAAAATAAATAAAAATGATATATATATATATATATATGGGCATTTTGTTGTTGCTGTAACCTGTTGCTTGCTGTTGTTTTTGTTATCATCATCATTACATATTCCAACACATGCTTTCTCATCTTTCTATGTGTAATTTTGTCTCTTAAAGATGTCTTCATAATCCTTAATTTTGCATTTCTTTCGCATTATTTTTAGTGTCTTTTAATTTTAATTTTATTTTTTTAATTTTAAATGTCTAGTTGTGTGTATTTGTATTTTATGAGAGAGAGACACTTTCAGAATATATTATCAGATAAAAAAATTTGTAAATTTATCTATACATCGATGAATCAGAGTTTCTACTCATTTTTATAATTATTGGTCTATTTGTATTATATTGTACTTAATAAATATGTATATATCACTAATTTTTATAATTCAATATAAACAACCTATATCGAAAAGTAAGTGTATAAACTCTATTTATGGGTGTGAAAGTAAAATATCATAAAGAATAAAAGAATAAAGAGTGTTGAGTACTTCTTTTGAAAAGTTGAGTGTGATTATTTGCCTAATATTTTGTTATTTTACTAATGAAGTCTATTTTTATATTTTGTTATTTTAAAAGTGAAAAGAAAGGATTAAAGGATTGACCAACTTAACTCAATCGTTTTCTGACTGATTTTTTTTTTCCGTTAATTATTATTAAGATAAAATATCATTTTGATCCTGAACTTTCACTCAGGTTTTATTTTTGTCCCTAAATTTTCAAAAATTACATTTTCATCCTTGAACTTTACGATTTGTTTCATTTTAGTCCTTTAGTCTACGTTTTTTCAGGACATTACCGGAGAGATTTAAGACTGGAATTAAGGAAAAAAATGAGATTAACCTTCATTTATATTCGTTTTTCTATGATAGTTAACCTCACGATATATTTATATAATGTCACATTATCAATTACATAATCACATAAGCCTTACATTAGTGTCCTAAACGGAAAAACAAAATTTGAAAAACCAAAACGGATTGAATTGGAAAGTTCAAAAATGAAAAATGTAACTTTTAAAAGTTTAGGGACGAAAATGAAACTTGAGTGAAAGTTCAGGGACCAAAATGATATTTTAACCTTATTATTATTGTTTTAAGACCAAACCAAATCTTTATTAAAAAACAAAACAAAACAAATAAAATAATATTCAAAACAATTGAGTAAAAAATGAAATATATATTAAAAATAAATTAATGCAAATCAAATTGATTTTTTTTTCCTTTCGTTGTTCAGTTCGATTCAATTTAATTTGCACTTTGAAAGCTTTTTTAAGTATGTTTATCAAAGTTATAATATTATAAAACTCATTTCATTTGAATCAATTCACACACATATATATTTACACTGTTATGAATATGATTGATAATGTACTGCATTATTTTAAATCAGGTTTTACCTGAGTTTATTTTATATTATTATCTCCATTTAAAATAAAGAGAAACTCCAACATTTTTTGAATTGGTATTTTTTAAAATAGTAATTTATGCGGGCTTGTTTCAGGGACGAGGCTATTCATGAAATTAAATTTATAAATGATTATTTTTTAATGATTTTCCCCTTGAATTGCCCCTCTTATAAAAATTTTGAAATTTTTTCCCTTCTTGTAAATTAAATTTATTAGAATGAAAAGTATAATCACAATGATCTAAGAGACCAAATTTAATATATTAGATTACAAATATTGAAATTAGAAGTTCACTTGAATTTTTTTTCTTTTTTTTATTGTTTTCAATGTAAAAAAAATTGTATGTAACTTATTTTCAAGTTGAATAAAATTAAATCAAAGAGAACTACTAAGATGCTATATGTAAACATTTTATTGTTCACAAAAAAGCTTATTAAAACAAATAAGAAACATATTAAAAATCAATTATAAAATTATATATAATATAAGGGATGGGATTATCATTTAAAAAAAACACGGAATTATTTTGAAATCTACCTACACTGAGTGAAGATGTATTTTATAATTATAATAATAGAAATGACTTTAGTTTTAAATTAGTTTATATAATGTAAAATTGACCCGTTCATACCACTCTCTCCATATAAATCATGTTGTCCCCTGGAAAATTTCCTGGCTGGTTTCACACACACCTGTTTTGAGTGGGGAAGGGGGAAAATACTATGCTTAATTTTTTTTAAAAGATGAATTCAATGCTATTTTTAAAAAATATTCAATTTTATGATCTTTTCTATTTGATTGACAATTCGACATGAAATAAAATAGGATGGATATGAAAGTAGCAAGTGATTAATGAAGTTTGCCAACCAGCAAAACATATTGATTTCCATAAACACTAATGACAAGTCATATCATTCCCAACCTCCAGAAATTGACCAAAAATTAATTCATAATCTTTCATCTCTCTCTCTCAAGATTCAAAACAAATTTCTCTTATTATATCAAAAACCTTCTGGAATCAGCAATTGCCAAGCTTTTAGCTCAGCCACCACACAAGTGTAGATATATATCAAATCTGATGGGTGCTGTTCTTTGTTATTTTGCCACATATTTTCCTTGTTTATTTTTTCTTTTTTCTAAATTGCTTAATCTCACTTAAACATTTTGAGTTGGGGCGTTTGGCTCGTGAGTTTGGACTAGTTTAATTATGGTTTATTGAGACTATATTTAGATTCTACACAACAGTTAATTGATTAAGTATAAGTTAATATGAAATTGGTTGAAATTATGAAAATGAGCAAGTTTTTTTTTAAAGGATAATGAGTTTAGATAACTCCTTATTTATTGTTGTAAAAGCGATAGATAGATATATATGAATTAGATTCATGTAATTAAAACCACTCGTTTAAATCCGAGAGCTACTCTCTTAATTGCAGATCTGCAATGGCCAACTATAGAGAAAACAGCCTTGAATAATCTATTTAAATTTGTTTGATTTCTTATGGGCAAAGGCAGCGGGCTTAGTCCTCAAAGCATTTGTCTTTTCATTCCCTTTGTTTCCCCTTTTTGAAAGAAAAGAAGAAAAAAAAAGTTAAAGTGGGCAAAGAAGGGAAAAAAAAGGCCATTTACAAAAGAGGAAAAGGGGAAAAAAGAAAAGAAAAAAGTAAATAAAATGTTCCAAAAAAGAAAAAGAAAAAAAAATCCCTTTCCTTCTTTGGGTTGGTTTTGACAATCAAATGTTTGATATTACACGCGACACAACACAGATAAAAAAACTAGCAAATTATTGAACGTCGCTTAATAATCATTTCAATTCTAGTTTTCGATGTTTTTTTAAAAAAAAAAAATATGATAATTAATTGCTCAGTTTTTTAATTTTAAAATTACATGGTGATAAGTTTTTTTTTTTTTTAAAACCGAAAAACTAAAACATGTCATGAATAGGTTATCAAATAATTCTTTCTTTAAAAAAAAAAAAAACAATAATGACTATCAAATTTGTTTGAAATGTTTGTTTTTATATTATTTACTTAAAAAATTATAATAGAAGATCAATCATGAGCCAAACAAGTCTTTAAACTCCTATCTAGATCGATGATAAAAATTTATCAATTCCTCCAATTCGTATTCCCATAAAAATCTAGATCGATCATTCTTCATGTCATTTTTTTATTGAATTGCCTTTTTAATATAAAAATTTAAAACTTAATAAAATTTAAAAATAGGAAATTAATTACTCATAACTTTAAAAAAGAATATTTAAGTTATAGATTTTAATTCATCGGGTTTCTATATGATAATCATTTTAACTTCATCCGAACAATTGATTTATGTCCTATTTTTTAAAATTTAGTTAAGGTTTTTATATCTATTTGTAATTTAAAAAAAACACACAAAATATTTATAAAAAAAAATTATTTATTATTAAAAATAAAATAACACCAAATTTGATTAGAGTGCAAATCAATATATTTATAATATTTTGTCTCTTCTCATTGCAACTTTTTGTTGGCAAGATTATGTTCTTAGTGAGACTTAAATTTTGTCTTCAAACTTTAAAATGTTTTAAACATGCCCTTTATTATTTTTTTTATTCTTTTAAAACCACCCTTCCATTGAAAAAATGATTAAAAAAATAGTTTTTGACAAAATTAAAACGTCTTATATATTTAGTCCACGAACAAAATTCAAATCTCATGTTGATGTATAGTTTAAAAGGAAGAATGGAACTCGCTAAAAAAAGTAAAAATTGGAACATGTATATGGAAGTTCCGTCATATTTTGTTCCATTTTAAAAAAAAAAATAATATCAACTTTCAAGTGTGATTTTAAAATAATAAAAAATTAAAAATGTAATTGCAATTTTTAAAAGTTTGAGAGTACATATATAATTTTAAAAAATTGTGCTTTTAACTTAATTTTAAGACTAATTATTTTGTTTGGTCCTGATTTTTGATTTCCAACCAATGAGTTAGACATGCATCTCAAATTCATTACAAATTTTAAAAAAAGCATTATTAAATAAGAATAAAATTGAAAAATTTTAAATAATAAAATTGAAAATATGAAAAATAATATATAGTCCATAAGCTATAACATAAATTTAGCATGACATGAAATTATGAAATTAAAAGTTGGTTGAATGAAAACAAATCTAGTGGACCATTAACATCAAAGGCTCTAGATCACACTAACTCATTGGTTGGAAATCAAAAATCAGGCAATAGAGGTCGGCATGTCGGCCCATAAGAAAAATCATATGACCCTACGACACCTCTTCCATGTCCTACCACATGGAAAACATTTAATGTATCATTTTAACTTGTGGATGAGACAAGACAACTCGTCAAACTTCAACAACCTTTTAAATTCTTGATTAATTTTCATAGCTACCCTTTTAATAATATAAATTGTCAAAACTACCTTATATTATTAGACATTTCAGAACTACCTTAAAAATTAATAAGTGTAATCTATATTAATTGGTGAGTAAATCATGTGAAAACTGTCAATTTAGGATAAAAAATAAGCTAAAATTTTAATAGAGTAGTTTTGAAAATAATACTAAATTTTGGGGTATATTTGATATTCTTCCTAAATTGATATTTATAATATCTTAGTCCATTTTAATTAAAAATAATTTATAATGGATACTCTCTTAATATTAATTTACGAGCTTCGATTTTAAAACTAATTATCAATGAGAGTAGTAACTCATAATTTTAATAAAAAAATATTATATCAACTCATCTTTTCAATATAAGATCTTTTAACATATCTCTCAAAATGGTGACTCTTTTTTACTTATTATTCTTAGGTCGGATCATTTTTTTTTACTCGATGCTTATTTGAGATTTATTGGGTTTTGATATAATCTTAAGAGTCACTATCTTGAGAGGTATGTTAATGATCTCGTATTGAGAATATGAACGATTTTAACAATATTTATAAAATTTTAAATTACTCCTTTTATTATAAATTGATTTTGAGATGGAAGTCATGAATATTAAAAACGATTAGAATCATTTAAAAACTTAAATTTATTTTTCAATGCGTTTTTATACTTTTAAATGATATATCTATTAAGAGATAGGTAAGTTTTATAAATATTAATTAAATGGATGTTTTTTTTTATTATTAACTGATTATATTGAAATTATTCAGATATCAAGCAGGTGAGTTTATATTAAAATGTATTTTATTATAGTTAAATCTTGACCTTTTTTTTTATTTATTTAAATTTTAGACTTTCATCTATAGAATAGAACCTGTTCTTTACATCAAAACTTTGCCCGACATAGAGCATATAAAGTATGATATTCCACTTAGTCAAATTCAAGAACATAACCCAAATATCAAACTGTTTCACAATTAAATAATTTAGATACTTTATTAAATCTTGTGTTTTTTAATGACAAAATAGTATTTCAATGAGTTAATAAAAAAAATCATATATAAAAATATTATGAATGATCATTTAAATTTGAACATAACTCATCTGATTAGATATCAATACTTCTTTTTTATAAGATCAAATGTATGTCTCCCCTTTCTATCTAAAATGAGAAATTGATAATTTTTTATTGCATTATTATTTTTGTCTACTTTTTATTAAATTTGTTTCAAGATACAATATTATGTTCCCCAATTCCATTATCGTTAAGGGTGTTTTCTTTATTAGAATGAGATAATCCATTACAACCTTCCAATGTTAGAGAAACGAAAAATTTATTATAATATTAAAGATAATGTATATTTATTAAGCCCGGTTAAGGATCTATATTAGAAAAATTAAGAGACATAATAATAAGTATAAAATATGTGGACTAATCCGCTCAATCAATACTAATTAGTTTTGAGATGAAAACTCATATATGTGTATAAAGTTCAACAAATTCAAACGAACATATGATTCAAAAATAAAATCAGATTAAAAATGGTGAACCAAAAAGAATTACTATCTTTAAAATAAGATATGTTGAAAAATAGATTAAAAAATTCAATAGTTTCTTTTTTAAAAAGAAAAAACTATAAATTAATAATCTCATTATCAATTGATTTTGAGACGAAAATCACAAGTATTAATAAGTTCATATTGATCTCTCAATCTTTATTATTTCTGTATTTTTATTTCCCATGATTACACAATGAAAATCAACCTGAACATCAATCTAATTATTATAGTCAAATTTAATTATGAATGATTTAAAAAATGAAATTAGCAAATAACAAGCTCAATGGATGAATTAAATTGCAAAAACAATTAGTTAATTAGAGAGAGAGAGAGGGAGAGAGATCTGGTCTGGCAAACGGTGGTGTCCCACATGGCAGTGCATAGCCCATACCCAAGGACTTAATGTGGACCCTATTCACGTGGGGATGTTTGCAGAATCAACGATCCAGATTTATGATTGATGATCCAATAAGAAGAATCGTAACCGTCCATGAGAATGCCCTCGTGGGCAAGACTCGGGTTTGTCCCACTCTTGTCCCCTGGTTTCAGAGACCACTTTGCCTCAAAGTTGCTGCTTTTGCTACCGACATCTGCCCTCTCTTCCCTTTTTGTCCACTCAAATTTTAACTCTCTCTCTCTCTCATTATATTATTGGGATTTCTAACATTGAATTTTCCTATTTTTAATTTGGAAAATTAAACTCCTAATTTATTTAAATGATAAAAATAAGTTATTTAATTAAAAATACCTACGATTAACTTATATGACGCATGTGACTTAGATAGAGTCTGATAATTATTGATTATAATTAAAATAAATAAAAATATTCATTTTTCAATTTAAATACAATGCATCTTCATCAATGGAATGCTTCCACATAAATATTAAAAAAAAGTGTTTTTTCTGTTGTATTTTTCTTTTCTTTTTTTATATATGATAATATCTCTTTGATGATGTGTGGGTTATTTCTCACACTTGAGCACGTGAGTACACATGCTTGATTCAGGTGGCTCTGTTATTTAAAAAAAAAAAAAGGTCAAATGGCAGCCCAGAAAACTTAGGTCATACTTGATTTGAAGGGTTAGCAGATATACTCCTTGAGTCATGGGCTTATTTTGGCTTTGCTAGTTAGAACTAGGCTTTATTAAGCTTCCTTTTAGCCCATTTGTGATCGGCTCATCCCTGTACTGATTTTATTGGGCCTAAGCTTTTTCAGACTGATTCGGGTTTCATGGTCCACAGATGGGCGAATTTTACCCTTTACAGACTAATTGATTAAAAAAAAATCAATAGTTAATTATTAAAATCTAAATTATACATGTTTTTACTCACATGTTGAGATGAATGTTAACTAAATTACTAACATTTAGAATAAAAATAGTTTAATTTCATTTCACTCAACTAAATTTGAGGAAAAAAATATTAAAAAAAAAAAAAAGAAACAGTTTATCAAGTTGTTTTTTTAAGTTTTTTTTTTTTTTCAACTTTTGATTAAATTTGTCTATAAAAGTTCAACCACCAGCCCTCATTCTCTCCACCAACCATTCATTTTCCCATCAAAAAAAGCAAAAGTTTGTTCTAAAAAAGCTTTATAAAAATACACATTCCCTCTTAGCCTTTGAAGACACACAAGACTTAGAAAACTCAAGATTTTGATTCAAAGTTTGCTGTTTTCTTTCTTGGGTTTATAGATATTGAAAAGAAGTTTAAAGGGTTAGAGAAATTTAAAGAGAAATATGAGCAAATTAATGGCATATGAGAATGGCCTCAATTTGAAGGCAACTGAGCTAAGATTGGGGCTTCCTGGCATTGATAATGACAAGGATCAAGATCAAGCAAGGAGCAAGAAGAGGCCTTTAATGCAAGAATCAAATCAGAAATGTTTATCAAATGGAAGTGCTTCTGATTCTAACCAGCTGGAAATTGCTGCTCCTCCATCCAAGTATGTTATTTTGACGTGTGATTCAAATTCTATTTTAACCTGACTCAAAACTCAAAAGAAAAAAAACTGAGATCTATGTTAGTTGATTGATGTTTGTGGCCTTTTCCTTTCTCTCCCAAAGAGTTTTTTCACGTAAATCTGTGTGTTTTAACCTTTTATAGCGGATTTTTAACCGGTTTGTGTTAACATGATATAGGGCACAAATAGTCGGATGGCCGCCGGTTCAGTCTTTTAGAAGAAACAGCCTTCAGGTGAAGAAGGCGGCGACAACGGTAACGGAGGTGGCGGAGAGTGGAGCCGGAAATTACGTGAAAGTAAGCATGGATGGAGCTCCATACCTTAGAAAGATTGATCTGAGTTTATACAAAGGCTATCCAGAACTCCTCAAGACTTTGGAAGACATGTTCAAATTCACAATTGGTATGTTTCATATAAAAAAAAATCAATTCAATTCAATTTGATATAATTATAGGCATGATCTAATGAAGTATTGATAACTAATATTGTTTTTTTAATTATTTTTTGGGATTTTTCAGGAGAATATTTTGAGAGAGAAGGATACAAAGGATCAGAATATGCACCAACTTATGAAGACAAAGATGGTGATTGGATGCTTGTTGGAGATGTTCCATGGGAGTAAGTCTATCAAATTTTTAACATCTTTTTACCGATTCTTTTGTTGGGTCGGTTGGTACAACGAATCTTCACAATCTTTATATTAAATATGATATCGCTATGAAGATGTTGTGCTCTCCTTATAAACTCAGGATCGATATAGTATTTTGTTTGCTCCGGACTAATTATTTGTTCATGTTTTTTAAACAGGATGTTCATATCATCATGCAAGAGGCTAAGAATCATGAAAGGATCAGAAGCAAGAGGATTAGGCTGTGTTGCATGAGAGAGAGATGAGAGAGAGAAAGCTCAAATCAAAGATGAGGCAGAGAAGATTTGTTCTTCCAAAAGAGAGAGTTGCTTCAAGCTTGGGTTCTCCAAGAAAGAAAATTCTAGGATTAAAGATTTTCTCAACCCTTGTTGGAAAATACTTCTTGTTTTTCTATGCAGCCAACCAAACTGGAAAAAAAAAATTGCAGCTTTGTTATTAAAATTACAGAGAAATTAATTAATAACTTTAGCTGGATTTTTATTTTCTTCTGAGTGGTTTGAGCATTTTGATCATCTTTTATGGAAGTGATGATCTAATTAATCTGTATCATGTAGAGATTATTATTGTTAAAAATAATGTATGATTTAGAAGGAAAAATTAATTATATGTTCATTGATTTTTTATATTTTGTTGTTGATTATATTATGTTTATGAT
Source organism: Gynostemma pentaphyllum (assembly GCA_028015215.1). Taxonomy (NCBI): domain Eukaryota; kingdom Viridiplantae; phylum Streptophyta; class Magnoliopsida; order Cucurbitales; family Cucurbitaceae; genus Gynostemma; species Gynostemma pentaphyllum. The sequence continues at coordinate 53,271,366 of CM051350.1, read as the reverse complement.
GTGTTACTCTCTAATGAAAATTTGAAGTCATTTTTTTTTCCTTTTCTATTTGAGGAACAATTTTGTCCTGATTATCGTAAGGAAAATCGAGAAAGAAAAAAAACATTAAAAAATCATTTTTTTTAATATTTTTTATTTATTTGATTTAAATCAATATTTTAAATTTTAAAATTCTAAGTATTGAGATCCATAAATAAAACTTGGTTTATAACAATTAATACTATAAGTATATACTTTTTATCGGACAAAAATTGTTACCTAAGTCTGAATAAAATTAGAGTAAAATTCACACATTAAAGTCAAACTGGATCTACGTGAATGAAATAATTTTTTTATAATTTCAATAAGATTGATGAAACTGAATATAACTTAATTGATATTATCTCATATAAAACTTTAGAGGTTCAAATTAAAAAAAAATCAAGTTATTATAAATATAAGAAAAATAGGGTTTTGTTCTATAACTGAATATAGATCTTACTTAGAAAAATAGAGTTAAAGTGAAAACTACAAAAATGAAACCTTCATTCAATATTCCTGCACTGCACTTCCTCATTACTTGAATCATAAGATGAACTATGCATTAAAAGTTAAAAACCTGTATTTGGATTTGATGAGAGATAACTTTAACTCTCAAAATAAACAAGAAATATTATCAAGAATATCCACATTAATTCACATTTATTCACTAATACCGGTTGTGTTTTTTTAATATCAATTTCCTGAAAATGAGTTAGGCGTGCAATTTTCCTTTTAAAAAATCCCCCCCCCCCCCCCCCCCCCACCCGGTGTCTAATAAATGAGGAGTAAAGCCCCTTATCATTGTTCCTTAAGCGCTGGAGTTAAAGTGGGTAAGTTTGCTAATTTATAAAACATATAAGTATTAATGCTATTATAACTATTTATTATGGTCTAATATGAAATTAACCCAATAAACAAATGGTTTGAATCACCAACAGAAACAAAAACTTAAGTTGATGAGTTAAGATGTGGAATTTTAATAAATGAGGAGTAATTATCATTACAGAGTTTAAATTAAGAATCTCCATAACAATTGAAATGATCAATAGACCTAAAAATTTGACTTTGAGAATTAGAAGAAATTTAATCATTTATATATTCTCAACACAAACACGGAGCGACAATTAATATGATACAAATGCAATATTATTATATTGAAATTAGATACTCAAAAATTGCTTTTTATTTAAACAGCCTTCTTTTTCTTTTCTGTTGGGTCCTTATTTTTCAAACAAAAACAAAGTGAAGAAATAAAAATAAGGGTGTAATTTTTTTTCCAAATAACTTCGTTATTAAATCCATTTATACACACACTTTAAACTGATAAATAGTGTGTCTATATGAATATAATTTTAATATCATTGTAAGTGTGTTGATAAATGAACTTAATTTTTTAAAATAGAAAATGAAATTCATTATTAAACGGATACCAAATTATTCCTATCAATCTCTTTCTTATTTTTAAATGTGAGACGGTTTTTTTAATGTATTGTTTAAAGAACTGTTTTACTTCTGCTTCTGAATATTTAATTCCAATTTACAATTCACTTTCGCCTTTTCAAGTGGAATTTTGACTCATTGAATCAAATTAATTATCCCACCATTTTATGTCAAAATTTGAGCCATTCAAAACCACCATTGAACATTGAATTGAAGTGTAAATTATTATTATATATATCGATATTCATCAAAATCTTATCGAGCAACGAGCATATATTTTGGAGTTTGTAAAGAAAACTTATTTCCTTTCAATTTTATATTCTTTTAAATTAAATGAATTTGGAGACCAAACGACAAGCAAAATTTCAATCTCTTACTTTTTGTTTAATGGAATTTTTAATAATTAAAATTTTATATTTCTCTTATTTTATTTTATTTTTAAAAAAACCACCTTTGTGTTCCTTTTTTTTTTCTACTGAAATTGCAGGATGCACTGAATGTGATTCTGATTCCTAAGCTATTAAAAAGAAAATGAGATTTACGAGGTCTTATTTATAATTATAATTACATAGGAATCTTACTGCAAACTAAGAAAAACTGTTGGGTTTTAATGTAATCATTTTTTGTCTGTCTGTGGATTTAAGGTTATCTAAGAACATAATCTGACATGATTAAGAAATTTTATTTAAGTTAATTAATTTGGATTCATTGTAGATGTTTAGATACATTTGATTACAAAATAAAACTGGCTACTGTCTTTTGAAATGATAAAAAGCTAAAGATTCTCACATTCATTGAACTAAAATTTGATTTGCTTCTGTTTTCTTTTTTTATTATTTTACCTTTTTTCAAAATTAATTGAGAAAAAAATGGCAATTGAAAAGGGAAAGAAAAAACAAGACACGAGTGAAGGTGACTGCAATGGAACCCTCATTTGGAATGGGATATGATTGCAATAAATATAATATTTTTTAGGGGGTTGCAATTATAGTATAGTTTTTAAAATATTTATACATATAATATTTTTTAAAAATAATTATAAATATAGTAAATTATTGAATACGTCAATTAATCAATATTTAAATCCATAACTTAGTTATTTTGATTTTATTAAATTATATTTATTAGTTGTCGTCACATGAAGATATCATTTATCATATAGTCAATCAATCATTTGTTATAAATAATCAAAGATAATATATATGTTAAATTTACAATTATTTTTTAAAAAACAATATTGTAGTTATAAATATTTTACAAAATATGCTACCCAAAAAAAAACTATCTGGATTTTAACTAGATTTTATCATCATCAACAATTGACCCAATTTGAAGGAAATGATTGATAGAATAGAAAATAAAATAAAAAGTAAAGAATAATAAAAGGATATTATTATGTTGTAGAAATGAAGTTCATCATGTTTTTTTTTCCTCCCCAAAGGAACTAGTGAGTGCTGAGAACCCCGGATGTGGATAGAAATCAAGTAAACGAAACTAGATTCCATGCATTTCATTGGAAGTGTTTTAAACTTTTGTTAGTGTATATATATATATTCAACTTTTGTTAGTGTATATATATATTCTCTCCCTTTTGAAGAGTGAATTACTTGTTTAAAAAAAAATCACATTGTAACGGATATAAATATATAAAACAATCGATTTATAGGTCCTAAACCAATATAAAATATGTTAAAATTATGAAAAAAAATAAGTGATTTTCTTACCGACAATGAGTTTATGTCACCCACCATCTCAGATTACTGGTGACAAATAGAGTTTAAACCCTTTGTTCATGCCCACAAGCCAACCGGGCCCCACGGTTCGAATCTACTGTCTATTTTCTTCTGAACATCTTATTCTCAAGGAACTAAGGTATAGAGATTAAAAACAAAGAAATAAAATGAATCTGCTGTCTTCGTTATGAAGAATGTATCTGTTCCCAAATCTATAATTAATATTTTAAACACTACAAAATTCCAGTGTTTGAAAAAAATTATACTACAAAGCAGTTATAATATTTTACAAATGGCCATGATAATATTCAATGTTAAAACCTCATTCTGCAATTGCACCAACATGACAACCTCTGTGTTTCACACTATCAGGCTCTTCTTTTCACTCCAACAATTGACCCAATTTCTCAATCTTTGTGATTCAAAATTCCATTGACAGAAAATATCTTTTAAGCTTCCAATTATAATAGCCCAGCAGATGTATAACAAAGATCCATCAAGAAGCAGAAGGCAGGCACAATCAGATACTCATCTTAAGAAGAAAAATTCCGAATATTTACCCTTCTATCAAGAGTTTTCTTGATGTGAATCATTCAATAATTCTTCCTCTCTGGACACTGGACATTTTTGGTTTTCTTCATCAAATGTTGAATGATCAGAATTTTCTTTGGCAACAACCACCACTGAATGTCTTTGGACAGTGGTGGTTTCTCTTTGATTAATAGACTCGTGGATGATCGTGGTTTTAGAAGGAAGATATGTTATACCAAACCTCTGTCCATGAGTCAGTCCTGGGCAGACTCCCTATATGACATAACAATAAGAATTTATATGGTAAATGATTAACCAAAATCATATTGCTTCATTTTCATTTTTATTTTTATTTTCAGATGGAATATAGCATTTTGAATGCTTTTAAGTTCTGATACCTCTTTTCTTTTACCTATTTAACCCAGTTGCTTTCATCAAATATAATTAATCCACACTTCTAAAGGATGGAAGTGGTCTGTGATCATGGTACCAAAGTCCCACAAAAGAGGAATTTGCTTCATTGTAATGTGAATATCCTAACCAATTCTACCTAAATGAGAAAAATAGCTATGGTATGATAAGGTAAGATGGCAGTGTAAATTAAGCTTAAGGCGACTGAAATCCATTACCTTGATCAACCCAGTTGTTGAGAACTCAGAAAAATCAGAGCTTGATGGAATTTCGGTCAAAACTGTTTCATCAGAGAATCGACTGACATTAGCTTCTTGAATATCGGTTGAGTTATCTGACTTGTGTTCACCTCCAGAATTTTTACAAAAAGCCCCAAGATATGAACAGTGTTCCCTCACGAGGGATATTTGAGGTGTTGCAGGTAATAAGTGGCCTTCTGTGCTAAAAATATACCTATAAAAGGAAATCGTAACATGGTGGTTCATAAAAACTTGGTTAATCATGGTAGACATAGGATAAGATATTCCATTAAAAGATACAACTCGTGGAGAACCTGTAACTTACTTGTATGGGCCATTTTCCACAAGGTTATCGGGACCCGCAGCCAAATCAAATAGAAGCCACAAGTATTTTATCTAATCCATGAAAAATATTAAAAACAAACATTTAAGTTGAACCAAGTGCCAAGAAGTAAAGCAAAATTATTTTTTGAAATATATTCCTCACAGTTTCAGCAAGGAAGAAGCTTTCCATGTGATCTTCCTGCTTGTGAAACTCTACATCTGAAATATGACAATACCCACATGGGCACCGGGCCCCATACTGCAAGCTGGTCACCATGTCCCGTCCAGCATCAAGATATCTACATAGAAGGGTACATTAGACATTGAGCAATTCCAACAAAGCTAAGAAGGATTATTCAACAAAGTAAAACATAAAAGGAATGACCCATATATGTTAAAAGAAAAGAGAACTCCAGCACCTGTAAATACAAATCCTAATGATTCACCTCTCTCCACCCCCCATAAATTATACCATTCCAGGAACGATACGATAAAGTTCACTACCGGGAGTGGGTGGTTGTACAGATTGCAACTTAGAATAGTAAATATCAATTAATTCAACATATCCTAGACATTTAGGTGGGTACAGAATGGAAGTCAGAAGCATCTGAAATCTAAGCAATCAGAAAAGAGTTCTAGTCTTCCAGCATTTACAGATTGGATCTTTTCAATTTTTCTCCTTCAGATTCTTAGTGTTAACACCTTTCTGCCAGAATTATTAGTTCATTCAAAAGTGAAGCAATAATGTTAATCAATTTTTTTGTATACGTCAATTAGTAAAGAAAGAAGATATTCAATAAGGTGGATATTCAGAATATACCCAATTTGAACATAATGCAAATATAATGTGCATTCTCAAACTAAAATTTAGCAGTAGGACCACTTTGCAGTAGGTCTGACCTCACCTGGGATCTCTGGTGGCTTTGTACAGCCAGTATGTGCTCTCCATTAACTCTGGACGGAGCGGGTAACTTTTCTGCCCATGCTGCAAAATATACATTGAATTGGAAAAATAAATTACCAAGGGAACAAGACAAATTAAATCTCACAATTATAATAAACATATAAAAGGAATTACAGGAGTAACACTACAAGGATAGGACAAGGTAAGATGTTAGTTACGGTTGTTATCTTAGGTTTGTCAGATCAAAGGCTTGTGAACTACAACACTTTTCAGTACACGCTGGAGGAAAACAGATCAGGTGTAAAGAAAACAAAAGTTGACCATATACATACAGATGCATGCATATAAATTGGTGCACATAAACAGGTGGGTGGGTGCACACCTGAGAAGAAATGTGACATACATTTGATATGGATATGATATGACATTGACTAGGATACACTGACAGGTAAACAAAATCAAGACATGTTTGTCCACATGTATCAAAGAGTAGTTTGTACATGACCTTCCCATCTGGAAATGTTTACAGGTAAGGTCCAAATATAAATGATAATAGCAAATTTCTACATTTCTCATCAAAATTAATACAGAAACATAAATCATGAGGATCCTATGCAGGTGCAGTAATAATGATAAGATAACAACTAGAACACATTAGTTTTGTCTTCATACCCAGAAAGAATTATAGTAATAAAGATACCTGAACACTTAGTGAAGCAAGATTAAAGCCCTCTGGCGTAAATCCATATCTCTTCCAGACACTAAAGAAGGCAGTATGTGTTCGAATTGCAGGGTCAATGTCCCCAGCCAAAACCTTTGAAGACAATATATTTACTCTCACTTAAACAGACAGTAGAAGAACTAATTTGACTATGGAAAACGTGATAGACAATTGGGAATTTGGATTTAATAGAAAGCTTGAAACCTGAAGCCCTGGCCAGAATGCCTGCAAGCTGTTGAATAAAGGCCAGACAATTGCTGCAGAATCCATATTTACCTCAACATACCTACATGTATGGAATAAAAAATCATGTCAATATTAAAATTAAGGAGAAAAAATCAATAAACACAACTACGCAAAAACTTACCAAGGGTCATTGAAAAGATAATGCATGGCAGCCCCATATGCTTCTTGAAATATGAATAGATACTCTTCGTCTCCAAACAACAGGTAAGCCTGAGCATATATTATAGAAAATGAACATAAATAAATTACAGAGTCAGAGTGGGATTAGCAATGCATCATATTGACATGTTGTACTTCCTTCCATCTTGCTGTGCCTTAGTACACTAGTAGAAACAAGCAATTGTATGCTCTACCATTGGATGGCTATCAGTTGCAATAATTATGCTATGCCTGCTAACGAAAACACCTAAACTTTTGATACATTTGAAGTGAATTTCTATGTTCTCTTTTTTTCAATATGAACCAGTTGTGCTCAGGGAAAGTTTTTTTTTTTTTAATAGGAGTGCTCAGGGAAAGATAATAAATCAATAAAACAAAAGCAACAGAAACTTCTCATGAAAGTGGAAGGTGGTTAATTCACACATGATGCAACTAAATGATAAATAAGGTAATGAAGTCACGGAATTTTCATAAAGCTTGCTGAGAAGCAGAGGATACATATACTGATAATTAAATTAAGACTGTAAACATTGATGGCATTTACTTCATTCTAAGAAAACCAAGGTGCTTAAAATTGCCTAAAAATATTACGTTAAGTTATAAGAACTTTAAATCAAAAGCATCATGAACAATAACAAGACCCTTTACGTATCTTGCACCACAAAGAGAGTACAATTCCAACTTCAACCCGACCACGAGCATAAGAAAGTTACATTGAAAATAATTATAGCATACCAATTGACAACAGTATAAGATTAATTTCCACATCAACTTGTTACTAACCTTCAATAAATACTCATAGAAAGAATCAATACTAGTACCTATCCCAGCATCCTGCAAGACAGGAAATAAGATTTCATTTTATTTTTCAGGATGATAAACATTCTATTAGACGAGACCTAAAAAGAGGGAGGATAAGATGTTCTCCCCCAAATGTTTTCAAAAGGGACTCTGAATCAACAAAGCCAATAATTACAAAATCACTTTGAAAAAAAGCCTCTAGAAGTTGAGAACGAGAATGGCTCCTTGATTTTTTCCTCACTCCTAGGCCTATCTTCAAAATTACAATGGTTTCTTGGCATAAGTTGGAGGAGGTTCATTTGCATCTTTCATTAGAGGAAGGATTTTACGGTAGGTTGGTTTTTTTGCTATCTGTGGACATTGGTTTGAGAGAGATACAAGGATTTTAAAGGCGGGGTTGGTTCCAGAGAGGAGGTTGGGAGTGTGACTCACTTCAAATTTTTTTTTTTTTTTTTTTTTTTTGGTAATAACTGAAGCTTTTCATTGATGTATGAAAGAGCCAAAAAAAAGGCTAAAAAGAACTTACAAAAAGGAGGGGGAAGACTCACTTCAATTATCAATTCCTCCGTTTATGTTTTTGTTCATAATTCTTTTAGAGATTTTTCATAAATTTGGATCACAAGGCTCTTTCTTGTAATTTTTTTTTTTTGTTATTGTTATTTATATTTTAAGACCCCTTTTCATTGGTGTTGGCCTGTTTTTCTGTATGGCCTTCTTTCTTACTTTAATTTGTCTAAAAAAAAATGACTTTCTCATCAAAGAACAAATACAGATGAGCATAAAGCACACTCAAGCCAGGATTTTTTTTTTTTTTTTTTTTGGCAAAAGTGAGTACTATCCCCCTTTCTTTTAAATTCAAGCTACAGAAAAGTTGAAATAGTGTAATTTCAAAGTAGACATCCCCTCAATGCAACAAACAAAAAGTATTTTTGGATTGAGGACTACGGAATAGTGGGAAGAAAAGCTACCAAATTATTATATAAATTTCATCAAAAGATTCATGAGAAAAACCTGGGGGAAAATGCGGAGGTTACAGTTACATTTTCTACCCACCTATTATTCCTGCTATTAAATATAAGAAGACAACTTCACAGAACCACATGATCACTTGTGGTTCGCAACTACAGGACATCAACAAAATGAGCACTCAATGCCTCTACTCATGATTTTCATTAACATGAATGTTACCTTTTGTGTCCATTCACCTGTAAATACATTAATATGTGCGCCAACTAAATTGAGCTTTGAACGGCGTGCCCATAGTCCACGTACTGCATTCTTTGTTACTTGTTCAAAAACTGTCAGTGGCAAATGAAAATGTGTGAAACGTAAATAATAACTGAGAATTGGAGTTCAAATGGTAGATGACTTAACTTTATAAAGATGCCTTAGCCTTACATGATGCATGTTTACAGTTACTTGGCAAGCAACAAGTATGAGAGGGTAAAAAATGAAGGAATGGAGTGTCATCGTTAACCATTGGTACAAGGCCCAAGATGTGACGTATCTTACTACATAGTGAGAAGCATGAGCAATACCTCAAATTATTATATTGTATCTAATTATGTTAATACATCACATCTAGCTTCACATATATATTCCCACTGATCATTATCTCATGTCATCTAATTAAAAACTTATTTCGTGAAGTCATCTTACTAAGGTCCCGTGATCTCATTTCCTTTGGAAAAAAGGAAAATATTATTACAACCAAAAGAGCTGTGCACAATATCATTATCATTATCAGGAGTCCTATCCTTCACTGGGAGGAATTCATAACTGCAACCATAAGAAATTTGGGTGAGCAAGCCCTTAGTTGAGGCCTTTTCACCTCCGGTGCTCATACATCTTGAAAGATCTTCACTGATGGGTCATAAAAATAAAATAAAAGAAAAACACTACCTCTCTCCATTCACGACATTCTTTCCTATCTACTGGGATGATAGAGATATGCAGCTCAGAATTATGTTAATGATGGTAAGTAAATTAGAAAATTAAACCTGTTAATATTGGGAAAATATAAGATTAATCTAATTAACATTTATGATAATTTTTTTGGATTTCCAACACTATGCTTGAAAATGTTTAAGCATCCAGAACAGATTTCCTTTTAGAGATCAGTATCATTTAGTGATATATTAAAAAGCTTTAAGAAACTACTTTTTGGCTCTAGAAGTGTCACAGAAAAAAAAAGTCAGCTATGAGCTACAAATTGGATTAGGTTGAAATCAATTTAGATAAATAAAGATCATCCACTAAGGTTATAACTTATAACACTTACTTGGATCATTTGTCAACCGACTTAGAACGCCAAATTCCAAAGTCAAGGTTCCACCACCAGCTGTTGATGTTATCTGACAGACAAAGTGAAAGCTTAAGAGTTAGAACCACTTCTAAATGATGAACGATGGAATTGACAACAGAAGTTTTAAAAGAACTACGAGTTGTTATATTACTTCATGGTTACAATATGTATTCCCAGATATGATCCTTGGAAATCATATGAGGTGACTATATGTGGCATTGGTAATACAGTTCTTAAAATCCTCAAATGTACTTGTTGAGAATACTTTCAAGATGTTAAATTTACCTTAGCTTAATTGTTTAATCTTTTGGTTGAATCTATTTGTTATTCAACATGGTAAGGGAGGTACTGTGTTCAAACCTTTGTCATGTTATTTCCTCTAATTTTCATTAATTATCCACATGTTGAGCCTTTGATAATATCCAAATTCATTTTCATCCCCGAAAAAATATATAATTTGTCTCAAATAGCATAAATCTGCATGATAATAACTAAAATATCATAACTTTTTAAAAATTACTCAAATAGCATAATTATAGTGCAATAAATTTCTGAATTAAAAATAATACTTTGTTATTTTTCATGGGTATTTCTAATGAATTTGTTTCTTTTTTTCTTTTTAAGTTCAAGTTCAATAATACATTGAACTATTTGATTGTTTTCATTATTATTTTCAATAAGTTTGTTCATTTTTTTACCTTAATTTATTTCAATGAATTATTGAACTATAATTATGCTATTTGAGAAGTTTTTAAAAAGTTTTGACATTTCAATAATTACTATGAAAAAATATGTTATTTCAGTAATTGCCCCCAAAAAAATATTCAAACCCACATATGAGAGTGTTGAGAAAACCTTGAAAAGGTTAAATTTGCCTTAACCCAACTAATTAACCTTTTGGGAATATTTGATAGGTTAACCTTTTGGGAATTTTTTTTTTTTTTGGCAGAAGAAAACAGTTTTCAAGCTGTCATCTCCTGATGTAATTGTATTTTTTTTTTAATAATGAAAGATTTATCTTTCCATGAAGCAAAATTAACAACAAACTTCTCTAGTTGACCATTAAACTCCACATGTATAAGAAAAGGCTGAGAAATTTTACCTTGCTTTCATGCTCATCGACACCATGCAATAAATTAACCGATCCAAATGGAATTCCTGCATCATAAGAAAATTAACTGTCCCTGAATTAACTGTCCCTGAATTAACAGTCATTATTGGAAAATAAACTTAGTCCCTGGAGCTCCCAAAAAATAATGGTGTTGTTCCATTCCACAGAAGTCATGCCTTCAATCTGGTTTACTTCTTTGAATAATAAACCGTAAAAACATTTGGTTAAGAGTAAATGTCCCTCAACTCAACCCCAAGCTAAATTCAACCAATCCATAATAAACTTAAGCCTCCACTGGAACAGAAGGATTATTAAACAAGATACTAGAAAATAAAACTGAAAAGCATATGCTGAAGTATAATTTTGTTTTTGAATAAGTAACTATTTCATAGATAATAATGCTGAAGTAAAATAACTTCTTCTGGTTAAATAATTAAGGTAAAACTGAATTAAAAAAAAAGGGCAAAATGCAAAAAACACCCTGTGATTTCGGTCAAAGACAAACACACCCCCTGTAGTTTGAAAATGAATATTTATACCCCAATAGTTTCAAAATTGTGCAAATTGACCCCTCCCCTCTACGCCATTGATTTTCTTTTAGTCCTAACTTTTTCGTTTGAATTTCGATTTGAATTATTCAAGATGTTACGGAATCCTCGTTTCAACATCTATGTTGTAGTCACCAAAAATTTCTAAATCGTCAATATATAAAAGTGTTTACGACTTCAACCCGATCGAATATTTTGATGATGATAACTATTTTATACACCTGATGGTTTCTAAGTTTTTAAGTAACTACAACATAGAGCTCGAAACGAGGATTCCATAACATCTTGAATCATTCAAATCAAACTTCAAACAAAAAAGTTATGACTAAAAGAAAATCAACGGCGTAGCGGGGAAGGGTCAATTTGCACAATGTGAAACTATAAGGGTATAAATACTCATTTTCAAACTATAGGGGGTGTGTTTGTCTTTGACTAAAACCACAGGGGTGTTTTTTGCATTTTGCCCTTAAAAAAACGGAAGTTAAAATTGGAAATGCCAAAGAATGTCTTATCAAGGCTCAACATATATAGGCAATTGATTTACATTGGATTTCTTGGAACTGTTATGTGTAACTTCTCTCCTCTTTAATGAAATCACTTTGTTGGTATAAAGAACGAGGGGGGGGGTGTTTTATAAAAACAGTATGGAAAACTTGCAAATGAGTCTGTTCACTGAAGTGACTAAACACAAAATAAATAAGTAAGTAATGACACCTGTAGGAGTGTCAAATGCAGGCAGTAATCTTCGAGCCAGATCCTCTGCTAAGTTAAGAAGTTGATCCTCGTAGGATGAAATTTTCATGCCCTGAAAAAAGTACATCAAATACCCTAATAAAAAATTCAACAAAATTCCAAACATCATATAGGCTGTACTACAATATATAGTAACAATGGATCATAATGCTACAACAAATACAAGAACTGGACATCTACTGTACAGAACTTTATATGCATAATTCTCCATAGTAGGCATGGGATGTTCAGAACACACTGTCATCAACTTGATGTAAATAAGTTGTCTAAAACACACCTTCTTATTAGAAATTTGGCCATAATATGCCAATTGATATTATTATCCAATTATTAACCTAATACAAAGACCACACAGACCAGATCAAAGAAACACAATTGACCTCACCTAGAATAGCATGCAAGTATTTAGCTATGGAGTGCAGTGCACCTCATCCAAAAAAATTTCCTAGAATCTTATTGCAACGTTCCACTCCATTTATCTATTTCACCATTTTTCATTCAAAAAACTTCATTCAGATACCGATATTATTTTGGAATGATCTAATGAAAATAATTGGTACATCATGCATTCAAACAAGATCCTAATTGACTTGGAAAGGCATAAAGAACCTTCTTCTTGCTGATGCCATCATAGGTTGATTTTTTTCTTTATACAAAAGTTAAAATTGCAAGACAACAGGGATGAAACAAAAAATAATACCGTCGCATAGTCACTTGCAATAAGATGAGCCGATAGTAAACCTCCAAGAACTCGAATAGTTGTCTCAAAAACGGATACTGTTTTATTCTGTAATTACAACAGAAAGATTCTAATTGGAGGTGTGGATAACTTTATATAATATCAGTATAGACCTGAAATGATTTCTCTTTGAGAAAAACATACATGTTCTTAAGACATGATATAAACATAAATGTTAAACATGGTATAAATATTGATAGTGAGTCAGCATACACATTAGTAACCATATCAGTCCAAATAGCAACTGAAACTGTGCTTACTGCTAACTGAAGATAAATTATAATTTATATTGATGAACACTTGATTGATACTGTAAGGCAGTATGAGACAAAAGAACAAGTGGGAGGGAGGGCAATCAATAAGAACTAAAATGCTTTAAATTTCCTACAATTAGAGAAATCTTGGACACGGATAGCAATCGAATATTAGACAAGCCTAGAATGAAATTTTTACTCTAGAAATTTCCGGACCTATATCAGTGTCTCGAAAAAAGAAAAGAGCTCAAGATAATGGCAACCAAGACGGCACCCAAGGGGAAGCCTCAGTGGTTGAGGGAGGAGGTATCAAGTTGGATTCAATGTATGTCCTTGGTTCAAAACAGTAGGAAGAAACTTTCCAATAAAAAAAACAATAGGAAGAAAAACTAGAAAGCTGTATAAAAAAAAACCCTTGATGTAGGTAGCTTGGGAGTAGGCAGTGGGACATGTTTTGCTCTCCCATAGATTAGTGGAATAGAGCCCAGTACCATAAAGAAGTTTCTCGGTGTATAAATTTATCACGTAGCTGAATTTTTTTTTAGGCAAACATAGACTGAAGATGAAAAGAAAGCAAACAGTAGGAAGAAAAACTAGAAAGCTTTATAAAAAAAACCTTGATGTAGGTACCTTGGGAGTAGGCAGTGGGACATGTTTTGCTCTCCCATAGATTAGTGGAATAGAGCCCAGTACCATAAAGAAGTTTCTCGGTGTATAAATTTATCACATAGCTGAATTTTTTTTTAGGCAAACATAAACTGAAGATGAAACAAAAGAAAGCTGTATTCTTAAAGAATATAACATCTTGAGGACTCCTCATTCTCTTGTATTTTTCTTTTCTCTTCTGATTAATGAAAGTTCAACTTTCCATTAAAAAAAAAAGAATAAAAATCGTTGTTCAGACATTGATCCAATCAAAAGTATTTCAAGACAGATGTTATCAACCAGGAAACCTCGGAAAAAATGCATTACTCACTATATCAAACCGAAGATTTTTACCAATCCATTCAACAGATGCAGCAAATTGTTCCCGATCACCGAGTAAAGCCAGTGTGTCCAACGAATCAATCTGTGACAACAGGACGAGGGAAAAATCATCATCGTCATGAGCTGATCATATAACAATAACAATGTATGGGTTTAACTTATTATTTTGAATAAACATTAAAGAGTAGGGCTAACCAAAGTCAAGGCATAGCCACCAAGTGAATCTTCTCCTTCACATGATAGAGGTCTTAATTCATCAAGAGGAAAAGCATTCTCCATATATCCATTGAAAGCGTGATAAAACATCTCCCGTACCTACATTAACAAAAATATATGCCATTATGTCCTGCCTACTTTTAGTGAATGGGGTATACCACAACTAAGTTGACTACCATAAGACCAAACTGAATTAAATGAACAGTAGCATGACAGATTCAGATGATCATGAACATAACAATCCAGAAAAGACCAATATTTATAAGTTATTCAAGTGATAACATGAAGTTCACGAATCCGAAATCACGAATATCTATCCCTACTTCCATGAAAGCGATTATATAGTATCAATGTGAAATTTTTAGAAGAACCTAAAATGCTACATTAACACACAAGTATTAAATTAAGAGCTTTTCCAATATAAGAGATTTACTAAAAAAAACGTTTTTTTTTCAGACGTATGAGTTTTTCCAATTCGCTTTCCACACGAGTTTCTGACACTCAGACCTTTACGTATCGTTCATTACCAATCGGGAAAAATGTTTAATTTGCAAAATTTACCGATTCAATAAGCAGCGATGCAATCACCGATATCTATGACTAAGAACGTATTGAAATTGAGGAATTGTTAATTGATTATTAGTCTATGATGGATTCTGCTAAAAGAATGATGAAAAAAAAAAAACCAATACCTCATTTCTGAGTTGTTTGGCTTCGTCAGAAGTGACGCCTTCAGCTTGAGATTGTTTAATGAAAATGAGTAAAGAAATTGAGAAGAAAAGTAAGAGAAAGAAGAAAGGAAGCCGAGCTGCCCCTGCTTCCATTAGAATCCCTCGCTCTGGTTCCTGAGAAACGGAAGCTCTACCTCTAAGAACCAGCTTCCTTCCTTCGCTGCTTTTTTTTTCCGGTCACTTCCGGCTTTTTTTTCATTTTGATTATAATTGTTTTCATATTTCTAATTTAATTATAAAATTTGATTTGTCTTAATTTAATTCTTAATTTTAGGTTTTTTATTTTTATTTTAATAAATATTCTTAATTTTTATTTGATCTCTATAATTTAATAAAAATCGGGTGTCAATGGTGGGGATAGTTTCCCAATCCCGCTCCTCATCCCCACCTCTTAAATCATTTATCGTCTTCATTAAAATTTATGTTTTAAAAAGTCCATGATAAGATACATAATGGTTCCTGAAAATTTAAAAGTGAGAAAATACATAGTTGGGATTGGTTTTACAGAGAATTTTATTGTTTATATGACTGTAGTCGAAGAGCAGTCACCGTAGTATTAATTGATGTGAAAATATGTAAATTTTAGTTGTGTTATAGTGAAAATATATTAAGGACCGAGATTGAGAAAAAAAATGGTCACTTCATATCGCAAATGTCAATATCTTTAAATCTATTTTGTCACAAAGTAACACAAACAAAGAGAAGCTCCTTTTCTCTCTCCAAATTGCAAATCATAAAATGGTTGTAATTGACCCTCTTTTTAATAAACACGACTCGAATGATATTTTTATTTTAATACAACTCAAGCATTAGTGGAATTTTATCTTCTACAACCGAGTTAGAAGTTCAAATTTCCTTTCATCTCTTACAAATTCATATTAAAAAAAAAAATCTCATATATACTTCATCGTCATCTCTTTCCGACACATTCAAACAAATGGGAATTAAATTGATGTGCATAAATTAACAGAAACTTATTTAACACAAACCTAACACCATAACCATTTTAATAAATATCTTTCGTATAACATTTAACATAAATCTTAAACCACCTATTTCCAAACATGGTAGTGAAACAAATTTGAATATATATGGCTAAAAATAAAAATCCATGTACATTCACACCAAAATTATGTTAAACAAAAAAATGATCACGGCCTTTCATACAAAATTAAGACCAGTACATTTGAAAACATTAAAAAAAAAGGTGTAAAAGCTCGAGAATCAAAATAGATTAAATCTTCCAAATTAAATGTCATCTCAGTTTTATCAACTCCAAAATCTAAAGACTAGTTGGAATTGTTTACTTACCGGGAATGAGAGTGGGGAGGAAAACGAAAAAATCGATTAATCAACCTATCCGATCAATGGATTCAATTGTTTTGGAAGTACTGCCACTGAAAACTACTACTCGTTCACTATAGTAGTTTGAAAAGAGGGAGTTTGAATAATTCTGACAGTAGCCACACAAGAAAGCACGTATATAAGATAATATTTATAAATCCAAAACAACTATCAAGTTATCAACTCTGTAGGAAGGAACACACGACCACAGAGAAAGGAAAACCCAATGAAGAATTCTGATATACTTGGGAAAAAGGAAGAAAAAAAACATGACAGTAATATATCATAAATCATTTCAAACCTATTGGAAATGATTTGTTGAACAACTCCACTAACTTGTTCAAGGCCTGGGAAGCAAATGGGTCGAGCAGATACATTACGGTTAAACCCGGGTGTCACTGTGTTGGATTTCAAAAGTCAGTTTTAGGCTTGTAGTGAGGTTACAAGTTTGCCAACGCCGATCCAATCTATCATGCCTGTAAAAAAGAAGGGAGCAACCGATAAGCAGCTAAAGAGTAGAAGACACTCCACAACAATACCAAACCGGCAATAACTTGCGTGTGTATGTGAGAGAGAGAGAGAGAGCTTCAAATAACTCTTGAAACTGATACTGAAGCATGTATATCATAAAGTTTCAGAATCAGGAATGAGACTAAACTCCACATTCTCTTGGTATCCGTATTCAATGTAAATAACACTGATCCTCATAGTTATATCCCATAAAGCACAATCCAAATTAAGAGTCTAAAACAGGCAAAATTCCATCAACTTTTAATAAGCATTTCCAAACCATAACCCTTCAACTTGACTTTTCATTAAATTTTGATTTGGCTATCATTTTCAGTTTTATAAAGTTAAACACTCCTCATTTACAGGTCGTTAATAGGTGCGGTCACAAAAAACAAAAGGGATGCAAACATACCACCAAAGAAAATTCAAATAAACAATAGCAGTATGAGAAATAGCAAAATTTCATACTACATCATTTTATTGCAGAAAGAACAATTATTAACAGAATTGTATTGAAAACATCATGATGTCAGTAAAATCCACGACAATTTTGAGAACCGGCAGCCTAACCCAAAAGGGTGTGGAATAAGAAAAGAGAATCGATTTAAATGTCCTCATTAATAGAATAAGAAAGAAATAAACACTATATAAAAAGCAAAAGGAAAAAGAGAGAGAGAGAATCCAGAGTAAATGGATGACATTTTTTTCAAGTTGCATACCTGCTGTTTCTTCTTTTTTGGCCTCCTCTTTCTTCGGGGTTTGTGAGCATCAGAATTGGAACTTATATTACTGCTCTGACCTGTATGTGAGTTTGATGATCCCCGGGCCTTGAAAGACGGTCCACTTCTGCTACTTGATGTATTTCTGGAAGTAGAAACCTCAGCCCTCTGTGTCGTTGGAATTTTTCTAGACAAAGATCCAGTATTTGACCGAGCTTGTGCTGAATTTGAGTGTGAAGTGGTTGGACGAGGTGGTGGCATCAAGGCTCTGGCAGAAATCTGCCCCTACATAAAATGCTAGTCAATTATAAGAGCAATGGAAAAAGAGGTTGGGGGTTATGTATGGGAGTCAGTGAAGTACATCCTATAACAAGACTGCAACAGCCATAACTACACCTGGTTCCTTTCATCACTTGACATGCCAGATGCTGCTTTGCCAGAAGTACTTGAAGCCTGTTCCCTGTCAAAGCATGGAACAAACATTCAATATATCAAACCCCTATAATTCATAGTTTTAAATATGGTAAGAAGCTTCAAGGCCTTCATACCTAGTACTTTTATCCGTCCACTCATCATCTGCATCTTCATCACTTGAGCTACCAGATAAGAAGAAGTCATCTTCACTGAGGTCAAGTAATCCATCGTCCTCACTACCCGTCTCTGTTTGTGTCAATTCCAAGAAATAAATATTATGATCTATTCAATTATTTTTTATATAAATTATTTTTTAAAAAGGTAAATAAGTCCATTTATGTTGTATTTAGATATTGAATTATAGAACCACTGTTGAATAGTTGGTTTCTGGCTGGCTTGCTTAGCTTCTAAGAACACATTCAAGACAGGCAAAACTCTGCCAATAAACCTATATTCTGAGAAGAGACCCTCCAACAAATAAAAGAAAACCAGGAGATTTGACTAAGAAAAAAAACTACCTTCCAAATCCTTTCCACTGGCTGCAGCAGCAATAAGATTGGCTTTAATCTGCTTGCGCAGTTTATTCCTTCTATCAACCATGTTTGAATCATCACCTCCAGTAAATAAAGATACATATTTTTCTGTCTTGGGAAAGAACTGCATTAAAATAAAATAACTGTCACATCTGAAATTATAGAGGGCTCAGTAAATAAACCAAGTACCAAAATTCAGATTTGGTTATGAGGAGAAAAGAGTAAAACAAATAGTCAAGCAAAGCTGAATCCAAAATTTATACCTCCTCTCAGGTGTTAGCGCACAAATTTGAAATTATGATAAAAATCAGAGCATTATGTCGGAGCCGCTCATTGAAAACATGCAATTAGAAAATATATCCATTGACGGCGTTTTAGAAGTTAGAAAAGAGAAAGTGAAGCTTCCTTCATTTCAACTAAGACATACTAAAGGAAAATTTTCAATTTGCATGACCACCAGTACATCAAATCTTTTTTTTTTTTTTATAAGAAACGTAAATTTTCATTGATTAATGAAAAGGCCAAAAAGGCCAAACGGAAGATTACAAAAAAACCTTCCAATTGGTAGCAATAATAGAAGAAGAATAATTACTAAAGCAGTTACAAATTGCACTCCAAGCGGAGGCATTAAGAACACAAAGCTCCCAAATATCAGACCAATGGATACTTTTGCTTTCAAAAATACGCCTATTTCGTTCCAACCAAACATTCCAGCAAATAGCTTTAACCGCATTTTCCCAAAGAACTTTTTGCTTCTTTTTAAAGTAGCCACCATTCAAGAGACTATCAATGTTTCCCTCAATAACATTGGAGAACACCCACGTCATAGAAAAGATGGAAAATAGTTTGGACCAAATCTATTGGGAAAAACGACAATGGAAAAGCAGATGGCAAGAATCCTCCGAACTCTCGCAGCAAAGAGCGCACCAATTCGGCTGGAGGTAGCACAAGGGTCTTCTAACTTGAATTTTAGCGTTGGAATTAAGACCATCCTTACTCGCAATCCAAAGAAAGACTTTAATTTTCTTCGGAGTCTTGCCCCTCCAAATAGCATTATACAAAGTGCTATGCACAGAAGCTTGGCTCTCCCATAGGACTTTGAAAGCTGAATTAACCGAAAAACCTTTAAGGGGATCCGGCTTCCAAAGTCTAGTATCATGAGTGTCAGAAAAATGAAAGCTTTCAAGCATGTTCATAAGGGCGATCCACTCCTCTGTCTCAGTATCATTAAGGTTTCTACGAAAGTCAAGAACCCAAGAATTATTTACAGTATCCCAGAGATTGCGCACCATCATATCTTTAGACTTAGCCACCTGGAAAAGGTTTGGAAAATGAACAGCGAGAGGAGCTTCCATCAGCCAAGTATTCTTCCAAAACAGAACTCTATCTCCTCTACCCACTTTGAAAATAGTATTATCATCCAGCAGATAACCAATGCTAGCAATAGACTTCCAAGGACTCCTTTTAATGCTTCTTTGATTGCAGTGAGCATTCCACCCAAAATTCTTAGTCCCATGAATACCAGCAATCACCTTATGCCAAATAGACTGATTCTCATTAGGAAATCTCCAGTGCCATTTAAGGAGCAAGGCCACATTCCTCTTACTAATATCACCAAAGGCCAGACCACCCAAAGCAATAGGGGGTGTAACCGAGGCCCAATTGACCAGATGAGAAGCACCCTCTTTATCAGCTCCCTCCCAAAAAAAATCTCTCAATATTTTGTCAATGTCTTTTGCCACCATGAGAGGGATTTTAAAGACAGATAAATAGTAAGTAAGAAGATTATTTAAAACAGCCTGGACCAAAGTTATTCTCCCACCCCGAGACACCAGAACCTTTTTCCATGTATGGATCCTTTTTTGAATTTTTTCAATCACCGGAGCCCAGAAAACCTTGCTAGCAGGATTCCCTCCAAGAGGAAGACCGAGATAAGAAATAGGAAAGGTAGCACTGTTATAAGAAAACAGCCCAGCCACTAACTCTGCTTCAGCCTCCAACAAGTTAATGACCACCAGTACATCAAATCAAAACACTAATTCTCACATAATACGTACAAACATATATAATAATAACATACAAACAAACTAACATATGCATACATATATATCCACAAGTATACATCAAGGTAATCACATTACATACATATACATATGCATATTACATAGGAAATCGTATATATACCCGGACATATTCGAGATCCTCTTTCAGTTTAGACAATTGTTCGACAATATCTGAATCCGGCAACTGGCCAGAAGGAGCACGATGCAGCTTTTCAAGTCGTCTAATTCTTCTTTCAATTTTCCTCCTCTCTGGATTAAGGACAAGGTTTAAAAAAAAATATATCAAAACATGATACATGCTTGAACCACAAACCACACTAAATGCCAGAAGAAGAAAATTATTACCAAAAAATTTTATCTTTCTATCTCGCAAAAATATTTTACGCTCGACTGCGAGACGAGAATGAATTTCTTGTTGTTTCCTAAGTCCTTCCAACTTCTTCTCTTGAGCCTCTCTGACTTCAGGAGGTACATTCTGCAAAGAAAGATCAGTGATTAAAAAATCATCAAGCACACACTACAACAACGTAGAGGAAAATCTGTGAGAAACACACAATGCTTGGGGACCAAAAAACATACAACAAAGACAGAGGTATGATCTTTCTCGTCAGAAGAAAGTTCTTCGACGTGATAAATAAAATTTGTTTACTAAATTTGATACAAACACAACAAAAAAAAAACACACTTGAGCTCTCCTATTCAGCACCAAATCGCCTCCCTCGATATTCAAGTCACTTCACTATCAATAAGAAGTTCACACCCATTCTAACAACGTGAAATTTCGTAATTGAACTCAATGAATCCAGTTCAATAATAAAAAAACATCGTCGAGTTTATGTAACAGGAAGATGTTTCAAATTAAACTAGCTACAATAACACGGAAAACGAAGAAATCAGTTTGTTCTACGAATCCTATAAGAACCTATAATAGCTTAAAGAAAGAAAGAAAACCTTTCGGAGCATGCGCTCAGCCGATCGAATCTGGTTCTTGAGAGATACGGCTTTAGGCTTCTTTGCTACTGCCAAACCTTTCGATCGACGAGCAGCGGGATTTACCCTACGCTTGCCACAACCACCATGAGCCATGGTTGCCCTAGAAATTTCGATGTTGAGAGATAGGGGGGAAGGATTTGTGCCCTAGAAAGTAGAAAGTTAAACCCTAAGAATTCAACAGCGGTGGATTCATAACACCCGAGGAAGAGAAATGGATATCTTTCTTTCACTCTCGAGTCTCAGGTATCAGTCTCCCCACATTTTCTTTCTTTTTTCCTTTCCAGACGAACCCATATCTTAAATTGCAAGGAAAATTTCACACACGAAAAAATAATAATAATAAATAAGTTTTTAGCTTAATTGACCTTCAAAGTTTATAAATAAGGGTTATTGACTTCATTCTCATTTTAATCTTTTTTAACCTTCTGATAGTGTCATTTTATTATAAAATATCTAAACAACCATTTTATTTTTTCCATGAAACCTTTATTCTTCTTTTCTTCCATGAAACTATTTTCTTATTTTCTTAATACTAACTCTTCTATCTCCCTCGCTCACGGCGGAAGCGGTTGGTGGTGAAAAACGTTTGAAAAACATATTTTCTCTCGATTTTGGTATGCATGACTTTGAATTTTTTGTATTTTTTATCAATCACAAAACCTCAACACCCTCTTCATTCTCTACCTCAACACTCTTTTCACATAATCAAGTAATCTCCAAGCTTTTTAATCTTATTATTTTGTTTAAAAAAACAACGTACCTCGAATTTTACACCGAATTTTGAGTTTTCCCCCGAAATTTGCCCCTCAATGAAGGAAATTGGTCCACCGATTTCCTTCATTGAAAAGTATCAAATAAAGAGTTTTTTATTAATTTAATTTATATAAAATAAAAAATAAATAAAATATATAAAAGGAGAGAGAGAAAAGTAATATAAAAAGAAGAATTAATTACAGTAATAATCATTTTAATTCACCTAATTACAATAATGCTGGTTGTTATGATTTTTTATCATTTTTGTCCATAAAACACCATTTTTAGTGGTGATCTGATGGTTTTCGTTTTTAATGTTGTCTATTTTACTATTTTATCTCTCCTAATAATTATATATAATTAATTACATATCATTTAATTTATTATTTACTTTTTTATTTATTTTGAATTCAAATCAATCTTAATTGATTGATTTGATGAATCTTTATTTATTTAAGGAGAGTTAAAACAATATGAAATCAAAATCAAAATAAACCCTAGGCTTCAACAACCACTGTTGATTTGTTTTTATTAAAGATGATAGTATTTCTGCAGGTGGATGCTTTTTCCAACCCATCGAAAGAGCAAGTTGATGCTTAATTGATTTCATAAAACGAAGCATAACAAAAAGCACAATCCTGCCGCCGAGATCTTCTTTTCCGTCGGCCATGGAAATGGACTTCAAAGTTTTTAAGTCTTTGGATTTTTACCTCCCCAACGTCGCTCCTCGAGATTTCCAAACCGTAAGTTCTATTATCAATCGCTCTATCTCTGAATGAATCGTTTTTCTCTTTCGTTTTTTCTTTCAGTTTATATTTATTTTTTTATTTTGCTAGTGATTTTTCTTGCGAATGAGTCGGATCTAGGGTTCTAGTGATAGATCTATCGTTTTTTCGCTTTATATATTTGATGATTTCTTTGATTTTTTTTATCTAGGTTTGAAGGATTTTATTAAAATGTTTATTTTTGTTCAACATTTATTTTTATTTTCTATTTACATATCTTTAAAAACCGTTACCTCTTTTTCATCTTCAATTTTGTAATTTTCAATTCTCCGGTGAACTCGCTTTCTCTGTATTTTGTATAATAAGTTACTTTTAATTAAATGTTTACTTTTTATCTCTGTATTTTGTAGGAGGACGAACATTAAAGACATTCGAATTTTCCTGGAAAGAAGAATCAGAAGTTTGTAAATTTTTATTTTACTTTTTGTTATAGTTTTATTTCCATTTAGATTTGATTTTTCCATTAATTTTGTAAAATTTAAGTGATTTTTATAAATTTCCTAAAATTTTGCACAAATTAAGGAGAAATTAAATCGGAGGTATGTTTTGTCTTTTTCACAATGTAATTTAATTTGGTCAGCGGCGGTTTTTGGGTAGTTTTGATATATATATATATATATATATATATATATATATATATAAAGATACGGTTTTCTTGAAATTTTCATTTATTAATGATTATTACTGAAATTAATTCTAAAAAAAACCTTTGCATAGGATTTCGGTCCACCATATTTTTGTTTTTTCTTTCTCTCTTTTATTTTATTTATTTTATATAAATAAAATTAATAAAAAAAAACTCCTTTTTTTTTCTTTTAAACTTCAAGGAAATCGGTCCAATTTCCTTCATTGAGGAAGGATTTCGGTCCACCAAAATCAAACTTTGGGGTAACCCTGATTTTTTTTATATACAAAATAATAATTTAATTATGCTCTCAAATTTTAATTCATATAATTTAGATGGACTGGGATGGGTGGATATAAGTGTTGTAGTAAATTGAATTGGTTTTAATCATGTTTATTGTATGAGGTAGTGAAATTCGAGTTAAGTTTGTTAACACCGTAGGTTTAGAATAATAAATCTACATATTCGAGTTTTACAAAAATATTCACGTGTACATCCAGATGATATAAACTCAAGTTTTAAAACCTCATTTCCCTGCACAACTAAATATATTATTCAAGATCTATGACTTTGTAACCAAAGACTAAACAACGTCTACTACCATACCTGGCTTTAATTTGAGTTAAATTAATTTTTTTAGTAAGTTAAATGAAAATATTGAACCATTATGTAAAAATTAGTAAAAGTCTAATTTACATTTATCTCACTTGTGAATATATATATAATTATAGTTAGGTATTTATTCATTTTTATAAATATGATATTTTTCTTATTCTTCCCCATGAGAAAAATTAAGATTTTTTTTTCTCGTTATAATCAATGGTTTTTTTTACAGACTTTAAGCCATGATAAGAAAATTCATACAATACATGAGATGAAAAAAAAAAAAAATTGATTTCCCCCCCCCCCCCCCCCCCCCCCCCCCCCCCCCCCCCCCTTTTTTTTTTTTTTTTTTTTTTTTTTTTCAGATTTTTTCAGTTAATTTTTTCGGCCCACATTTAGGAATTAATATTATATATATATAAATAATTTTTATAAAAAAATGTGGTGGTTTTGAAAACGTTTTGAACTTCGTGATAACTTTGCTGAGTTGGCAAAGAAAATGTCTATACGGTAAATGACTTCATTGATTTTGTTTGAAATCCTTCTTTACAATATAGACGACGTTAAGGTTGTTTGATGACAATGTAGCTTAATAAAATTTGGCTTAACAATTGTTAAATATATATATATATATATATATATATAATCGTCTACTTCTGGATGAATTCAATTGAATATGGAGTCAAATTAAAATTTTGATTGAAATTATCAGCTTAAGACGAATTATCATTAATTTCCAAATATAGTTATAGATTGCAAGGTGCTATAACTTATAAGCGGTAAAGCATATAGACTAATATTACCCCCCCTTTTTTTTTAATCCAAACTCAAACTAGTTTTTTGAATTATTATATTTTCATAAATTCATCTATAGATTCACAACCAAGATAAATCTTGATTATCTTTACATTCATTTACTTGCTTTTACAATAGTAAGATTGCAAATGTCTTTCTTTTTTTTTAAGGCTCAAAAGGCCATTATATTGATGTAATGAAAAAAAGATGTAAAAAATACAAAAGAGAAACAAATAAAAACGAAAAAGTTTAGGAGGCTTACAACCCACCCACCATACAACCAACAAAAACAAAAAATAAAACCAGGCTGCCACTTAATCACATGTATGCGGGACAATTGTTAATAATCAAGACAAGTAGGTAATTAAAAAAAATTTGGTAGTTAACAGCGAAAAAAGAAGAATTAACGTATGTCAAATCCCAAACATAATCTCACTATCTTTGCTATCCAAAAAATATATTCTTATTCTTTCTATGAAAAGCGGTTACAAGATTGCAAAAAAATAAAAAAATAATTGAAAGAAACAGCATGAGAGTTGAGAAAACAAAACTACCTTCTTAACCCTTTCCAGTCTGGTTGCAGCAGCAATACGATTGGCTTTAATCTGCTTGTGCAGTTTGTTCCTCATATCAACCATGTTTGAATCATCACCTCCAGTAAATAAAGATACGTACTTTTCTGTCTTGGGAAAGAACTGCATTAAAAATAAAAATTACTTAAAACATAAATAAACCAAGTACATCATATTATGGTTTGGTTATTATCATTTTTTTTAAGAAAGAAAAATGATGATGATTATTTATTATTCCTACAGGGAAATTTACAAATTCGAATGAATACCGGTACATGAAATCGAAACATTAATTCTCACATAATACGTAGAAATATAAATAATAATAACATACAAAACTAACTATGCATGAGCCCTCATCAGTCATCCTCATTGCCCTAGAAAGTTCGCTGTTTAGATAGAGAGAGAGGGGAGAAGAGTTTTTTTCTTCTTCTTTTTTTTAATACCAAGTGTTGGGGCTCTCTTAAGGGTGAAACTACAATGCCTTAACCAATGAGCTATGTCTTTGTTGGCGAGGGGAGAAGAGTTTGTGCCCTAGAAAGTAGAAAGTTATACCCTAAAATTCTTGGCCATGCTTTCTTGTTTAGGGGGGTTTTGTATTTTTTTCCCTTTAATTCTACCATCTCTAATATCACGTTGCATTATATCAATAAAATGAGCTTTTGAGCTGTCTTTTTCAAAAATAACTTTTTTTTTGACAAGTACAAGAAAGGAGATTGAATGGAAATGGAGGAGATAATTACACCCCTCGCAAATCCAATATTCTTTCATTCCCTCTGCACTCCACTACTGAGTAGGGGTACAAAAATATGATATAATGTAGACGTTTTTTTTTCTCCACCAACTCCTATAGCATATGTTCTCTTCAAACATTTTTTCACCACTAACTCACTAGCACCCAACTCAGCAATCCTATCATCTATCCAAACAACATATTCAACATTTAATTTAAGAGTACCTGAAGCCAAGGGTGCAACCATCTCTTGGCCATGGCAACTGGAATCTCAGCTGGCAAAGAAGACCAGATACCTGAGAAAGATGGGCAATAAATTTCAATCCATTCCACATGAAATTTAGTTGAGTCTAAACGGTGCTCGTGAAGTGATAAAAACAGATTTTTCTCTGTTCATACTGACCATGATGTTAAGTCATAGGTTTTCCCAACTTCACATCAGATAAGCTGTGATCTCAATTGGTAAAATATACATACGGCCTGGTTTTGCTAAGAACTTCTATTCTACAGAACCTCTTCCACCAATCTGATGGAAAACACAAGCACTTGATGAAGAGGTTGAATGCATACTGAACATCACAAGTCTGCAGGAGCCGAGATAACCCGGACAGTATCTTCACTAGGAATCCACAGGTCACCATAAATTCTAATTGTCTTATATATATATACATACGAAATGAGAAACTTCATTGAAAAACCACAAAAGAATAAAGGGTGATGAGAAATCAACCTCGAGAGTTAAATGAAATATAAAAAATTCTTGTGATTGTCATGATAAAAAAGAATAGTAATTCTAATCGTCTTATTACAACTCTTGACATGATTTCATTTTTCAATAATTCTATACCCGACAACAGGGCTCCACCATGAATAAGAAGGCTGCACAACCACATTTTAACTTTGAAAAAGGATGAATAAGCCGCTACTATAGAATCCTTCAGAGTAGAGACTTCGGGTTTTGTAGAATCCTTCAACATTATTATTTTGCTAGAAAAGCTCAACTGAAGCCTTGCAAGTCTCTGAAACCAAGCACCCATAGTTCCTTCATTTCGTAGAACCAATGCCAATTGATCTAATGAAATCTTAAATCTACAATCCATTGACTCTTACAAATTCTGCAGAAGGATGGTTTAAGACTTGACAAATTCCGTCTTTTATGTGTTTTAAAGTGATCCTCCATTGTGAGATATAATTGATGGAAGACTAAGATAATTACCAAAGAAAGTATATGTGGCACTCGCACTCCAAATACAGATTGAAGTTAAATTCTAACAACTACAACCAGATTGGACAAGTTGATAACTTGATCTGATTTATTTCATACTTATAAAGAAGTCTCTAATTCTGAACGGTATAATAAAGGAACACTTTAAAGACGAGTAAACTTTCATCTGAAAAGAAAAGACGAGATATAGATTTCCTACCTGAGACTAAAGGTGATCAAGAAGTAAAAAGGACATACCTTCAACATATTAAAAATGGGCAAGGTAATAATAGAACATGAAACTCAACTGACAAAACGAATGATTGCAAATCCCACTTTAAGTACAATAATCTAAAAGCAGATATGATATAATTGAGAATCTGTTACAGTCTCTTAGCTAAGGATTTTGCAATGAACTCATATGAGACATGCATTGCATAGACTGATCACGACGGAAATCAGCAACTTAGGGGTTGTTTGGGACTATCCTAAAAGAAGCCCTCTACTTTTATTTTCAAAGTTTGTTTTTAAGAAATGTCGATGAGTGGTTTGTAAAGGTTAATGCTATTATGAATTTGAATTCACTATATACAAGCCTATGACTTTAGAAGGAAAAGAAACTTCAGTGTTCTCAAAATATAGGCCATTTGTGCAAACAAAATAAGAAAAAACTTTAAAAAGTAGTCATCATAAGACTGAACTATTATTCTAAAAGGCAGAAAGCATTTATCATTTTCAGGAGAATTTATTTTGTGTGACGATTCAGATGGCTTCCAAAGTTGGACATACTGAATTAAAAGATAGAATTATTGACAAAAATATTAAAGATAGAATTTAGTCCTAGAATGTAAGTAACTCAATAGCAGTAGCAGCCTCCTTCAAGGCCAATCAAATTTCCCACTGTCTCACTTTTCTTCCTCCTATAAGTGACCTATTATCACCCATTTACCCAAACTCCTCCAGATTTTTATTTCCAATATGTACTAATTCTAATTGTCTCATTCCTCCGATGTACTTCACATGCTTATATACTTTATTATTAATACTTAATTTGATTAATTATACTAATTTTATACTAGCAACATTAAACAAAAAACAGTTTTCATACAATGTTTCAATCTATTGTCGGCTTGACATTTAAAACTGTCCATGGTTATGGTTATATCCATTCCTCACCTAGAACCAATAACTTATATTCTCTTCGACACACTCCCATCTCTCCCGAACCTCCAACCATTACCTTATTTGTTAAAGAAAAATTCTCTTTTTATGAGTTACCCTATTGATTTTCATACTTTCTTTCATTTTTCTTTTAACTGCTTCACATTGATCTAACTTACCTTCTTGACACTCTGCTTATATTCTTATTGGAAAAAAAAATTGATTGTATATATATAATAATAAAACACCAAAAATAAAGATTGAAAAGAATATGTTGTTCACAGTAGAAGATGCTATTCTCATTCATGCTCTGAGATGACAATTAATGAATCTCTCAATTCAAGTGAGAGGGGTTCTGACTTGGGAGCTGGATTAACAACCTGCACTAACCACGAAAATGTATCAGATTTCTATCCTCCATTTTTCTAAGTGATTTAACTAACATACCAGTACCTTCTTATTGTTTTTAATATAGCCAATGGCAACTTCATGTCTTAGATGTGCTCGTTCGGCGAGTTCAAAAAACGAGAGATCCTCCCCTTGTTTCATGTAGGCAGCAACACCCTGTCAAGAAGATGTGCAAAAATATTAAGCATTGCGTCACTCAAGGTTATACAGTGTCCTTCAGGTTGAGCTTAGTACAGGTATGTGAGGAGAGGAAAGACCTGGGGACAAAATGAGGAGTTAATGTGAATTGTATGGGTGGGTAAAGAAGTTAGCTACGGGTATTTGGGGGATTGGCAAATTACTGAATATATAAATAAAGGATATATTAGAGTTGAGATCATCCTAAAAGTACAAAGGTACAGTACAAGGTTGAGAGAAAGAGAGCTCTTAGAGGTCTTAGTCATAATTTCATTATTTTTCATATGTTCCATTTTGAGTTATCTCATCCAATGTGGCAGTCCCAAAACTGCACAGTTTAGGCTTCACGATTAAGAATTGAAATTTGGGAACTCATGCCAGCAGTAAACAAAATTGTTAGTGTACAAATTTTTTATTCAGGGCCTTTCTCTAATTAATATGCACCATTGCTCAATTATATATTCTCTAACATAGTCTATTATTGCTCTATTCGGATCCGAGTAGTTAAGCCAATAAATATTAAAATAATGATTTACAGTGGCTTGAGTAATCAAATGTTAGATTTCTG